>CM060955.1:178769743-179259743 GCA_030765055.1 Mantis religiosa | reverse complement strand
TAATTAAAAGGTTGGTTGTAGAGCTTAAAATGGGACGAACGAGTACTAGTGATGAGCCTCGCTCTGTCCCTTCATATACAATAATTAAAAGGTTGGTTGTAGAGTTTAAAATGGGATGAACGAGTACTAGTGATGAGCCTCGCTCTGTCCCTTCATATACAATAATTAAAAGGTTGGTTGTAGAGTTTAAAATGTGACGTACGAGTACTAGTGATGAGCCTCGCTCTGTCCCTTCATATACAACAATTAAAAGGTTGGCTGTAGAGCTTAAAATGGGATGAACGAGTACTAGTGATGAGCCTCGCTCTGTCCCTTCATATACAATAATTAAAAGGTTGGTTGTAGAGCTTAAAATGGGATGAACGAGTACTAGTGATGAGCCTCGCTCTGTCCCTTCATATACAATAATTAAAAGGTTGGTTGTAGAGTTTAAAATGGGATGAACGAGTACTAGTGATGAGCCTCGCTCTGTCCCTTCATATACAACAATTAAAAGGTTGGTTGTAGAGCTTAAAATGGGATGAACGAGTACTAGTGATGAGCCTCGCTCTGTCCCTTCATATACAATAATTAAAAGGTTGGTTGTAGAGCTTAAAATGGGATGAACGAGTACTAGTGATGAGCCTCGCTCTGTCCCTTCATATACAATAATTAAAAGGTTGGTTGTAGAGTTTAAAATGGGATGAACGAGTACTAGTGATGAGCCTCACTCTGTCCCTTCATATACAATAATTAAAAGGTTGGTTGTAGAGCTTAAAATGGGACGAACGAGTACTAGTGATCAGTCTCGCTCTGTCCCTTCATATACAATAATTAAAAGGTTGGTTGTAGAGTTTAAAATGGGACGTGCGAGTACTAGTGGTGAGCCTCGCTCTGTCCCTTCATATACAATAATTAAAAGGTTGGTTGTAGAGTTTAAAATGTAACGTACGAGCCCTAGTGGTGAGCCTCGCTCTGTCCCTTCATATACAATAATTAAAAGGTTGGTTGTAGAGCTTAAAATGGGACGAACGAGTACTAGTGATGAGCCTCGCTCTGTCTTTTCATATACAATAATTAAAAGGTTGGTTGTAGAGCTTAAAATGGGACGAACGGGTACTAGTGATGAGTCTCGCTCTGTCCCTTCATATACAATAATTAAAAGGTTGGTTGTAGAGTTTAAAATGGGACGAACGAGTACTAGTAATGAGCCTCGCTCTGTCCCTTCATATACAATAATTAAAAGGTTGGTTGTGGAGTTTAAAATGTGACGAACGAGTACTAGTGATGAGCCTCGCCCTGTCCCTTCATATACAATAATTAAAAGGTTGGTTGTGGAGTTTAAAATGTGACGAACGAGTACTAGTGATGACCATCGCTCTGTCCCTTCATATACAATAATTAAAAGGTTGGCTGTAGAGTTTAAAATGGGACGTACGAGTACTAGTGATGAGTCTCGCTCTGTCCCTTCATATACAATAATTAAAAGGTTGGTTGTAGAGTTTAAAATTGGACATACGAGCACTAGTGATGAGCCTCGCTCTGTCCCTTCATATACAATAATTAAAAGGTTGGTTGTAGAGTTTAAAATGGGACGTACGAGTACTAGTGATGAGCCTCGCTCTGTCCCTTCATATACAATAATTAAAAGGTTGGCTGTAGAGTTCAAAATGTGACGTACGAGTACTAGTGATGAGTCTCGCTCTGTCCCTTCATATACAATAATTAAAAGGTTGGTTGTAGAGCTTAAAATGGGACGTACGAGTACTAGTGATGAGCCTCCCTCTGTCCCTTCATATACAATAATTAAAAGGTTGGTTGTAGAGCTTAAAATGGGACGAACGAGTACTAGTGATGAGTCTCGCTCTGTCCCTTCATATACTATAATTAAAAGGTTGGTTGTAGAGCTTAAAATGGGATGAACGAGTACTAGTGATGAGTCTCGCTCTGTCCCTTCATATACAATAATTAAAAGGTTGGTTGTAGAGCTTAAAATGGGACGAACGAGTACTAGTGATGAGTCTCGCTCTGTCCCTTCATATACAATAATTAAAAGGTTGGTTGTAGAGTTTAAAATGGGATGAACGAGTACTAGTGATGAGCCTCGCTCTGTCCCTTCATATACAATAATTAAAAGGTTGGTTGTAGAGTTTAAAATGTGACGAACGAGTACTAGTGATGAGCCTCGCTCTGTCCCTTCATATACAATAATTAAAAGGTTGGTTGTAGAGTTTAAAATGTGACGTACGAGTACTAGTGATGAGTCTCGCTCTGTCCCTTCATATACAATAATTAAAAGGTTGGTTGTAGAGTTTAAAATGGGACGTACGAGTACTAGTGATGAGTCTCGCTCTGTCCCTTCATATACAATAATTAAAAGGTTGGTTGTAGAGTTTAAAATGGGACGTACGAGTACTAGTGATGAGCCTCGCTCTGTCCCTTCATATACAATAATTAAAAGGTTGGTTGTAGAGTTCAAAATGTGACGTACGAGTACTAGTGATGAGTCTCGCTCTGTCCCTTCATATACAATAATTAAAAGGTTGGTTGTAGAGCTTAAAATGGGATGAACGAGTACTAGTGATGAGCCTCGCTCTGTCCCTTCATATACAATAATTAAAAGGTTGGTTGTAGAGCTTAAAATGGGATGAACGAGTACTAGTGATGAGCCTCGCTCTGTCCCTTCATATACAATAATTAAAAGGTTGGTTGTAGAGCTTTAAATGGGACGAACGAGTACTAGTGATGAGTCTCGCTCTGTCCCTTCATATACAATAATTAAAAGGTTGGTTGTAGAGCTTAAAATGGGACGAACGAGTACTAGTGATCAGTCTCGCTCTGTCCCTTCATATACAATAATTAAAAGGTTGGTTGTAGAGCTTAAAATGGGACGAACGAGTACTAGTGATGAGTCTCGCTCTGTCCCTTCATATACAATAATTAAAAGGTTGGTTGTAGAGTTTAAAATGCGACGTACGAGTACTAGTGATGAGTCTCGCTCTGTCCCTTCATATACAATAATTAAAAGGTTGCTTGTAGAGCTTAAAATGGGACGAACGAGTACTAGTGATGAGTCTCGCTCTGTCCCTTCATATACAATAATTAAAAGGTTGGTTGTAGAGTTTAAAATGTGACGTACGAGTACTAGTGATGAGCCTCGCTCTGTCCCTTCATATACAATAATTAAAAGGTTGGTTGTAGAGTTTAAAATGGGACGTACGAGTACTAGTGATGAGTCTCGCTCTGTCCCTTCATATACAATAATTAAAAGGTTGCTTGTAGAGTTTAAAATGTGACGTACGAGTACTAGTGATGAGCCTCGCTCTGTCCCTTCATATACAATAATTAAAAGTTTGGTTGTAGAGTTTAAAATGGGACGTACGAGTACTAGTGATGAGTCTCGCTCTGTCCCTTCATATACAATAATTAAAAGGTTGCTTGTAGAGTTTAAAATGTGACGTACGAGTACTAGTGATGAGCCTCGCTCTGTCCCTTCATATACAATAATTAAAAGGTTGCTTGTAGAGTTTAAAATGTGACGAACGAGTACTAGTGATGAGTCTCGCTCTGTCCCTTCATATACAATAATTAAAAGGTTGGTTGTAGAGTTTAAAATGTGACGTACGAGTACTAGTGATGAGCCTCGCTCTGTCCCTTCATATACAATAATTAAAAGGTTGGTTGTAGAGTTTAAAATGGGACGTACGAGTACTAGTGATGAGTCTCGCTCTGTCCCTTCATATACAATAATTAAAAGGTTGGTTGTAGAGTTTAAAATGGGACGTACGAGTACTAGTGATGAGTCTCGCTCTGTCCCTTCATATACAATAATTAAAAGGTTGGTTGTAGAGTTTAAAATGGGACGAACGAGTACTAGTGATGAGCCTCGCTCTGTCCCTTCATATACAATAATTAAAAGGTTGGTTGTAGAGCTTAAAATGGGACGAACGAGTACTAGTGATGAGTCTCGCTCTGTCCCATCATATACAATAATTAAAAGGTTGGTTGTAGAGTTTAAAATGGGACGAACGAGTACTAGTAATGAGCCTCGCTCTGTCCCTTCATATACAATAATTAAAAGGTTGGTTGTAGAGTTTAAAAAGTGACGAACGAGTACTAGTGATGAGCCTCGCTCTGTCCCTTCATATACAATAATTAAAAGGTTGGTTGTAGAGTTTAAAATGTGACGAACGAGTACTAGTGATGATTCTCGCTCTGTCCCTTCATATACAATAATTAAAAGGTTGGTTGTAGAGTTTAAAATGGGACGTACGAGTACTAGTGATGAGTCTCGCTCTGTCCCTTCATATACAATAATTAAAAGGTTGGTTGTAGAGTTTAAAATGGGACATACGAGCACTAGTGATGAGCCTCGCTCTGTCCCTTCATATACAATAATTAAAAGGTTGGTTGTAGAGTTTAAAATGGGACGTACGAGTACTAGTGATGAGCCTCGCTCTGTCCCTTCATATACAGTAATTAAAAGGTTGGCTGTAGAGTTTAAAATGGGACGTATGAGTACTAGTGATGAGCCTCGCTCTGTCCCTTCATATACAATAATTAAAAGGTTGGTTGTAGAGTTTAAAATGGGACGTACGAGTACTAGTGATGAGCCTCCCTCTGTCCCTTCATATACAATACTTAAAAGGTTGGTTGTAGAGTTTAAAATGGGACGTACGAGTACTAGTGATGAGCCTCGCTCTGTCCCTTCATATACAATAATTAAAAGGTTGGTTGTAGAGTTTAAAATGGGACGTACGAGCACTAGTGATGAGCCTCGCTCTGTCCCTTCATATAAAATAATTAAAAGGTTGGTTGTAGAGTTTAAAATGGGACGTACGAGTACTAGTGATGAGCCTCGCTCTGTCCCTTCATATACAATAATTAAAAGGTTGGTTGTAGAGTTTAAAATGGGACGTACGGGTACTAGTGATGAGCCTCGCTCTGTCCCTTCATATACAATAATTAAAAGGTTGGTTGTAGAGTTTAAAATGGGACGTACGAGTACTAGTGATGAGCCTCGCTCTGTCCCTTCATATACAATAATTAAAAGGTTGGTTGTAGAGTTTAAAATGGGACGTACGAGCACTAGTGATGAGCCTCGCTCTGTCCCTTCATATACAATAATTAAAAGGTTGGTTGTAGAGTTTAAAATGGAACGTACGAGCACTAGTGATGAGCCTCGCTCTGTCCCTTCATATACAATAATTAAAAGGTTGGTTGTAGAGCTTAAAATGGGACGTACGGGTAGTAGTGATGAGCCTCGCTCTGTCCCTTCATATACAATAATTAGAAGGTTGGTTGTAGAGTTTAAAATGTGACGTACGAGCACTAGTGATGAGCCTCGCTCTGTCCCTTCATATACAATAATTAAAAGGTTGGTTGTAGAGTTTAAAATGGGACGTACGAGTTCTAGTGATGAGCCTCGCTCTGCCCCTTCATATACAATACTTAAAAGGTTGGTTGTAGAGTTTAAAATGGGACGTACGAGCACTAGTGATGAGCCTCGCTCTGTCCCTTGATATACAATAATTAAAAGGTTGGTTGTAGAGTTTAAAATGGGACGTATGAGCACTAGTGATGAGCCTCGCTCTGTCCCTTCATATACAATAATTAAAAGGTTGGTTGTAGAGTTTAAAATGTGACGTACGAGCACTAGTGATGAGCCTCGCTCTGTCCCTTCATATACAATAATTAAAAGGTTGGTTGTAGAGTTTAAAATGGGACGTACGAGTTCTAGTGATGAGCCTCGCTCTGTCCCTTCATATACAATAATTAAAAGGTTGGTTGTAGAGTTTAAAATGTGACGTACGAGCACTAGTGATGAGCCTCGCTCTGTCCCTTCATATACAATAATTAAAAGGTTGGTTGTAGAGTTTAAAATGGGACGTACGAGTTCTAGTGATGAGCCTCGCTCTGCCCCTTCATATACAATACTTAAAAGGTTGGTTGTAGAGTTTAAAATGGGACGTACGAGTTCTAGTGATGAGCCTCGCTCTGTCCCTTCATATACAATAATTAAAAGGTTGGTTGTAGAGTTTAAAATGGGACGTACGAGCACTAGTGATGAGCCTCGCTCTGCCCCTTATATACAATACTTAAAAGGTTGGTTGTAGAGTTTAAAATGTGACGTACGAGCACTAGTGATGAGCCTCGCTCTGTCCCTTCATATACACTAATTAAAAGGTTGGTTGTAGAGTTTAAAATGGGACGTACGAGTTCTAGTGATGAGCCTCGCTCTGTCCCTTCATATACAATAATTAAAAGGTTGGTTGTAGAGTTTAAAATGTGACGTACGAGCACTAGTGATGAGCCTCGCTCTGTCCCTTCATATACAATAATTAAAAGGTTGGTTGTAGAGCTTAAAATGGGATGAACGAGTACTAGTGATGAGCCTCGCTCTGTCCCTTCATATACAATAATTAAAAGGTTGGTTGTAGAGCTTAAAATGGGACGTACGAGTACTAGTGATGAGTCTCGCTCTGTCCCTTCATATACAATAAATAAAAGGTTGGTTGTAGAGTTTAAAATGGGACGTACGAGTTCTAGTGATGAGCCTCGCTCTGTCCCTTCATATACAATAATTAAAAGGTTGGTTGTAGAGTTTAAAATGGGCCGTACGAGCACTAGTGATGAGCCTAGCTCTGTCCCTTCATATACAATAATTAAAAGGTTGGTTGTAGAGTTTAAAATGTGACGTACGAGCACTAGTGATGAGCCTCGCTCAGTCCCTTCATATACAATAATTAAAAGGTTGGTTGTAGAGTTTAAAATGGGACATACGAGCACTAGTGATGAGCCTCGCTCTGTCCCTTCATATACAAAAATTAAAAGGTTGGTTGTAGAGTTTAAAATGGGACGTACGAGTACTAGTGATGAGCCTCGCTCTGTCCCTTCATATACAATAATTAAAAGGTTGGTTGAAGAGTTTAAAATGGGACGTACGAGTACTAGTGATGAGCCTCCCTCTGTCCCTTCATATACAATAATTAAAAGGTTGACTGTAGAGTTTAAAATAGGACGTACGAGTACTAGTGATGAGCCTCGCTCTGTCCCTTCATATACAATAATTAAAAGGTTGGTTGTAGAGTTTAAAATGGGACATACGAGCACTAGTGATGAGTCTCGCTCTGTCCCTTCATATACAATAATTAAAAGGTTGGTTGTAGAGTTTAAAATGGCACGTACGAGTACTAGTGATGAGCCTCGGTCTGTCCCTTCATATACAATAATTAAAAGGTTGGTTGTAGAGTTTAAAATGTGACGAACGAGTACTAGTGATGAGTCTCGCTCTGTCCCTTCATATACAATAATTAAAAGGTTGGTTGTAGAGTTTAAAATGGGACGTACGAGTACTAGTGATGAGTCTCGCTCTGTCCCTTCATATACAATAATTAAAAGGTTGGTTGTAGAGTTTAAAATGGGACATACGAGCACTAGTGATGAGCCTCGCTCTGTCCCTTCATATACAATAATTAAAAGGTTGGTTGTAGAGTTTAAAATGGGACGTACGAGTACTAGTGATGAGCCTCGCTCTGTCCCTTCATATACAATACTTAAAAGGTTGGTTGTAGAGTTTAAAATGTGACGAACGAGTACTAGTGATGAGCCTCGCTCTGTCCCTTCATATACAATAATTAAAAGGTTGGTTGTAGAGTTTAAAATGTGACGAACGAGTACTAGTGATGAGTCTCGCTCTGTCCCTTCATATACAATAATTAAAAGGTTGGTTGTAGAGTTTAAAATGGGACGAACGAGTACTAGTGATGAGCCTCGCTCTGTCTTTTCATATACAATAATTAAAAGGTTGGTTGTAGAGCTTAAAATGGGACGAACGAGTACTAGTTATGAGTCTCGCTCTGTCCCTTCATATACAATAATTAAAAGGTTGGTTGTAGAGTTTAAAATGGGACGAACGAGTACTAGTAATGAGCCTCGCTCTGTCCCTTCATATACAATAATTAAAAGGTTGGTTGTGGAGTTTAAAATGTGACGAACGAGTACTAGTGATGAGCCTCGCTCTGTCCCTTCATATACAATAATTAAAAGGTTGGTTGTAGAGTTTAAAATGTGACGAACGAGTACTAGTGATGAGTCTCGCTCTGTCCCTTCATATACAATAATTAAAAGGTTGGTTGTAGAGTTTAAAATGGGACGTACGAGTACTAGTGATGAGTCTCGCTCTGTCCCTTCATATACAATAATTAAAAGGTTGGTTGTAGAGTTTAAAATTGGACATACGAGCACTAGTGATGAGCCTCGCTCTGTCCCTTCATATACAATAATTAAAAGGTTGGTTGTAGAGTTTAAAATGGGACGTACGAGTACTAGTGATGAGCCTCGCTCTGTCCCTTCATATACAATAATTAAAAGGTTGGCTGTAGAGTTTAAAATGGGACGTATGAGTACTAGTGATGAGCCTCGCTCTGTCCCTTCATATACAATAATTAAAAGGTTGGTTGTAGAGTTTAAAATGGGACGTACGAGTACTAGTAATGAGCCCCGCTCTGTCCCTTCATATACAATAATTAAAAGGTTGGTTGTAGAGTTTAAAATGGGACGTATGAGTACTAGTGATGAGCCTCGCTCTGTCCCTTCATATACAATAATTAAAAGGTTGGTTGTAGAGTTTAAAATGGGACATACGAGTACTAGTGATGAGCCTCCCTCTGTCCCTTCATATACAATAATTAAAAGGTTGGTTGTAGAGTTTAAAATGTGACGTACGAGTACTAGTGATGAGCCTCGCTCTGTCCCTTCATATACAATAATTAAAAGGTTGGTTGTAGAGCTTAAAATGGGACGAACGGGTACTAGTGATGAGTCTCGCTCTGTCCCTTCATATACTATAATTAAAAGGTTGGTTGTAGAGCTTAAAATGGGACGAACGAGTACTAGTGATGAGTCTCGCTCTGTCCCTTCATATACAATAATTAAAAGGTTGGTTGTAGAGCTTAAAATGGGACGAACGAGTACTAGTGATGAGTCTCGCTCTGTCCCTTCATATACAATAATTAAAAGGTTGGTTGTAGAGTTTAAAATGGGATGAACGAGTACTAGTAATGAGCCTCGCTCTGTCCCTTCATATACAATAATTAAAAGGTTGGTTGTAGAGTTTAAAATGGGACGTACGAGCACTAGTGATAAGCCTCGCTCTGTCCCTTCATATACAATAACTAAAAGGTTGGTTGTAGAGTTTAAAATGGGACGTACGAGTACTAGTGATGAGCCTCGCTCTGTCCCTTCATATACAATAATTAAAAGGTTGGTTGTGGAGTTTAAAATGGGACGTACGAGTACTAGTGATGAGCCTCGCTCTGTCCCTTCATATACAATAATTAAAAGGTTGGTTGTAGAGTTTAAAATGGGACGTACGAGTACTAGTGATGAGCCTCGCTCTGTCCCTTCACATACAATAATTAAAAGGTTGGTTGTAGAGTTTAAAATGCGACGTACGAGTACTAGTGATGAGCCTCGCTCTGTCCCTTCATATACAATAATTAAAAGGTTGGTTGTGGAGTTTAAAATGGGACGTACGAGTACTAGTGATGAGCCTCGCTCTGTCCCTTCATATACAATAATTAAAAGGTTGGTTGTGGAGTTTAAAATGGGACGTACGAGTACTAGTGATGAGCCTCGCTCTGTCCCTTCATATACAATAATTAAAAGGTTGGTTGTGGAGTTTAAAATGGGACGTACGAGTACTAGTGATGAGCCTCGCTCTGTCCCTTCACATACAATAATTAAAAGGTTGGTTGTAGAGTTTAAAATGGGATGTACGAGTACTAGTGATGAGCCTCGCTCTGTCCCTTCATATACAATAATTAAAAGGTTGGTTGTAGAGTTTAAAACGGGACGTACGAGTACTAGTGATGAGCCTCGCTCTGTCCCTTCATATACAATAATTAAAAGGTTGGTTGTAGAGTTTAAAATGGCACATACGAGCACTAGTGATGAGCCTCCCTCTGTGTCTTCATATACAATAATTAAAAGGTTGGTTGTAGAGTTTAAAATGGGACGTACGAGTACTAGTGATGAGCCTCGCTCTGTCCCTTCATATACAATAATTAAAAGGTTGGTTGTAGAGTTTAAAACGGGACGTACGAGTACTAGTGATGAGCCTCGCTCTGTCCCTTCATATACAATAATTAAAAGGTTGGTTGTAGAGTTTAAAATGGCACATACGAGCACTAGTGATGAGCCTCCCTCTGTGTCTTCATATACAATAATTAAAAGGTTGGTTGGAGAGTTTAAAATGGGACGTACGAGTACTAGTGATGAGCCACGCTCTGTCCCTTCATATACAATAATTAAAAGGTTGGTTGTAGAGTTTAAAATGGGACGTACGAGTACTAGTGATGAGCCTCGCTCTGTCCCTTCATATACAATAATTAAAAGGTTGGTTGTAGAGTTTAAAATGGGCCGTACGAGCACTAGTGATGAGCCTAGCTCTGTCCCTTCATATACAATAATTAAAAGGTTGGTTGTAGAGTTTAAAATGTGACGTACGAGCACTAGTGATGAGCCTCGCTCGGTCCCTTCATATACAATAATTAAAAGGTTGGTTGTAGAGTTTAAAATGGGACATACGAGCACTAGTGATGAGCCTCGCTCTGTCCCTTCATATACAAAAATTAAAAGGTTGGTTGTAGAGTTTAAAATGGGACGTACGAGTACTAGTGATGAGCCTCGCTCTGTCCCTTCATATACAATAATTAAAAGGTTGGTTGAAGAGTTTAAAATGGGACGTACGAGTACTAGTGATGAGCCTCCCTCTGTCCCTTCATATACAATAATTAAAAGGTTGACTGTAGAGTTTAAAATAGGACGTACGAGTACTAGTGATGAGCCTCGCTCTGTCCCTTCATATACAATAATTAAAAGGTTGGTTGTAGAGTTTAAAATGGGACATACGAGCACTAGTGATGAGTCTCGCTCTGTCCCTTCATATACAATAATTAAAAGGTTGGTTGTAGAGTTTAAAATGGCACGTACGAGTACTAGTGATGAGCCTCGGTCTGTCCCTTCATATACAATAATTAAAAGGTTGGTTGTAGAGTTTAAAATGTGACGAACGAGTACTAGTGATGAGTCTCGCTCTGTCCCTTCATATACAATAATTAAAAGGTTGGTTGTAGAGTTTAAAATGGGACGTACGAGTACTAGTGATGAGTCTCGCTCTGTCCCTTCATATACAATAATTAAAAGGTTGGTTGTAGAGTTTAAAATGGGACATACGAGCACTAGTGATGAGCCTCGCTCTGTCCCTTCATATACAATAATTAAAAGGTTGGTTGTAGAGTTTAAAATGGGACGTACGAGTACTAGTGATGAGCCTCGCTCTGTCCCTTCATATACAATACTTAAAAGGTTGGTTGTAGAGTTTAAAATGTGACGAACGAGTACTAGTGATGAGCCTCGCTCTGTCCCTTCATATACAATAATTAAAAGGTTGGTTGTAGAGTTTAAAATGTGACGAACGAGTACTAGTGATGAGTCTCGCTCTGTCCCTTCATATACAATAATTAAAAGGTTGGTTGTAGAGTTTAAAATGGGACGAACGAGTACTAGTGATGAGCCTCGCTCTGTCTTTTCATATACAATAATTAAAAGGTTGGTTGTAGAGCTTAAAATGGGACGAACGAGTACTAGTGATGAGTCTCGCTCTGTCCCTTCATATACAATAATTAAAAGGTTGGTTGTAGAGTTTAAAATGGGAAGAACGAGTACTAGTAATGAGCCTCGCTCTGTCCCTTCATATACAATAATTAAAAGGTTGGTTGTGGAGTTTAAAATGTGACGAACGAGTACTAGTGATGAGCCTCGCTCTGTCCCTTCATATACAATAATTAAAAGGTTGGTTGTAGAGTTTAAAATGTGACGAACGAGTACTAGTGATGAGTCTCGCTCTGTCCCTTCATATACAATAATTAAAAGGTTGGTTGTAGAGTTTAAAATGGGACGTACGAGTACTAGTGATGAGTCTCGCTCTGTCCCTTCATATACAATAATTAAAAGGTTGGTTGTAGAGTTTAAAATTGGACATACGAGCACTAGTGATGAGCCTCGCTCTGTCCCTTCATATACAATAATTAAAAGGTTGGTTGTAGAGTTTAAAATGGGACGTACGAGTACTAGTGATGAGCCTCGCTCTGTCCCTTCATATACAATAATTAAAAGGTTGGCTGTAGAGTTTAAAATGGGACGTATGAGTACTAGTGATGAGCCTCGCTCTGTCCCTTCATATACAATAATTAAAAGGTTGGTTGTAGAGTTTAAAATGGGACGTACGAGTACTAGTAATGAGCCCCGCTCTGTCCCTTCATATACAATAATTAAAAGGTTGGTTGTAGAGTTTAAAATGGGACGTATGAGTACTAGTGATGAGCCTCGCTCTGTCCCTTCATATACAATAATTAAAAGGTTGGTTGTAGAGTTTAAAATGGGACATACGAGTACTAGTGATGAGCCTCCCTCTGTCCCTTCATATACAATAATTAAAAGGTTGGTTGTAGAGTTTAAAATGTGACGTACGAGTACTAGTGATGAGCCTCGCTCTGTCCCTTCATATACAATAATTAAAAGGTTGGTTGTAGAGCTTAAAATGGGACGAACGGGTACTAGTGATGAGTCTCGCTCTGTCCCTTCATATACTATAATTAAAAGGTTGGTTGTAGAGCTTAAAATGGGACGAACGAGTACTAGTGATGAGTCTCGCTCTGTCCCTTCATATACAATAATTAAAAGGTTGGTTGTAGAGCTTAAAATGGGACGAACGAGTACTAGTGATGAGTCTCGCTCTGTCCCTTCATATACAATAATTAAAAGGTTGGTTGTAGAGTTTAAAATGGGATGAACGAGTACTAGTAATGAGCCTCGCTCTGTCCCTTCATATACAATAATTAAAAGGTTGGTTGTAGAGTTTAAAATGGGACGTACGAGCACTAGTGATAAGCCTCGCTCTGTCCCTTCATATACAATAACTAAAAGGTTGGTTGTAGTGTTTAAAATGGGACGTACGAGTACTAGTGATGAGCCTCGCTCTGTCCCTTCATATACAATAATTAAAAGGTTGGTTGTGGAGTTTAAAATGGGACGTACGAGTACTAGTGATGAGCCTCGCTCTGTCCCTTCACATACAATAATTAAAAGGTTGGTTGTAGAGTTTAAAATGGGACGTACGAGTACTAGTGATGAGCCTCGCTCTGTCCCTTCACATACAATAATTAAAAGGTTGGTTGTAGAGTTTAAAATGCGACGTACGAGTACTAGTGATGAGCCTCGCTCTGTCCCTTCATATACAATAATTAAAAGGTTGGTTGTGGAGTTTAAAATGGGACGTACGAGTACTAGTGATGAGCCTCGCTCTGTCCCTTCATATACAATAATTAAAAGGTTGGTTGTGGAGTTTAAAATGGGACGTACGAGTACTAGTGATGAGCCTCGCTCTGTCCCTTCATATACAATAATTAAAAGGTTGGTTGTGGAGTTTAAAATGGGACGTACGAGTACTAGTGATGAGCCTCGCTCTGTCCCTTCACATACAATAATTAAAAGGTTGGTTGTAGAGTTTAAAATGGGATGTACGAGTACTAGTGATGAGCCTCGCTCTGTCCCTTCATATACAATAATTAAAAGGTTGGTTGTAGAGTTTAAAACGGGACGTACGAGTACTAGTGATGAGCCTCGCTCTGTCCCTTCATATACAATAATTAAAAGGTTGGTTGTAGAGTTTAAAATGGGACATACGAGCACTAGTGATGAGCCTCCCTCTGTGTCTTCATATGCAATAATTAAAAGGTTGGTTGTAGAGTTTAAAATGGGACGTACCAGCACTAGTGATGAGCCTCACTCTGTCCCTTCATATACAATAATTAAAAGGTTGGTTGGAGAGTTTAAAATGGGACGTACGAGTACTAGTGATGAGCCTCGCTCTGTCCCTTCATATACAATAATTAAAAGGTTGGTTGTAGAGTTTAAAATGGGACGTACGAGTACTAGTGATGAGCCTCGCTCTGTCCCTTCATATACAATAATTAAAAGGTTGGTTGTAGAGTTTAAAATGGGACGTACGAGCACTAGTGATGAGCCTCGCTCTGTCCCTTCATATACAATAATTAAAAGGTTGGTTGTAGAGTTTAAAATGGGACGTACGAGTACTAGTGATGAGCCTCGCTCTGTCCCTTCATATACAATAATTAAAATTTTGGTTGTAGAGTTTAAAATGTGACGTACGAGCACTAGTGATGAGCCTCGCTCTGTCCCTTCATATACAATAATTAAAAGGTTGGTTGTAGAGTTTAAAATGGGACGTACTTGTTCTAGTGATGAGCCTCGCTCTGTCCCTTCATATACAATAATTAAAAGGTTGGTTGTAGAGTTTAAAATGGGACGTACGAGTTCTAGTGATGAGATCGCTCTGTCCCTTCATATACAATAATTAAAAGGTTGGTTGTAGAGTTTAAAATGGGACGTACGAGTACTAGTGATGAGCCTCGCTCTGTCCCTTCATATACAATAATTAAAAGGTTGGTTGTAGAGTTTAAAATGGGACGTACGAGTTCTAGTGATGAGCCTCGCTCTGTCCCTTCATATACAATAATTAAAAGGTTGGTTGTAGAGTTTAAAATGTGACGTACGAGCACTAGTGATGAGCCTCGCTCTGTCCCTTCATATACAATAATTAAAAGGTTGGTTGTAGGGTTTAAAATGGGACGTACGAGTACTAGTGATGAGCCTCGCTCTGTCCCTTCATATACAATAATTAAAAGGTTGGTTGTAGAGTTTAAAATGGGACATACGAGCACTAGTGATGAGCCTCGCTCTGTCCCCTCATATACAATAATTAAAAGGTTGGTTGTAGAGTTTAAAATGTGACGTACGAGTACTAGTGATGAGCCTCGCCCTGTCCCTTCATATACAATAATTAAAAGGTTGGTTGTAGAGTTTAAAATGGGACATAGAGCACTAGTGATGAGCCTCGCTCTGTCCCTTCATATACAATAATTAAAAGGTTGGTTGTAGAGTTTAAAATGGCACGTACGAGTACTAGTGATGAGCCTCGGTCTGTCCCTTCATATACAATAATTAAAAGGTTGGTTGTATAGTTTAAAATGGGACGTACGAGTACTAGTGATGAGCCTCGGTCTGTCCCTTCATATACAATAATTAAAAGGTTGGTTGTATAGTTTAAAATGTGACGTACGAGTACTAGTGGTGAGCCTCGCTCTGTCCCTTCATATACAATAATTAAAAGGTTGGTTGTAGAGTTTAAAATGGCACGTACGAGTACTAGTAATGAGCCTCGGTCTGTCCCTTCATATACAATAATTAAAAGGTTGGTTGTAGAGTTTCAAATGTGATGTACGAGCACTAGTGATGAGCCTCGCTCTGTCCCTTGATATACAATAATTAAAAGGTTGGTTGTAGAGTTTAAAATGGGACGTACGAGTACTAGTGATGAGCCTCGCTCTGTCCCTTCATATACAATAATTAAAAGGTTGGTTGTAGAGTTTAAAATGGGACGTACGAGTACTAGTGATGAGCCTCACTCTGTCCCTTCATATACAATAATTAAAAGGTTGGTTGTAGCGTTTAAAATGTGACGTACGACTACTAGTGATGAGCCTCGCTCTGTCCCTTGATATACAATAATTAAAAGGTTGGTTGTAGAGTTTAAAATGGGACGTACGAGCACTAGTGATGAGCCTCGCTCTGTCCCTTCATATACAATAATTAAAAGGTTGGTTGTAGAGTATAAAATGGGACGTACGAGTACTAGTGACGAGCCTCGCTCTGTCCCTTCATATACAATAATTAAAAGGTTGGTTGTAGAGTTTAAAATGTGACGTACGACTACTAGTGATGAGCCTCGCTCTGTCCCTTCATATACAATAATTAAAAGGTTGGTTGTAGAGTTTAAAATGGGCCGTACGAGTACTAGTGATGAGCCTCGCTCTGTCCCTTCATATACAATAATTAAAAGGTTGGTTGTAGAGTTTGAAATGGGACGTACGAGTACTAGTGGTGAGCCTCGCTCTGTCCCTTCATATACAATAATTAAAAGGTTGGTTGTAGAGTTTAAAATGGGACGTACCAGCACTAGTGATGAGCCTCGCTCTGTCCCTTCATATACAGTAATTAAAAGGTTGGTTGTAGAGTTTAAAATGGGACGTACGAGCACTAGTGATGAGCCTCGCTCTGTCCCTTCATATACAATAATTAAAAGGTTGGTTGTAGAGCGTAAAATGGGACGTACGAGTACTAGTGATGAGCTTCACTCTGTTCCTTCATATACAATAATTAAAAGGTTGGTTGTAGAGTTTAAAATGTGATGTACGAGCACTAGTGATGAGCCTCGCTCTGTCCCTTCATATACAATAATTAAAAGGTTGGTTGTAGAGTTTAAAATGTGACGTACGAGTACTAGTGGTGCGCCTCGGTCTGTCCTTTCACATACAATAATTAAAAGGTTGGTTGTAGAGTTTAAAATGGGACGTACGAGTACTAGTGGTGAGGCTCGGTCTTTCCCTTCATATACAATAATTAAAAGGTTGGTTGTAGAGTTTAAAATGGGACGTACGAGTACTAGTGATGAGTCTCGGTCTGTCCTTTCACATACAATAGTTAAAAGGTTGGTTGTAGAGTTTAAAATGGGACGTACGAGTACTAGTGATGAGCCTCGCTCTGTCCCTTCATATACAATAATTAAAAGGTTGGTTGTAGAGTTTAAAATGAGACGTACGAGTACTAGTGATGAGTCTCGCTCTGTCCCTTCATATACAATAATTAAAAGGTTGGTTGTAGAGTTTAAAATGGGACGTACGAGTACTAGTGATGAGCCTCGGTCTGTCCCTTCACATACAATAATTAAAAGGTTTGTTGTAGAGTTTAAAATGGGACGTACGAGTACTAGTGATGCGCCTCGCTCTGTCTCTTCATATACAATAATTAAAAGGTTGGTTGTAGAGTTTAAAATGGGACGTACGAGTACTAGTGATGAGCCTCGGTCTGTCCCTTCATATACAATAATTAAAAGGTTGGTTGTAGAGTTTAAAATGGGACGTACGAGTACTAGTGATGCGCCTCGCTCTGTCTCTTCATATACAATAATTAAAAGGTTGGTTGTAGAGTTTAAAATGGGATGAACGAGTACTAGTGATGAGCCTCGCTCTGTCCCTTCATATACAATAATTAAAAGGTTGGTTGTAGAGCTTAAAATGGGATGGACGAGTACTAGTGATGAGCCTCGCTCTGTCCCTTCATATACAATAATTAAAAGGTTGGTTGTAGAGCTTAAAATGGGATGAACGAGTACTAGTGATGAGCCTCGCTCTGTCCCTTCATATACAATAATTAAAAGGTTGGTTGTAGAGTTTAAAATGGGATGAACGAGTACTAGAGATGAGCCTCGCTCTGTCCCTTCATATACAACAATTAAAAGGTTGGTTGTAGAGCTTAAAATGGGACGAACGAGTACTAGTGATGAGCCTCGCTCTGTCTTTTCATATACAATAATTAAAAGGTTGGTTGTAGAGCTTAAAATGGGACGAACAAGTACTAGTGATGAGTCTCGCTCTGTCCCTTCATATACAATAATTAAAAGGTTGGTTGTAGAGTTTAAAATGGGACGAACGAGTACTAGTAATGAGCCTCGCTCTGTCCCTTCATATACAATAATTAAAAGGTTGGTTGTGGAGTTTAAAATGTGACGAACGAGTACTAGTGATGAGCCTCGCTCTGTCCCTTCATATACAATAATTAAAAGGTTGGTTGTAGAGTTTAAAATGTGACGAACGAGTACTAGTGATGAGTCTCGCTCTGTCCCTTCATATACAATAATTAAAAGGTTGGTTGTAGAGTTTAAAATGGGACATACGAGCACTAGTGATGAGCCTCGCTCTGTCCCCTCATATACAATAATTAAAAGGTTGGTTGTAGAGTTTAAAATGTGACGTACGAGTACTAGTGATGAGCCTCGCTCTGTCCCTTCATATACAATAATTAAAAGGTTGGTTGTAGAGCTTAAAATGGGACATACGAGCACTAGTGATGAGCCTCGCTCTGTCCCTTCATATACAATAATTAAAAGGTTGGTTGTAGAGTTTAAAATGGCACGTACGAGTACTAGTGATGAGCCTCGGTCTGTCCCTTCATATACAATAATTAAAAGGTTGGTTGTAGAGTTTAAAATGGGACGTACGAGTACTAGTGATGAGCCTCGCTCTGTCCCTTCATATACAATAATTAAAAGGTTGGTTGTAGAGTTTAAAATGGCACGTACGAGTACTAGTAATGAGCCTCGGTCTGTCCCTTCATATACAATAATTAAAAGGTTGGTTGTAGAGTTTCAAATGTGATGTACGAGCACTAGTGATGAGCCTCGCTCTGTCCCTTCATATACAATAATTAAAAGGTTGGTTGTAGAGTTTAAAATGGGACGTACGAGTACTAGTGATGAGCCTCGCTCTGTCCCTTCATATACAATAATTAAAAGGTTGGTTGTAGAGTTTAAAATGGGACGTACGAGTACTAGTGATGAGCCTCGCTCTGTCCCTTCATATACAATAATTAAAAGGTTGGTTGTAGAGTTTAAAATGGGACGTACGAGTACTAGTGATGAGCCTCGCTCTGTCCCTTCATATACAATAATTAAAAGGCTGGTTGTAGAGTTTGAAATGGGACGTACGAGTACTAGTGGTGAGCCTCGCTCTGTCCCTTCATATACAATAATTAAAAGGTTGGTTGTAGAGTTTAAAATGGGACGTACGAGTACTAGTGATGAGCCTCGCTCTGTCCCTTCATATACAATAATTAAATGGTTGGTTGTAGAGTTTAAAATGGGACGTACCAGCACTAGTGATGAGCCTCGCTCTGTCCCTTCATATACAGTAATTAAAAGGTTGGTTGTAGAGTTTAAAAAGGGACGTACGAGCACTAGTGATGAGCCTCGCTCTGTCCCTTCATATACAATAATTAAAAGGTTGGTTGTAGAGCGTAAAATGGGACGTACGAGTACTAGTGATGAGCTTCACTCTGTTCCTTCATATACAATAATTAAAAGGTTGGTTGTAGAGTTTAAAATGTGACGTACGAGCACTAGTGATGAGCCTCGCTCTGTCCCTTCATATACAATAATTAAAAGGTTGGTTGTAGAGTTTAAAATGTGACGTACGAGTACTAGTGATGAGCCTCGCTCTGTCCCTTCATATACAATAATTAAAAGGTTGGTTGTAGAGCGTAAAATGGGACGTACGAGTACTAGTGATGAGCTTCACTCTGTTCCTTCATATACAATAATTAAAAGGTTGGTTGTAGAGTTTAAAATGTGACGTACGAGTACTAGTGATGAGCCTCGGTCTGTCCCTTCATATACAATAATTAAAAGGTTGGTTGTAGAGTTTAAAATGGGACGTACGAGTACTAGTGATGAGCCTCGCTCTGTCCCTTCATATACAATAATTAAAAGGTTGGTTGTAGAGTTTAAAATGGGACGTACGAGTACTAGTGGTGAGCCTCGCTCTGTCCCTTCACATACAATAATTAAAAGGTTGGTTGTAGAGTTTAAAATGGGACGTACGAGTACTAGTGCTGAGTCTCGCTTTGTCCCTTCATATACAATAATTAAAAGGTTGGTTGTAGAGTTTAAAATGGGACGTACGAGTACTAGTGGTGAGCCTCGGTCTGTCCTTTCACATACAATAATTAAAAGGTTGGTTGTAGAGTTTAAAATGGGACGTACGAGTACTAGTGGTGAGCCTCGCTCTGTCCCTTCATATACAATAATTAAAAGGTTGGTTGTAGAGTTTAAAATGGGACGTACGAGCACTAGTGGTGAGCCTCGCTCTGTCCTTTCACATACAATGATTAAAAGGTTGGTTGTAGAGTTTAAAATGGGACGAACGAGTAAAGTCTGTTTAGTTAACTCATGTGCAGTCGGCCGCTGCTTTTGACGAACCCCTATAATTGTTTTACAACCCTGGCCCTCCTCCTCTCAGATCTTTCTGCAAGGTTGCCACCTTTCTCATGGGTGTCGTACGAGGTTTCGTCTAAATAAATTATCTTATGTCCATTACTGCAAAACTTTGTTAGTTTTGACGATATATATCGCCAAGCTACAATTCTACTGCATTCCATAATATTATCTTATTCAAATTATATAAAATTATATATGAATTATTATATTATTAATAAAAATTATTATTATATAATAAGAATTATTAATATTATTATAATTAAATATTAATTATTCAAATTATATTATCATATAATTATCTTATTCAAAGTGCGGTATTTGAAACCAAGCTCCTTTAGGAGACCGCGCGAAGTGCAGTGCCTATAAGGAAAATCACAAATTTCTTGCAAATGTGCAACCAATTCGTCTAAGGTGGGCTCTCTCCCTTTTGCATAGAATCTATAAATTTCTCGACGAATTAAATCGCATGTGAAATTATCTACTTTAGAGAAACGTTTCCTTTTGTTTACACTTGATCGGCGTCTTTGGTATTCCTTTCGTCGCAATATTTCTTACTGTATTTCTGTGAATTCCCATAATTTATATCCCTTACCAAGATTATTTCTCAGCACATATTTATATGTGTTCAAAACAAGCGCTTTGTTTTTTGAGGCTTTTCCAGAAATATAACTCGGCCCAGTTATTCACACTGTCTTCACTTTGATTATTTTCCGTGACTGAAATTTATCTACTACTGTATTTGCATTTATTACTGCAGTTCCCTCCCACGGTCTCCACATTGTGACACAACAAATTTCTGCACGTAATGAAACAGATCAACTGGAAGTTGGAACTTTGGCAACTGAGACTCCACGTGAAGTAGACATGCGACTGTCACTTCGAGAAAATCAGGGTTGCTATTGGTCCTCAACAACAGTGTTCCATTTCTGAAGTGAGGAGATAGATGTATGACGGTCATTAGTGGGCGTAAGGCTCAGGTTCCTTTGACACTGAACTGCACATGCGTTAACTAAACAGACTTTACAGAATACATAGAGCTTAGAGTTACCAGACATTCATCTTTCAGGATAAGAGAAAACCTCCAACGTTAAGTCATATCGGACGATGAATGAAATGATGTCCAAATGAGTACAGGTTACATAGAGCTTAGAGTTACCAGACATTCATCTTTCAGGATAAGAGAAAACCTCCAACGTTAAGTCATATCGGACGATGAATGAAATGATGCTCAAAAGAGTGCAGGGTACATAGAGCTTAGAGTTACCAGACATTCATCTTTCAGGATAAGAGAAAACCTCCAACGTTAAGTCATATCGGACGATGAATGAAATCATGTTCAAATGAGTACAGGGTACATAGAGCTTAGAGTTACCAGACATTCATCTTTCAGGATAAGAGAAAACCTCCAACGTTAAGTCATATCGGACGATGAATGAAATCATGTTCAAATGAGTACAGGGTACATAGAGCTTAGAGTTACCAGACATTCATCTTTCAGGATAAGAGAAAACCTCCAACGTTAAGTCATATCGGACGATGAATGAAATGATGCTCAAAAGAGTGCAGGGTACATAGAGCTTAGAGTTACCAGACATTCATCTTTCAGGATAAGAGAAAACCTCCAACGTTAAGTCATATCGGACGATGAATGAAATCATGTTCAAATGAGTACAGGGTACATAGAGCTTAGAGTTACCAGACATTCATCTTTCAGGATAAGAGAAAACCTCCAACGTTAAGTCATATCGGACGATGAATGAAATGATGCTCAAAAGAGTGCAGGGTACATAGAGCTTAGAGCTATCAGACATTCATCTTTCAGGATAAGAGAAAACCTCCAACGTTAAGTCATATCGGACGATGAATGAAATCATGTTCAAATGAGTACAGGGTACATAGAGCTTAGAGTTACCAGACATTCATCTTTCAGGATAAGAGAAAACCTCCAACGTTAAGTCATATCGGACGATGAATGAAATGATGCTCAAAAGAGTGCAGGGTACATAGAGCTTAGAGTTACCAGACATTCATCTTTCAGGATAAGAGAAAACCTCCAACGTTAAGTCATATCGGACGATGAATGAAATGATGCTCAAATGAGTACAGGGTACATAGAGCTTAGAGTTACCATACATTCATCTTTCAGGATAAGAGAAAACCTCCAACGTTAAGTCATATCGGACGATAAATGAAATCATGCTCAAATGAGTACAGGGTACATAGAGCTTAGAGTTACCATACATTCATCTTTCAGGATAAGAGAAAACCTCCAACGTTAAGTCATATCGGACGATGAATGAAATCATGCTCAAATGAGTACAGGGTACATAGAGCTTAGCGTTACCAGACATTCATCTTTCAGGATAAGAGAAAACCTCCAACGTTAAGTCATATCGGACGATGAATGAAATGATGCTCAAAAGAGTGCAGGGTACATAGAGCTTAGAGTTATCAGACATTCATCTTTCAGGATAAGAGAAAACCTCTAACCTTAAGTCATATCGTACGATGAATGAAATGATGTTCAAATAAGTACAGGGCACATAGAGCTTAGCGTTATCAGACATTCATCTTTCAGGATAAGAGAAAACCTCCAACGCTAAGTCATATGGGACGATGAATAAATTAAAGTTCACATGAGTACAGGGTACATAGAGCTTAGAGTTACCAGACATTCATCTTTCAGGATAAGAGAAAACCTCCAACGTTAAGTCATATCGGATGATGAATGAAATGATGTTCAAATGAGTACAGGGTACATAGAGCTTAGAGTTACCAGACATTCATCTTTCAGGATAAGAGAAAACCTCCAACGATAAGTCATATGGGACGATGAATAAATTAAAGTTCACATGAGTACAGGGTACATAGAGCTTAGAGTTACCAGACATTCATCTTTCAGGATAAGAGAAAACCTCCAACGTTAGGTCATATCGGACGATGAATGAAATGATGTTTAAATGAGTACAGGGTACATAGAGCTTAGAGTTACCAGACATTCATCTTTCAGGATAAGAGAAAACCTCCAACGTTAAGTCATATCGGACGATGAATGAAATGATGTTCAAATGAGTACAGGGTACATAGAGCTTAGAGTTATCAGACATTCATCTTTCAGGATAAGAGAAAACCTCCAACGTTAAGTCATATCGGACGATGAATGAAATTATGCTCAAATAGGTACAGGGTACATAGAGCTTAGAGTTACCAGACATTCATCTTTCAGGATAAGAGAAAACCTCCAACGTTAAGTCACATGGGACGATGAATGAAATTATGCTCAAATAAGTACAGGGTACATAGAGCTTTGAGTTATCAGACATTCATCTTTCAGGGTAAGAGAAAACCTCCAACGTTAAGTCACATGGGACGATGAATAAATTAAAGTTCACATGAGTACAGGGTACATAGAGCTTAGAGTTATCAGATATTCATCTTTCAGGATAAGAGAAAACCTCCAAAATTAAGTCATATCGGACGATGAATGAAATGATGTTCAAATGAGTGCAGGGTACATAGAGCTTAGAGTACCAGACATTCATCTTTCAGGATAAGAGAAAACCTCCAATCTTAAGTCATATCGGACGATGAATGAAAAAATGCTCAAATGAATGCAGGGTACATAGAGCTTAAAGTTACCAGACATTAATCTTTCAGGATAAGAGAAAACCTCCAACGTTAAGTCATATCGGACGATGAATGAAATGATGTTCAAATGAGTGCAGGGTACATAGAGCTTAAAGTTATCAGACATTCATCTTTCAGGATAAGAGAAAACCTCCAACCTTAAGTCATATCGGACGATGAATGAAATGCTATTCAAATAAGTACAGGGTACATAGAGCTTAGAGTTACCAGACATTCATCTTTCAGGGTAAGAGAAAACCTCTAACATTAAGTCATATCGGACGATGAATGAAATGATGTTCAAATAAGTACAGGGTACATAGAGCTTAAAGTTACCAGACATTCATCTTTCAGGATAAGAGAAACCCTCCAACGTTAAGTCATGTCGGACGATAAATGAAATGATGTTCAAGTAAGTACAGGGTACATAGAGCTTAAAGTTACCAGACATTCATCTTTCAGGATAAGAGAAAACCTCCAACGTTAAGTCATATTGGACGATGAATGAAATGATGCTCAAATGAGTGCAGGGTACATAGAGCTTAAAGTTACCAGACATTCATCTTTCAGGATAAGAGAATACCTCCAACTTAAGTCATATTGGACGATGAATGAAATGATGCTCAAATGAGTGCAGGGTACATAGAGCTTAAAGTTACCAGACATTCATCTTTCAAGATAAGAGAAAACCTCCAACGTTAAGTCATGTCGGACGATGAATGAAATGATGTTCAAGTAAGTACAGGGTACTTAGAGCTTAAAGTTACCAGACATTCATATTTCGGGATAAGAGAAAACCTCCAACGTTAGGTCATGTCGGACGATGAATGAAATGATGTTCAAGTAAGTACAGAGTACATAGAGCTTAGAGTTACCAGACATTCATCTTTCAGGATAACAGAAAACCTCCAACGTTAAGTCATGTCGGACGATGAATGAAATGATGTTCAAATAAGTACAGGGTACATAGAGCTTAGAGTTACCAGACATTCATCTTTCAGGATAAGAGAAAACCTCCAACGTTAAGTCATATCGGACGATGAATGAAATGATGTTCAAATAAGTACAGGGTACATAGAGCTTAGAGTTACTAGACATTCATCTTTCAGGATAAGAGAAAACTTCCAACGTTAAGTCATATCGGACGATGAATGAAATGATGTTCAAGTAAGTACAGGGTACATAGAGCTTAGAGTTACCAGACATTCATCTTTCAGGATAAGAGAAAACCTCGAACGTTAAGTCATATCGGACTATGAATGAAATGATGTTCAAATGAGTACAGGGTACATAGAGTTTAGAGTTACCAGACATTCATCTTTCAGGATAAGAGAAAACCTCGAACGTTAAGTCATATCGGACTATGAATGAAATGATGTCCAAATAAGTACAGGGTACATAGAGCTTAGAGTTACCAGACATTCATCTTTCAGTATAAGAGAAAACCTCCAACGTTAAGTCATATCGGACGATGAATGAAATGATATGCACATTGTATTAATGTAACTTTTATAGACTAATGGTAATCTTGATATTGTAAATAATTTATATAAATACATTGTAAATATTGTATAATACTCTTCTAAATATTTCAGAATGTCTATAATTCTGTATGAATTCCAGAGCTAATAAACTGAATTGCATTGTTATTGTTGTAATTGTGCTTCTGCTACAGTTGTTCTGTTTGTTCCTAAAGTAGACATTGGGTTAACTGACATGATATCTAGTATAGGAGTTGAAGAATATGAATATGTACTTTTTTGTTAGTTTAGAAAATCGTTATTTTCAGTATTGGTAACGATTTGAGATAAAAAGTTAATCATATGTTCCAAATAAAATCTATATAACAGGGACTTATGGTTGGTCTTAAATGCAGTATATTGACATAATTTCCTCATTAGATTAGTTTAGCATTTTCAGGGCAAATTCATTCATTCATTCAAGTAGCTGGCGGCTGACTGAGGGTCAGCACGATGTGTGTCATTCGTGTACCTGTCCTACACGGACTTAACCACTTAATGACAGGAAATGTGGGGTTTTGCAGGCTGATGGTTTAAGATAATGTAGAAGAAAAGAAGGGAGGTAGCCGTAGCTCCTCTTGGTAGCCAACTCGGGTGCAACGCTATGTTAGCACCGCTGGTGTGATAATTTTCAGGAAGAGTTTAATTTAGATTGTCTATTAAATTCAATTCAAACAGTAGTGATTTTAGGCTGAAATAAGTAATCTATTGTTACCGGGTGTGCCCGCACGCCATGCGGGGAAGCCGGTATAGCTTGTAGCGTCTTTCGGTTGCTCTGTAGTTCCCTAGAGACCTAACCAGGGCGCTCTGATGTTGAGGCAAACTCGCGTAGAATTTTGTGGCCCGGCGCCTAATGACATCTTCCACATAGTGGAGAGATGAGGCTTCATGAAGGTATCTCACGGGAAACCTCCAGCAAACAGAATAGATCAGGGCAAATACCACATAATTCTTCTGTTATAGTTTGATGCAGTTGGTGATCTGCTTTTTTCGCGCACGCGCTCACTCTACGCTCAGTAGAACAAACTATCTCTGTCAGGTCGGTATGGCTCATTGCCGTAATAGTTGCTGTTATGGCCGCTAGTATCTTCACGCGAATTATCGTGTTACTAGTGCCATCTGTAGTTTGTATAGCAAAACTGTTCCAGTCTCTGTGGCTCACTAACAGAATTTCCTGGTCACCTGTTCGTGCACCTGCGTGCACCCTTTGGTTACTGTAACAGACTAATTCTATGTGTGATTGGAGGAAAGTTTATAACAGTGACGTCAAAATTAATTAGAAAAGCTATTTATGTTCTGCTTTTTATGCAATTCGTCACATTTTTATATTATTGAGGGATTACTTTCGGAGGCTGTTGCGTCCATTTTCAACCTCGGATGTTGTCTGCACCCTTCTCTCTGGTGGTGGGACTATGAACTTCTTTATCACATCAAATGGTGAATTGGTTCTCTCCAAGGCGGTGTGGGTTCGATCCCAGACGACCGCAAAGTGGGACTTGTGGTGGATAACAGGGCGCTGGGGCGAGTTTTCTCCGGGACCTCCGGTTCCTCCATCCATCTCAGTCCACCGTAAAAGCGGCTGTTAAACTTTACACATTCATCCATTCACACAGCAGTACAAATGTGAGTAATGATGTGTGAGCAGTGAACGTCGAGAAGTTTCGAGCAGCGTGAGTTGGTGTATGTTATAGAGGCATAAAGAGTCATTATTGTGACTTTGTGGGTCCGTGAAATGAAAAGTCCAATTGCACCACTCAAAAATGTTCTTTATTTCCACCGAGTTACAGTTGAGCACTTGCCAATTACACAGAATTACGTAATGCACACAATTACGATTCATCAGTTCGTCCGTTACAGTTCCACTTGCACTCGCAATTACGTAAACTCCTCCGACGCACGTACGCAGTCCGTCCCCTCACTGGGCGCTCCTAACAGCTCGCCAAGAAGAACTGACTCAATTCACTCACTGCAGCCCATTTTATAGGAATATCGCCGTTTTCTCGAAGTGTCTCGTTTCAGTGAATCACCGCGAAGATTCCAGACGTCAGGGGAGGGGGGAAGAGGCGACCAGCGACAAGTGACACTTCCCTAATCAACCCCTCAGTTAGTGACTGAGATAGATTGCTTCTGGTCCCTTCTCAGCTGTCGTTGGTCTGGCTTTCCGATAATTGGGTGACTTGATGCTGACGTGCTTGCTCTGTGTACTTGTAAAAAGTGAACGTGATAAAGTCTTGCTATCATGATTAAGTGAACACTGACATATTATCATCAACTGTCAAGTTATATATGTTTCAAAATTACATGCTCGTTTGTTAAGTCTGGTAAATGTCCACTAAGGAATAAATATTGCAGCTTTGTGGGTGGTAAGCTTGATTATTCAAAAGGTTGTACAGAACATTTGAGTATACAGTTCATTGTTGAACTGGTCAGTATGATAGCTGTGATTATTAAACATTTTCATTTTAAGGGCTGGACTGTTGCACAAGTCAAAACTGAATAGGTTGGAGTTTACGCGGACTCTGAACCAAAACTGAAGACCATTTACTTTTGTATCAATGAATTTAAACTTGGTCATAGAAGAACCGAAGATGAATCGCACCCTGTCCCCCCAATTGAGGATCACAACTCAGGACACCATTGAAAAAGTCCACGATCTGGTTATGCAGGACAGCCGAATCAAAATTCGTGAGATTCTTGAGGATGTAGAAATCTCAACTGAGCGAGTGCACAATATCTTACGTAAAAAATTGACAATGAAAAAGCTGTGTGCAAGATGGGTGCCACGACTGCTCACAGTCGGCCAAAAGCGCATCCGGAAGAACACTTCTAGCGAGTGTCTGGAGATGTTTAATCGCAATCCGCAAGACTTTTAGCACCGATTTGTGACCGTGGATGAAACTTAGATCCATCATTACACAACAGAGTCAAAACAATGGACAAAGTCTGGTGAAAGTATACCAAAGAAGGCAAGGCGCCCCAAAGATCCCTTGCAGACGGTCCGAGCCCCAAAGATCCCTGGCAGGCGGTCCGAGCCCCAAAGATCCCTGGCAGGAGGTCCAAGCCCCAAAGATCCCTGGCAGACGGTCCAAGCCCCAAAGATCCCTTGCAGACGGTCCGAGCCCCAAAGATCCCTGGCAGGCGGTCCGAGCCCCAAAGATCCCTGGCAGACGGTCCAAGCCCCAAAGATCCCTGGCAGGCGGTCCGAGCCCCAAAGATCCCTGGCAAGAGGTCCAAGCCCCAAAGATCCCTGGCAGGAGGTCCGAGCCCCAAAGATCCTTGGCAGGAGGTCCGAGTCCCAAAGATCCTTGGCAGGAGGTCCGAGTCCCAAAAATCCCTGGCAGGCGGTCCGAGCCCCAAAGATCCCTGGCAGGCGGTCCGAGCCCCAAAGATCCCTGGCAGGAGGTCCAAGCCCCAAAGATCCCTGGCAGGAGGTCCAAGCCCCAAAGATCCCTGGCAGGAGGTCCAAGCCCCAAAGATCCCTGGCAGACGGTCCGAGCCCCAAAGATCCCTGGCAGGAGGTCCGAGTCCCAAAGATCCCTGGCAGACGGTCCGAGCCCCAAAGATCCCTGGCAGGCGGTCCGAGCCCCAAAGATCCCTGGCAGGAGGTCCAAGCCCCAAAGATCCCTGGCAGGAGGTCCAAGCCCCAAAGATCCCTGGCAGACGGTCCGAGCCCCAAAGATCCCTGGCAGGCGGTCCGAGCCCCAAAGATCCCTGGCAAGAGGTCCAAGCCCCAAAGATCCCTGGCAGGAGGTCCGAGCCCCAAAGATCCCTGGCAGGCGGTCCAAGCCCCAAAGATCCCTGGCAGACGGTCCGAGCCCCAAAGATCCCTGGCAGGAGGTCCAAGCCCCAAAGATCCCTGGCAGGAGGTCCGAGCCCCAAAGATCCCTGGCAGGCGGTCCAAGCCCCAAAGATCCCTGGCAGGAGGTCCGAGCCCCAAAGATCCCTGGCAGGAGGTCCAAGCCCCAAAGATCCCTGGCAGACGGTCCGAGCCCCAAAGATCCCTGGCAGGCTGTCCGAGCCCCAAAGATCCCTGGCAGACGGTCCGAGCCCCAAAGATCCCTGGCAGGCGATCCGAGCCCCAAAGATCCCTGGCAGACGGTCCGAGCCCCAAAGATCCCTGGCAGGCGATCCGAGCCCCAAAGATCCCTGGCAGGAGGTCCGAGCCCCAAAGATCCCTGGCAGACGGTCCAAGCCCCAAAGATCCCTGGCAGGCGGTCCAAGCCCCAAAGATCCCTGGCAGGAGGTCCGAGCCCCAAAGATCCTTGGCAGGCGGTCCGAGCCCCAAAGATCCCTGGCAGGCGGTCCAAGCCCCAAAGATCCCTGGCAGACGGTCCGAGCCCCAAAGATCCCTGGCAGGCGGTCCGAGCCCCAAAGATCCCTGGCAGACGGTCCGAGCCCCAAAGATCCCTGGCAGGAGGTCCGAGCCCCAAAGATCCTGGCAGGCGGTCCGAGCCCCAAAGATCCCTGGCAGGCGGTCCGAGCCCCAAAGATCCCTGGCAGGCGATCCGAGCCCCAAAGATCCCTGGCAGGAGGTCCGAGCCCCAAAGACACCTGGCAGCCGGTCCAAGCCCCAAAGATCCCTGGCAAGAGGTCCAAGCCCCAAAGATCCCTGGCAGGAGGTCCGAGCCCCAAAGATCCTGGCAGGCGGTCCGAGCCCCAAAGATCCCTGGCAGGCGGTCCGAGCCCCAAAGATCCTGGCAGGCGGTCCGAGCCCCAAAGATCCCTGGCAGGCGGTCCGAGCCCCAAAGATCCCTGGCAGGAGGTCCGAGCCCCAAAGATCCTGGCAGGCGGTCCGAGCCCCAAAGATCCCTGGCAGGCGGTCCTAGCCCCAAAGATCCCTGGCAGGCGGTCCAAGCCCCAAAGATCCCTGGCAGGTGGTCCAAGCCCCAAAGATCCCTGGCAGACGGTCCGAGCCCCAAAGATCCCTGGCAGACGGTCCGAGCCCCAAAGATCCCTGGCAGGCGGTCCAAGCCCCAAAGATCCCTGGCAGACGGTCCGAGCCCCAAAGATCCCTGGCAGGCGGTCCAAGCCCCAAAGATCCCAGGCAGGAGGTCCGAGCCCCAAAGATCCCTGGCAGGCGGTCCGAGCCCCAAAGATCCCTGGCAGGCGGGCCAAGCCCCAAAGATCCCTGGCAGGCAGTCCAAGCCCCAAAGATCCCTGGCAGACGGTCCAAGCCCCAAAGATCCCTGGCAGGCGGTCCAAGCCCCAAAGATCCCTGGCTGACGGTCCAAGCCCCAAAGATCCCTGGCAGGCGGTCCGAGTCCCAAAGATCCCTGGCAGGCAATCCGAGCCCCAAAGATCCCTGGCAGGCGGTCCAAGCCCCAAAGATCCCTGGCAGGCGGTCCGAGCCCCAAAGATCCCTGGCAGGCGGTCCGAGCCCCAAAGATCCCTGGCAGGTGGTCCGAGCCCCAAAGACCCCAGGCAGGCGATCCGAGCCCCAAAGACACCTGGCAGACGGTCCAAGAACCAAAGATCCCTGGCAGGCGGTCCGAGCCCCAAAGATCCCTGGCAGGTGGTCCGAGCCCCAAAGACCCCAGGCAGGCGATCCGAGCCCCAAAGATCCCTGGCAGACGGTCCAAGCCCCAAATATCCCTGGCAGGCGGTCCGAGCCCCAAAGATCCCTGGCAGGTGGTCCGAGCCCCAAAGACCCCAGGAAGCGATCCGAGCCCCAAAGACACCTGGCAGGCGGTCCAAGCCCCAAAGATCCCTGGCAGGCGGTCCGAGCCCCAAAGATCCCTGGCAGGTGGTCCGAGCCCCAAAGACCCCTGGCAGGCGATCCGAGCCCCAAAGATCCCAGGAAGCGATCCGAGCCCCAAAGACACCTGGCAGGCGATCCGAGCCCCAAAGACACCTGGCAGGCGGTCCAAGCCCCAAAGATCCCTGGCAGGTGGTCCGAGCCCCAAAGACCCCAGGCAGGCGATCCGAGCCCCAAAGACACCTGGCAGGCGGTCCAAGCCCCAAAGATCCCAGGCAGGCGGTCCGAGCCCCAAAGATCCCTGGCAAGAGGTCCAAGCCCCAAAGATCCCTGGCAGGTGGTCCGAGCCCCAAAGATCCCTGGCAGGCGGTCCAAGCCCCAAATATCCCTGGCAAGCGGTCCGAGCCCCAAAATTCCTGGCAGACGGTCCAAGCCCCAAAGATCCCTGGAAGGCGATCCGAGCCCCAAAGACCCCTGGCAGGCGGTCCGAGCCCCAAAGACCCCAGGCAGGCGATCCGAGCCCCAAAGACACCTGGCAGACGGTCCGAGCCCCAAAGATCCCTGGCAGGTGGTCCGAGCCCCAAAGATCCCTGGCAAGAGGTCCAAGCCCCAAAGATCCCTGGCAGGCGGTCCAAGCCCCAAAGATCCCTGGCAAGAGGTCCGAGCCCCAAAGATCCCTGGCAGGCGGTCCAAGCCCCAAAGATCCCTGGCAAGAGGTCCAAGCCCCAAAGATCCCTGGCAGGCGGTCCAAGCCCCAAAGATCCAAGGCAGGCGGTCCAAGCCCCAAAGAGCCCTGGCAGACGGTCCGAGCCCCAAATATCCCCGGCAGACGGTCCAAGCCCCAAAGAGCCCTTGCAGACGGTCCGAGCCCCAAAGATCCCTGGCAGACGGTCCAAGCCCCAAAGAGCCCTGGCAGACGGTCCGAGCCCCAAAGATCCCAGGCAGACGGTCCGAGCCCCAAAGATCCCTGGCAGACGGTCCAAGCCCCAAAGATCCCTGGAAGGCGATCCGAGCCCCAAAGATACCAGGCAGGTGGTCCAAGCCCCAAAGATCCCTGGCAGACGGTCCGAGCCCCAAAGACCCCTGGCAGACGGTCCAAGCCCCAAAGAGCCCTGGCAGACGGTCCGAGCCCCAAAGATCCCTGGCAGACGGTCCAAGCCCCAAAGATCCCTGGCAGGCGATCCGAGCCCCAAAGATCCCAGGCAGGCGGTCCGAGCCCAAAATATCCCCGGCAGACGGTCAAGTCCCAAAGAGCCCTTGCAGACGGTCCGAGCCCCAAAGATCCCTGGCAGACGATCCAAGCCCCAAAGAGCCCTGGCAGACGGTCCGAGCCCCAAAGATCCCAGGCAGGTGGTCCAAGCCCCAAAGATCCCTGGCAGACGGTCCGAGCCCCAAAGACCCCTGGCAGGCGGTCCAAGCCCCAAAGATCCCAGGCAGACGGTCCGAGCCCCAAAGATCCCTGGCAGACGGTCCAAGCCCCAAAGATCCCTGGAAGGCGATCCGAGCCCCAAAGATCCCAGGCAGGTGGTCCAAGCCCCAAAGATCCCTGGCAGACGGTCCGAGCCCCAAAGACCCCTGGCAGACGGTCCAAGCCCCAAAGAGCCCTGGCAGACGGTCCAAGCCCCAAAGATCCCTGGAAGGCGATCCGAGCCCCAAAGATCCCAGGCAGGTGGTCCAAGCCCCAAAGATCCCTGGCAGACGGTCCAAGCCCCAAAGATCCCTGGAAGGCGATCCGAGCCCCAAAGATCCCAGGCAGGTGGTCCAAGCCCCAAAGATCCCTGGCAGGCGGTCCAAGCCCCAAAGATCCCTGGCAGGCGATCCGAGCCCCAAAGATCCCTGGCAGGCGGTCCAAGCCCCAAAGATCCCTGGCAGGCGGTCCAAGCCCCAAAGATCCCTGGCAGGCGGTCCAAGCCCCAAAGATCCCTGGCAGGCGGTCCAAGCCCCAAAGATTCCTGGCAGGCGGTCCAAGCCCCAAAGATCCCTGGAAGGCGATCCGAGCCCCAAAGATCCCAGGCAGGTGGTCCAAGCCCCAAAGATCCCTGGCAGGCGGTCCAAGCCCCAAAGATCCCTGGCAGGCGATCCGAGCCCCAAAGATCCCTGGCAGGCGGTCCAAGCCCCAAAGATCCCTGGCAGGCGGTCCAAGCCCCAAAGATCCCTGGCAGGCGGTCCAAGCCCCAAAGATCCCTGGCAGGCGGTCCAAGCCCCAAAGATTCCTGGCAGACGGTCCGAGCCCCAAAGATCCCTGGAAGGCGATCCGAGCCCCAAAGATCCCAGGCAGGTGGTCCAAGCCCCAAAGATCCCTGGCAGGCGGTCCAAGCCCCAAAGGTCCCTGGCAGGCGATCCGAGCCCCAAAATCCCTGGCAGGCGCTCCGAGCCCCAAAGATCCCTGGCAGGCGGTCCAAGCCCCAAAGATCCCAGGCAGGAGGTCCGAGCCCCAAAGATCCCTGGCAGGCGGTCCAAGCCCCAAAGATCCCTGGCAGACGGTCCGAGCCCCAAAGATCCCTGGAAGGCGATCCGAGCCCCAAAGACCCCTGGCAGGTGGTCCGAGCCCCAAAGATCCCTGGCAGGTGGTCCAAGCCCCAAAGATCCCTGGCAGATGGTCCGAGCCCCAAAGATCCCTGGCAGACGGTCCGAGCCCCAAAGATCCCTGGCAGGCGGTCCAAGCCCCAAAGATCCCTGGCAGGCGGTCCAAGCCCCAAAGATCCCTGGCAGACGGTCCGAGCCCCAAAGATCCCTGGCAGGCGGTCCAAGCCCCAAAGATCCCTGGCAGACGGTCCAAGCCCCAAAGATCCCTGGCAGACGGTCCAAGCCCCAAAGATCCCAGGCAGGAGGTCCGAGCCCCAAAGATCCCTGGCAGGCGGTCCGAGCCCCAAAGATCCCTGGCAGGCGGTCCAAGCCCCAAAGATCCCTGGCAGGCGGTCCAAGCCCCAAAGATCCCTGGCAGGCGGTCCGAGCCCCAAAGATCCCTGGCAGGTGGTCCGAGCCCCAAAGACCCCAGGCAGGCGATCCGAGCCCCAAAGATCCTTGGCAGACGGTCCAAGCCCCAAAGATCCCTGGCAGGCGGTCCGAGCCCCAAAGATCCCTGGCAGGTGGTCCGAGCCCCAAAGACCCCAGGAAGCGATACGAGCCCCAAAGACACCTGGCAGGCGGTCCAAGCCCCAAAGATCCCTGGCAGGCGGTCCGAGCCCCAAAGATCCCTGGCAGGTGGTCCGAGCCCCAAAGACCCCAGGCAGGCGATCCGAGCCCCAAAGACACCTGGCAGGCGGTCCAAGCCCCAAAGATCCCTGGCAGGTGGTCCGAGCCCCAAAGACCCCAGGCAGGCGATCCGAGCCCCAAAGACACCTGGCAGGCGGTACAAGCCCCAAAGATCCCAGGCAGGCCGTCCGAGCCCCAAAGATCCCTGGCAAGATGTCCAAGCCCCAAAGATCCCTGGCAGGTGGTCCGAGCCCCAAAGATCCCTGGCAGGCGGTCCAAGCCCCAAAGATCCCTGGCAAGCGGTCCGAGCCCCAAAGTTCCCTGGCAGACGGTCCAAGCCCCAAAGATCCCTGGAAGGCGATCCGAGCCCCAAAGACCCCTGGCAGGCGGTCCGAGCCCCAAAGACCCCAGGCAGGCGATCCGAGCCCCAAAGACACCTGGCAGACGGTCCGAGCCCCAAAGATCCCTGGCAGGTGGTCCGAGCCCCAAAGATCCCTGGCAAGAGGTCCAAGCCCCAAAGATCCCTGGCAGGCGGTCCAAGCCCCAAAGATCCCAGGCAGGCGGTCCAAGCCCCAAAGAGCCCTGGCAGACGGTCCGAGCCCCAAATATCCCCGGCAGACGGTCCAAGCCCCAAAGAGCCCTTGCAGACGGTCCGAGCCCCAAAGATCCCTGGCAGACGGTCCAAGCCCCAAAGATCCCTGGCAGACGGTCCCAGCCCCAAAGATCCCAGGCAGACGGTCCGAGCCCCAAAGATCCCAGTCAGGCGGTCCAAGCCCCAAAGATCCCTGGCAGACGGTCCAAGCCCCAAAGATCCCTGGCAGGCGGTCCAAGCCCCAAAGATCCCTGGCAGGCGATCCAAGCCCCAAAGATCCCAGGCAGACGGTCCAAGCCCCAAAGATCCCTGGCAGGCGGTCCGAGGCCCAAAGATCCCTGGCAGGCGATCCAAGCCTCAAAGATCCCTGGCAGGTGGTCCAAGCCCCAAAGATCCCTGGCAGGCGGTCCGAGCCCCAAAGATCCCTGGCAGGCGATCCAAGCCCCAAAGATCCCTGGCAGGCGGTCCTAGCCCCAAAGATCCCTGGCAGGCGATCCAAGCCCCAAAGATCCCTGGCAGGTGGTCCAAGCCCCAAAGATCCCTGGCAGGCGGTCCAAGCCCCAAAGATCCCTGGCAGGCGGTCCAAGCCCCAAAGATCCCTGGCAGACGGTCCGAGCCCCAAAGATCCCTGGCAGGCGATCCGAGCCCCAAAGATCCCAGGCAGGTGGTCCGAATCCCAAAGATCCCTGGCAGGCGGTCCAAGCCCCAAAGATCCCTGGCTGGCGGTCCAAGCCCCAAAGATCCCAGGCAGGTGGTCCGAATCCCAAAGATCCCTGGCTGGCGGTCCAAGCCCCAAAGATCCCTGGCTGGCGGTCCAAGCCCCAAAGATCCCTGGCAGGCGGTCCGAGCCCCAAAGATCCCTGGCAGACGGTCCAAGCCCCAAAGATCCCTGGCAGGTGGTCCAAGCCCCAAAGATCCCTGGCAGGCGGTCCAAGCCCCAAAGATCCCTGGCAGACGGTCCAAGCCCCAAAGATCCCTGGCAGACGGTCCAAGCCCCAAAGATCCCTGGCAGGCGGTCCAAGCCCCAAAGATCCCTGGCAGGCGGTCCCAGCCCCAAAGATCCCTGGCAGACGGTCCAAGCCCCAAAGATCCCAGGCAGGTGGTCCAAGCCCCAAAGATCCCTGGCAGACGGTCCAAGCCCCAAAGATCCCTGGCAGACGGTCCAAGCCCCAAAGATCCCTGGCAGGCGGTCCAAGCCCCAAAGATCCCTGGCAGACGGTCCAAGCCCCAAAGATCCCTGGCGGACGGTCCAAGCCCCAAAGATCCCTGGCAGGCGGTCCAAGCCCCAAAGATCCCTGGCAGGTGGTCCAAGCCCCAAAGATCCCTGGCAGACGGTCCAAGCCCCAAAGATCCCTGGCGGACGGTCCAAGCCCCAAAGATCCCTGGCAGGCGGTCAAAGCCCCAAAGATCCCTGGCAGACGGTCCAAGCCCCAAAGATCCCTGGCAGGTGGTCCAAGCCCCAAAGATCCCTGGCAGACGGTCCGAGCCCCAAAGATCCCTGGCAGGCGGTCCAAGCCCCAAAGATCCCTGGCAGGCGGTCCGAGCCCCAAAGATTCCTGGCAGGCGGTCCGAGCCCCAAAGATCCCTGGCAGGTGGTCCAAGCCCCAAAGATCCCTGGCAGGTGGTCCAAGGCCCAAAGATCCCTGGCAGACGGTCCAAGCCCCAAAGATCCCAGGCAGGTGGTCCAAGCCCCAAAGATCCCTGGCAGGCAGTCTAAGCCCCAAAGATTCCTGGCAGGCGGTCCGAGCCCCAAAGATTCCTGGCAGGCGGTCCAAGCCCCAAAGATCCCTGGCAGGCGTTCCGAGCCCCAAAGATCCCAGGCAGGTGGTCCGAGCCCCAAAGATCCCTGGCAGGCGGTCCAAGCCCCAAAGATCCCAGGCAGGCGGTCCGAGCCCCAAAGATCCCAGGCAGGTGGTCCGAGCCCCAAAGATCCCTGGCAGGTGGTCCGAGCCCCAAAGATCCCTGGCAGGTGGTCCAAGCCCCAAAGATCCCTGGCAGGTGGTCCAAGGCCCAAAGATCCCTGGCAGGTGGTCCAAGCCCCAAAGATCCCTGGCAGGTGGTCCAAGGCCCAAAGATCCCTGGCAGACGGTCCAAGCCCCAAAGATCCCAGGCAGGTGGTCCAAGTCCCAAAGATTCCTGGCAGGCGGTCCGAGCCCCAAAGATCCCTGGCAGGCGGTCCAAGCCCCAAAGATCCCTGGCAGGCGGTCCGAGCCCCAAAGATCCCAGGCAGGTGGTCCGAGCCCCAAAGATCCCTGGCAGGCGGTCCAAGCCCCAAAGATCCCAGGCAGGCGGTCCGAGCCCCAAAGATCCCAGGCAGGTGGTCCGAGCCCCAAAGATCCCTGGCAGGCGGTCCGAGCCCCAAAGATCCCTGGCAGGTGGTCCAAGCCCCAAAGATCCCTGGCAGGTGGTCCAAGGCCCAAAGATCCCTGGCAGGTGGTCCAAGGCCCAAAGATCCCTGGCAGACGGTCCAAGCCCCAAAGATCCCAGGCAGGCGGTCCGAGCCCCAAAGATCCCTGGCAGGCGGTCCGAGCCCCAAAGATTCCTGGCAGGCGGTCCGAGCCCCAAAGATCCCTGGCAGGTGGTCCAAGCCCCAAAGATCCCTGGCAGGTGGTCCAAGGCCCAAAGATCCCTGGCAGACGGTCCAAGCCCCAAAGATCCCAGGCAGGTGGTCTAAGCCCCAAAGATCCCTGGCAGGCGGTCGAAGCCCCAAAGATTCCTGGCAGGCGGTCCGAGCCCCAAAGATTCCTGGCAGGCGGTCCAAGCCCCAAAGATCCCTGGCAGGCGGTCCGAGCCCCAAAGACCCCAGGCAGGTGGTCCGAGCCCCAAAGATCCCTGGCAGGCGGTCCAAGCCCCAAAGATCCCAGGCAGGCGGTCCGAGCCCCAAAGATCCCAGGCAGGTGGTCCGAGCCCCAAAGATCCCTGGCAGGCGGTCCGAGCCCCAAAGATCCCTGGCAGGTGGTCCAAGCCCCAAAGATCCCTGGCAGGTGGTCCAAGCCCCAAAGATCACTGGCAGACGGTCCAAGCCCCAAAGATCCCTGGCAGGCGGTCCAAGCCCCAAAGATCCCTGGCAGGCGGTCCAAGCCCCAAAGATCCCAGGCAGACGGTCCGAGCCCCAAAGATTCCTGGCAGGCGGTCCGAGCCCCAAAGATCCCTGGCAGGCGGTCCAAGCCCCAAAGATCCCTGGCAGACGGTCCAAGCCCCAAAGATCCCTGGCAGACGGTCCGAGCCCCAAAGATTCCTGGCAGGCGGTCCGAGCCCCAAAGATCCCTGGCAGGCGGTCCAAGCCCCAAAGATCCCTGGCAGGCGGTCCGAGCCCCAAAGATTCCTGGCAAATGGTCCAAGCCCCAAAGATCCCTGGCAGACGGTCCGAGCCACAAAGATCCCTGGCAGGCGGTCCGAACCCCAAAGATCCCTGGCAGGTGGTCCAAGCCCCAAAGATCCCTGGCAGGCGGTCCGAGCCACAAAGATCCCTGGCAGACGGTCCAAGCCCCAAAGATTCCTGGCAGACGGTCCGAACCCCAAAGATCCCTGGCAGGTGGTCCAAGCCCCAAAGATCCCTGGCAGGCGGTCCGAGCCACAAAGATCCCTGGCAGGCGGTCCGAGCCCCAAAGATCCCTGGCAGACGGTCCAAGCCCCAAAGATTCCTGGCAGACGGTCCAAGCCCCAAAGATCCCTGGCAGGTGGTCCGAGCCCCAAAGATCCCTGGCAGACGGTCCAAGCCCCAAAGATTCCTGGCAGACGGTCCAAGCCCCAAAGATCCCTGGCAGGGGGTCCGAGCCCCAAAGATCCCTGGCAGGCGGTCCAAGCCCCAAAGATCCCTGGCAGGCGATCCGAGCCCCAAAGAGCCCTGGCAGACGGTCCGAGCCCCAAAGACCCCAGGCAGGCGGTCCGAGCCCCAAAGGTCCCTGGCAGGTGATCCGAGCCCCAAAGATCCCTGGCAGGCGATCCGAGCCCCAAAGATCCCTGGCAGGTGGTCCGAGCCCCAAAGGTCCCTGGCAGGTGGTCCGAGCCCCAAAGATCCCTGGCAGGCGATCCGAGCCCCAAAGATCCCTGGCAGGTGGTCCGAGCCCCAAAGGTCCCTGGCAGGTGATCCGAGCCCCAAAGATCCCTGGCAGGCGATCCGAGCCCCAAAGATCCCTGGCAGGTGGTCCGAGCCCCAAAGGTCCCTGGCAGGTGGTCCGAGCCCCAAAGGTCCCTGGCAGGTGGTCCGAGCCCCAAAGATCCCTGGCAGGCGATCCGAGCCCCAAAGACCCCAGTCAGGCGATCCAAGCCCCAAAGATCCCAGTCAGGCGGTCCGAGCCCCAAAGATCCCTGGCAGGCGGTACGAGCCCCAAAGATCCCTGGCAAGCGGTCCGAGCCCCAAAGACCCCAGGCAGGCGGTCCGAGCCCCAAAGATCCCTGGCAGGCGGTACGAGCCCCAAAGATCCCTGGCAGACTGTCCGAGCCCCTAAGATCCCTGGCAGACGGTCCGAGCCCCAAAGGTCCCAGGCTGGCGATCCCGAAATGGTCCCAGCAGAGGAGTGGAGATCGGCAACCAACCTACCGGAGGAGGAAGTAGTTTACCTCAGAACATATCATCCTGCCGTGCACCGGCGAGACTCCCGCCGACACTTCCACCCTGAAAGGGACCAGCAGATGAGAGATGATGTGAAATGATAATGGAGATGAAATGTAGGGACAGGAAATTCGTGGAATGTAATTAACCTTCCCAGCATTCGCCTAGTGACCCGGCAAAACCCCCGAAAAACCCATGGCTCACGCAGGTCAGCCACGGGGATCGAACCCGTGCCTCCCGAATACGACGGAATGAAAAATCTGGAACATCGCTGGACCAAGTATATAGCCATCAATGCAGACTATCCCGAAAAATAAGGTGAGTTGTTCACAAAAAAAAAGTATTCTTGGTTTTTTACCAGACTTTTCAAACTTTATTCCTCTGATTGACCTATTTTGACTCTGATATAGGTAATTCAATTGTTTGCACAGATTATTCATGTCTAACAGTGTAAGGTCTACTTCTCTGTAACAAAAGTATCGCGTAATAATGTGTTTTTCTTATAGTGGCGGATAAACAAGTTAACATTTTCATGACAAATGAATCTCCTGGCAATACTTTCCTAAGTCCTGTTCATCTTGAACAACTTTTGTACAGTTGTATACTGCAAGAGATACTAGAGTGAGCAAGCCAGATATCAGCCGCGCTTTAGTTACGGAAGATAGGGCCGCTATGGTCAGTGAGCATGTCATTTTTATATCCGAGTTGGCGACGTCATGGCCTTGCACTCCAAGAGATGAAGCTTCAAAGATCAAATGACAGAAAACCAACATTCCTCTCTACTCTTATACAAACACTTATTACTCTATCTACCTCATGTTAAACGTTATCTTATTGTAGCTACAAGGGAATACAGTAGACTTTAAGTGATAGTCAAATGTTTTGGTCGTTATGTGATGTATACATAACTTTCTCTACTCTTGTACAAACACTTATTGCTCTATCTACTTCAAGATAAACATTATCTTATTGTAGTTACAAGGGAATACAGTAGACTTTAAGTGATAGTCAAATGTTTTGGTCGTTATGTGATATATGCATGACTTTCTCTACTCTTGTACAAACACTTATTGCTCTATCTACTTCAAGATAAACATTATCTTATTGTAGTTACAAGGGAATACAGTAGACTTTAAGTGATAGTCAAATGTTTTGGCCGTTATGTGATCTATACATGACTTTCTCTACTCTTGTACAAACACTTATTGTTCTATCTACTTCAAGATAAACATGTCTTATTGTAGTTACAAGGGAATACAGTAGACTTTAAGTGACAGTCAAATGTTTTGGTCGTTATGTGATGTATACATGACTTTCTCTACTCTTGTACAAACACTTATTGTTCTATCTACTTCAAGATAAACATGTCTTATTGTAGTTACAAGGGAATACAGTAGACTTTAAGTGACAGTCAAATGTTTTGGTCGTTATGTGATGTATACATGACTTTCTCTACTCTTGTACAAACACTTATTGCTCTACCTACTTCAAGATAAACATTATCTTATTGTAGTTACAAGGGAATACAGTAGACTTTAAGTGATAGTCAAATGTTTTGGTCGCTATGTGATGTATACATGACTTTCTCTACTCTTGTACAAACACTTACTTCTCTATCTACTTCAAGATAAACATTATCTTATTGTAGTTACAAGGGAATACAGTACACTTTAAGTGATAGTCAAATGTTTTGGTCGTTATGTGATGTATACATGACTTTCTCTACTCTTGTACAAACACTTATTCCTCTATCTACTTCAAGATAAACATTATCTTATTGTAGTTACAAGGGAATACAGTAGACTTTAAGTGATAGTCAAATGTTTTGGTCGTTATATGATGTATACATGACTTTCTCTACTCTTGTACAAACACTTATCGCTCTATCTACTTCAAGATAAACATTATCTTATTGTAGTTACAAGGGAATACAGTAGACTTTAAGTGATAGTCAAATGTTTTGGTCGTTATATGATGTATACATGACTTTCTCTGCTCTTGTACAAACACTTATTGCTCTACCTACTTCTAGATTCTACTCTTGTACAAACACTTATTGCTCTACCTACTTCAAGATTCTACTCTTGTACAAACACTTATTGCTCTATCTACATCAAGATAAACATTATCTTATTGTAGTTACAAGGGAATACAGTACACTTTAAGTGATAGTCAAATGTTTTGGTCGTTATGTGATGTATACATGACTTTCTCTACTCTTGTACAAACACTTATTCCTCTATCTACTTCAAGATAAACATTATCTTATTGTAGTTACAAGGGAATACAGTAGACTTTAAGTGATAGTCAAATGTTTTGGTCGTTATGTGATGTATACATGACTTTCTCTACTCTTGTACAAACACTTATTGCTCTATCTACTTCAAGATAAACATTATCTTATTGTAGTTACAAGGGCATACCGTAGACCTTAAGTGATAGTCAAATGTTTAGAATGGTTCGTTGTACAAAAACTGTATTTGACGTAAATTGTATGTTTTAACAAGATATACATTTGTTATGTAGTAATATTTTGTCTATCTCTTACAGTTTACCGGTTACACAAAAGTCATTCAGAATAAATAGAACTTTAGAGGTCATTCTAAGAAAAGTCAGGATATACATTTGATTTGTTACGAAAGTATCTTAAATATCTATATTGTTAAATGTAATATCCTTAGAGACTATCTGGTAAAAAATTGAAATGTATAAAAGGTGTCCCATGTAAAGGAACAGGGGGATTTATTTGTATCCTGAGAAGATGTTCAACTTAAATTCTAAGACTGGCATTACGTTTTTCACAGATGCACACCCAAACGTTGTATTCAAGGAGTTGTTAAAACAGGTATTTCTGTTGAGCTCTGGATATGGGTAACTCCTTGGTCAAACGTGGGGGAGTTTTGTTGCTTACAAAAATTTAGAATGGAAGTGCAAGATGATATTGGAGGTTTGATGCAAACTCTCTGTCTACGAGATAATCGATAGTCAAAGAGACTATATTATTATATCTTTGACATTATATTAGCGCAGGCGTTGAGTATTCGTCTCGTCTCATGTTAACTTTATTGTTCTGCTTGACCTGTTATTTTGACTCTGATAAAGGTAATTCGACTGTTTGCACAGATTATTCATGTATAACAGTGAAATGACTTTATGAAGTGACAAAAGTATCGCGAAATGAGGTGTCCCCCTTGTGGTGCCGGATAAACACATTTTTACTTGCAAGACTCAGTGCTTTAAGTATGTCGTACAGATATGATTGTTCACCATGTGCTCGCTGTAATTATATACAATTGGTTCAATTGGTCTGCAGGGAGCAGAGTGACTGGCACATTCTTCTGTCCACTCGTTTTGTATTGTCTTTGTCGGGTTCTCTGGAAAGTTCCTCACTCCGTCGGGCTTTGAAGCGATGATCCGTTGTCTTCGTCGTACTCGTCGATGTGGCTGAGGAGGCGCTATTATCTCACGGTCCGCCTCGACAAATTGCGAGTAGGTGATGTGGTTGGAGGGGGAATTTGGGCTTTTCTCAGGGTTATTGAACAAGGAAGTCTTCTAACACTTCTGTGACTTCGTCGAGTTACCTGGATATCTGCAGGTTTAATAATTAGGACACCAAATCCTAAATATATATACTATCTTAATCTGATAATACTCTAGATATCGACGGATGTACCTCGCAGTTCACTGGATGTACATATACTTGTTAACGTCACTTGATGCTGCTACGATATAACAGTTCTCCATACCCTAGACTACTCCAACACTCTCTTTTCTACAACTCCCCAGAAACGGTAAATTCCTTTCTTTGGCTATACAAAGGGAAGGCCACGCTAAGGGGTAGCAACTGAGGAAGTTGTCCCGTTACTTACACCGAAACCTCGCAGACATTACTGAGAAACTACACCTATGTATTTTATTGTGCAAACGTGGTGGCAACCTTAAGCACACCAACGCATCTCATTCGCCGCGGACTAGAACTCTCCCCAATTCCAAACACAGTAAACCGAAATATTTAACTGAAATTGATGGAGAGAATAATATTTTCTCTTGCTGTAACACGGAAGTAGAGGGCAGACTAATCCCTGCTCGGACCCTTTCTGTCAGGGACAGGTGACCATGGTGCTAAAAGACACCCAGTATCAGATCAGGTCCAAAGATATGCCGCTGATTAATTATTATCAGCTCTCACGTAACAGGGGCGAAGTCCTCTTGCTGGGAGCGGTCGTGTGCAAGGTGCAAGAAACAGTAATGACGACATCACTGAATCACAGGGGAATGTCCTTTGTCCTAAACCTTTTTGTAATCTCCATCCATCGGGGTCTTAGTAAGCATTCCACACTAAACTTACATTACACTGTCAAGATAACATCACAGCTGATACATGACTTTCTCTACTCTTGTACAAACACTTATTGCTCTATCTACTTCAAGATAAATATTATCTTATTGTAGTTACAAGGGAATACAGTAGACTTTAAGTGATAGTCAAATGTTTTGGTCGTTATATGATGTATTCATGACTTTATCTACTCTTTTACAAACACTTATTGCTCTATCTACTTCAAGATAAACATTATCTTATTGTAGTTACAAGGGAATACAGTAGACTTTAAGTGATAGTCAAATGTTTTGGTCGTTATATGATGTATTCATGACTTTATCTACTCTTTTACAAACACTTATTGCTCTATCTACTTCAAGATAAACATTATCTTATTGTAGTTACAAGGGAATACAGTAGACTTTAAGTGATAGTCAAATGTTTTGGTCGTTATATGATGTATTCATGACTTTATCTACTCTTGTACAAACACTTATTGCTCTATCTGCTTCAAGATAAACATTATCTTATTGTAGTTACAAGGAATACAGTAGACTTTAAGTGATAGTCAAATGTTTTGGTCGTTATATGATGTATTCATGACTTTCTCTACTCTTGTACAAACACTTATTGCTCTATCTACTTCAAGATAAATATTATCTTATTGTAGTTACAAGGAATACAGTAGACTTTAAGTGATAGTCAAATGTTTTGGTCGTTATATGATGTATTCATGACTTTCTCTACTCTTGTACAAACACTTATTGCTCTATCTACTTCAAGATAAACATTATCTTATTGTAGTTACAAGGGAATACAGTAGATTTTATGTGATAGTCAAATGTTTTGGTCGTTATGTGATGTATACATGACTTTCTCTACTCTTGTACAAACACTTATTGCTCTATCTACTTCAAGATAAATATTATCTTATTGTAGTTACAAGGAATACAGTAGACTTTAAGTGATAGTCAAATGTTTTGGTCGTTATATGATGTATTCATGACTTTCTCTTCTCTTGTACAAACACTTACTCCTCTATCTACTTCAAGATAAACATTATCTTATTGTAGTTACAAGGGAATACAGTAGACTTTAAGTGATAGTCAAATGTTTTGGTCGTTATATGATGTATTCATGACTTTATCTACTCTTTTACAAACACTTATTGCTCTATCTACTTCAAGATAAACATTATCTTATTGTAGTTACAAGGGAATACAGTAGACTTTAAGTGATAGTCAAATGTTTTGGTCGTTATATGATGTATTCATGACTTTATCTACTCTTGTACAAACACTTATTGCTCTATCTGCTTCAAGATAAACATTATCTTATTGTAGTTACAAGGAATACAGTAGACTTTAAGTGATAGTCAAATGTTTTGGTCGTTATATGATGTATTCATGACTTTCTCTACTCTTGTACAAACACTTATTGCTCTATCTACTTCAAGATAAATATTATCTTATTGTAGTTACAAGGAATACAGTAGACTTTAAGTGATAGTCAAATGTTTTGGTCGTTATATGATGTATTCATGACTTTCTCTACTCTTGTACAAACACTTATTGCTCTATCTACTTCAAGATAAACATTATCTTATTGTAGTTACAAGGGAATACAGTAGATTTTATGTGATAGTCAAATGTTTTGGTCGTTATGTGATGTATACATGACTTTCTCTACTCTTGTACAAACACTTATTGCTCTATCTACTTCAAGATAAATATTATCTTATTGTAGTTACAAGGAATACAGTAGACTTTAAGTGATAGTCAAATGTTTTGGTCGTTATATGATGTATTCATGACTTTCTCTTCTCTTGTACAAACACTTACTCCTCTATCTACTTCAAGATAAACTTTATCTTATTGTAGTTACAAGGGAATACAGTAGACTTTAAGCGATAGTCAAATGTTTAGAATGGTTCATTCTACGAAAAATGTAATTGACATAAATTGTATGTTTTAACAAGATATGCATTTGTTGTGTAATAATATTTTGTCTACCTCTTGCAGTTTATCAGTTATACGAAATCATTGAGAATGTAGAGGAATTCAGAGGACATTGACAGAAATTGACATTGACATTGAAGATATAGGTACACTTCATTTGTTATGAACTTATTTTCAAGAAATGGCGTTTCAGTAAATATCGTTGGAGCATGTAAAGAGTATTCTCGTGGCGAGGGAGTTAACCTGTGAACAATTGTTACATCCTTTGGAAAATGCTGAAATCTATCTCACACAGAATGATGCAGTAGGGGACCTCAAAACGCGTTATTTCTATTGGAATGTCGGTATTGCTTTGTTTGGGTGACCTTCCTTACTATGTACGTGATAGTCATCATTAACAATGGCTTGTTTTAGCGGGTTTCTGCTGATTTTGTTACGTGACGGGAGAGAAAGCTGTGACGTCACTTATTTTAGTGGCAGACGTGCTTCGTGCGCAGGGTACGTTGTCATTATTTCCGCGTGCTTTAAGCCACCGTGCTGCTATCTTACATGGAATTCCCGAGTGTCTCATGACATCTGGGTAACAGGGCAAATTTCACTGAATACACAAAATCAATTTTAGAAAATCGGGTCTACCGAACGGGATGGCTCAGACCTTACTTCAGTCCCAATCCTTACTTGAGGACATGGGTATAATAGACCAAGTTTAGACCTCCGTGTCGAATCCCCTCCATAGCGCAGTCCTGTCCAATCGCCTGTTGTCTGAACAGCATAGCTAAGTACAAAAAGTCCCTTAAATATCTCACGTATTTTGGTTCGACGTGATCCAAACATGTAAACTTCTACAAGAAAATCCCGGCACTTTAGAGGTATTTTTGATATATTTAATTTTTATTTTAATTAAAATAGCATATATTTAGAATATTTTATTTGAAAAGAACATTCTCATGTTTGAATTTCCCAATACTTTTACTTTTCTCAAATAGTAAGTCATTATTTATTTGTTATTTCTTAGACATAAAAAGACATTACCAAAACATTTGACTATCATTAATGCCCCATTCACATAGAAAAGTTATCGCTAATACAACGCTAACACACATTTCGTTCATCGTCCGATATGACTTAACGCTGGAGGACGTAAATTGAAAAAAACTCCAAGCTTTCATGTTCGTGTTTGGCGAGAAACAAAAGAGAGAGAGAGAAAAAAAAAAAACACTATCGCACTGCACAGAAACGGAAGATGAGATATGGAGTCATTTGACGAAAAATTGATTGTTTTATTTCAAAATTGTTGTTCTCCTTATGACAAAAAGTATAAATCCTACAAAGATAATTTACTAAAGGAGAATATTTGGAAGCAAATTACGAATGAAGTGAAATGTGAAGGTAGGCGTGAGTTGCTTATATTATGTACTATGTTATTTGTCGACTTTGTGAGGTTAGGTAGGATACAAAATATTTTGCTTTATTAGATATGGAAAAACGTTAATACAATAATAATTATTATTACTGCATCAACTGTCATTGTAGTTGGCAAACTACTGTTGTATATGAATATTTTTAAGTGCTAAATTATTCTGAAGTTTTCGAAAAAGAGTAGTTTAGTGAAATATTAATAGTGTACTATAAATTTAGTTTTAATACATCCCGATACTAGTGTCTTAAGATTGGTAAGGTTTTGTCGTATTTGTTGACGTTATAATGTCATTGTAGCTAATGTTTATCTTGATTAACACGAAACGAAAGTAAGGTTTAGTTTTGTGCCACAAAGTGTAGGACTAAACCGAGTACACACGTTGTCAGTAGTTGGTTGTTGTGGAAGCCATTTCACTGTGCTGGAACATCGACCGGGTCAAATCCGCTTAATCAATTTAACTCGTGTGCATACCACGCTCACTTTTTGTCAAACAACAAATGTTTACGGAGGAATCGTCATGGCGTCACGCACTTAACTTTTCCAAGTTTGATGGACATGTTTAAAGCTACTTTTGGAACACACGCACACACACATACACAAAGAGAGTACCCATGGCAGGATGATGTGCTCCTGGTAAACACTCCTCCGGCCTGGTGGGCCGTTTCAAGACTACTGTCGGTTGTTTCCAACTGGTAAATAGTAACGACCCTGCCCTCTGCACTGTCGTGGATCGACCGGCCTCTGTCTACTCTCACCTCATCCTTCCTACCCGGGGCATGCCCCACTTGAGGCATGGATAGAATAGATCAAGTCTGGACCTCCGTGTCGAGTCCACTCCGAAATGATCCAGTTCAGTTCCAATGTTTGAAAGTTGATTACCAATTAATATAGCGTGATCCATATAAACCTGAACCATTTCAACAGGCCATAACTTTTGAACCAATAAGAGGACACACGTGCAACTTTGGGAGAATATAATACACAATTGGGAGATTACATTACATTATTTACATATCAGAGAAAATGTTGGAAGTGTCCTCCACCAGCATCTATACATGTTTGTAGTCGTCTCACCATATTCTCTCAAGTTTTACGGAGAGTATCATCGCCAATGTTACATATTTCGGTTCGAATAAATTCATTGAGAACATCCATTATCCGTGGCCTATTTTTGCACACTATTTTTAGATACCCCCACAAGGTTAGGGGACATGGGGGATCTGGGGGGCCACAGACTTTTTGAGATTATTCGATTATCAAAGAAACTGGTTACAAGTTCCATGGTGCCATTAGATGTGTGGCATGTTGCTCCATCTTGCTGGAAATAACCTTCTCTCAATTCGATATCATCTCCGTAAAACATGAGAGAATATGGTGAGACGAGTACAAACATGTATAGATGTTGGTGTAGGACACTTCCAACATTTTCTCTGAGATATAAATAGTGTAATGTAATCTCTCAAAGTTTTACGTGTGTCCTATTATTGGTTCAGCTTTATATGGATCACGCTATATAATGTTTAGCCGAACTAGTACACCCTGCTCCATATTATTGCTAGAGTTTATAGGGTTTTCTTCAATCAATCCATTTATTAAAAATGTCCAGGGTCCAATTGCATTAACCACGTGGGAAAATATGTAAAGAAATGAGAAGGAAAGCTCTTCATTTTCGACAGTAACTTTGAAGAGAACCCAAACTTCAAGACACCGACAGAGGAGTTCACCAAACCAAATTCCAACATTCGACATTAGCTGAGGATGTAAGGAAGTTCCTAATGAACCGCGTTCTAGGTAAACACCAGCAACCAAGGCACAGCGTTACGCTGATATATCTGCCTAGTTCATCACTTGGCGCCTGAAGATAAATGCAACCAAATCTCAGGCAGTCCATTCACCCGCCGCACTCTACAAGATGTACCCTATCTCCGCCTGGCTAGAGAAGAAGTACAATGGTCCACGGAGTAACCCTGGATTGGCGTCTGACGTGGAAACAACACATCAGCACTGTGGCAAACAAAGTGTCCAGAAGGATGGCCATGCTGTATCCTATGTATTATAGGAAGTCGACAATGAGCCTGCAGAACAAATTGCTCATATACAAGCAAATACTCCGTCCTGCACTGACCTACGCTTGCAGTCTGCGGAGCTGCAGCAAAATCCCATCTCCACAAACTCCAAGTCCTTCAAAACTGCTACCTTCGGATAGCAACAGCTTCCGATTGGTACATTCCTAATGATAATGTCCATACAGACCTCTCCTTCCCAAAAATCACAGACTACGTCTTTACCCTATCCCATGTTTTTTATAACAAGCTCCCTTCCAGCTTCAACAGTGTAATCCGTGGTCTGGGGAAATATGACCTCGACCCCAGTGAAACCTACAAGAGACCCAGACTAGTGCTAGCACCACCATAGGCCCCTACATGCTATCCATTAAACTACTAATCCCCAACAACCATTACATTACCTATTCACCACCATCTACCCACCGTCATATCATTAAAACTCACCACCATGCCAGTGAGGGACAAGGCCCCAACCTTCAACGACAACACTGTGCTGTGTGGAGCATGGAGTACTAGTTTCACTCATAAGAATTAAGAATTACTTAGCAATGTTGGTATACTAGAGTTACTTTTGTCTTGGAGTTGTGCTGTAGTTTAAAAACGACGTAATAGAATAGAGAGTTGCGTCGCCTGATTGTCGCCTGTTTTACATATGGCAATGCCCCCTCTCGTCTTGACCTAACTTATAAAGTCATTGTTTCCTGTGAGCTTCACTCGGCTACATAAGCTATAGCATTTCACGTTTTGAGCTCCTACGATGCGGCGACACGAATATTTACATCTCACACTCTATATAACATTGTTTCGAAAATACTTATTCTCTTACAAATGACTTTATTTTAATTAGAGATGTGCAGGTATCGACATCCAACGATACTTCAAAATATTTGCTCGGTGCTTTTTTGATACTTCGGTGGTGATTCTGCTATTTCTAGATAATTTTAAAATAACTAAATATTACTGCCGCAAGTAGAACATTGCCAGGAATGTGGTAGCTGTACACAAGAAAACAATCGTGTGTCAACTGTCAGTTAACAGTTCACTACATATCTCAGCTCCTCTTTCTAGTACACTGCATTACTGGAAAACCTAGCCACTAAATATTTGTACATCCCAACTGCCAGGGGCGGCTTCTGAGGTAGTGCCGCTGTGCCATGGCACCATCTGTATGAAAGCGAAAGAAAGAGAAGTGTATAAGAAATGCGCAAAACGAATTGTTTATGAGTAGTTGCTCCCTCGTTTGAATAGGCGCGTTGAACGCCAGCGCTCTCTCTTGGTTGTTTTCCGTAGCTTGGTGCCGATTCAGGAACGGCACCGTCTACGCTCATAAACGCCTGTGTTAGGGCTAGGGGCTAAGATGTCTGCTTATACACGGTTTCTTATGGAAGAAAGTCAGAGAAGGTAGTGCCGGGATTTCTCTGGCGCATAACTTACGCTTTGCCCGTTAGAGTGCAGTAAAACACGGGACTTCAGAGAACCACCATCCTGCCACCTAGCGAAAGTCAATGGTAAGAATACATTTCGAGCTATACCTTCCTTTAATGCAGTGTCACCATCCTACTGCAGTTAATTCTGAGGAACTTCAAAACGCAAATTAATGCTTAATGAAATCAGTAGCAGAAACACAACACATAGATATCCTTATAAATAAAATTAATTGGGTTTCAATGTGAATATAGCATTAGATTTTTAAATTTAGAGACAGTATTTCAACATGTGCATATTTTACAGCAGCAGTTTTGTTGGTAGAACATAAAACCCGCGCGTTCAGCATGTGTTGGACACGTTTTCAAAGCAATGGTAGAGTAGTTTCTGTATGTGCTCCTGTAGTGCTGTAGTTCATCGTGAGTACGGATTTTTAAAACAGTGTTCAGTGTTTTTTCTTTAAGTTAAAATTCACAGTAAAGTTACGAACATGAACAAGGTGAGTGAATTACTGAAAACTTCTTTTAGTAACAGGGCTCTAAGTGAAAAAATTCAGATAAAAACAATGGGTAGGCCACTCCCGAATCTGAATCTGCAGCAGCAAACAAAAAATCGATGCCGTAAGTTTAATCCCGATATTTATCAAAAGAACAAATGGATTTGCGGCTGTGATGAAAAAATGCAGTTTTTGTTTTCCTTGTGTGTTATTTGGGGGAGATGTCAATTGGTGTAAGACTGGAATAACTGATATTGGGCATTTATGGTCTAAAATGAAAGTGCATGAAACATCGAAGCGACACATGGACAATGTTCTGAGTCTTTCATTTCTAGGCAAATCCAATATTCAGGACAAATTAGATTCGCAGTATAGGCAGTTAACAGCCATAACAAACAACTAGACAAGAACAGGTATATAATGAACTTAATTATAAACTGTATTCGGTTCTGTGGTGCTTTGGAGCTGGCTCTTAGGGGACACGATGAATCTGACGCCTCTCAAAATAAGGGGGTTTTTCGTGAGCTCATTCAGCTTAGTGCAAAGTTGGATAAAGAACTTCAAGTGCATCTCAGTCAGTCATCAGTTTTCAAAGGCATTTTTAGGACTGTTCAAAACGAACTCCTGCAGTGCATGCTGGAAGTGTATCACGAGGAAGTGCGCAGAGAAATAAAGCGTGCGGATTATGTTGCAATAATCGCGGATGAAACCACTGATGTGTCTTGCGAATTTCAGTTGGTTATTGTTTTGCGATACATTGTTTATGGAACCCCCGTTGAAAGAATTTGGAATTTTGTTAATCCAGAAGGTCAGAATGCTCAGTCTATCTCGGAGTGTATTCTGAAAGAAATCGAACCCTTAATTGGAGATGACCGAGCAAAACTAATAGCTCAGAGTTACGATGGTGCAAACGTTATGAGTGGCGAGTCAAACGGAGTACAGAAATTAATAAAAGACAAATACCCAAATGCGCACTACATTCATTGCTATGCGCACCAGTTAAACTATATAATGTCTACTGCAGCCTCAATTAATCGCAAAGCCCGCATCTTCTTTGCACATCTTTCAGGCATTTCTTCTTTCTTTTCAAATTCGCCACAAAGATCGAAAGTGTTGCATAGCATAATTCAGAAAAGCTTACCCCGTGTGTCTCTCACAAGATGGAATTACCATTCGCGAGTAGTAAAGGATATTTATGAAAACAGGAAAGAGCTTATTACTGTCATGGAAACAATTGAAACGAGTGAGAACATAAAATTACCCTCTACTATTGAAAAAGCTGGTTCATACAAACAAAGACTGCAAGATAGAGACTTCATTTTGTGGCTATCGTTTTTCTATAAGATAATGCCTCATGTGGACATACTTTTTAATCAATTTCAAAGAAGACAACTGAACCAACCAAGGTAAAACAACACATTCATAACTTTGAAACAATAATGCAAAACATCAGAGATGACATTGACTCCATCATCAGTCAGGTTAGTTTTGAAAATGACGAAACAATGCCTTACAAGAGAGCAAGGGTTGATGACAATAACAAAAAGCAAAATGCTTTGGAGGTGTGTGATGCTATCTTTTGTGAAATAAAATCACGTTTTCAGTTCACTGGGCACCTAATTGCAACCAACTTATTTGATGTAAGCCAGTTTGACAATTATGTAACACATTTCCCAGACAAATATCTTGAAATTACGGACACATATACATTTCTGGAGAAAAGAAAGTTGAAGGGAGAGCTTCAAGTGTTCTATGCTAGGCCTGAGTTGAGAGCAGTTTCCGGTGCGGTTCCGTTTCTTTCGCTGATTCTAGAGGATGAACTCTGTGCTACTTTTGAAGAGACTGCTAAAGTTTTGAAACTGATAATTACTATGCCTATCTTGACATCAGAAGCTGAGCGGTGCTTTTCAATGCTCAAGAGGATTAAAACTTTTCTGCGAAACACAATGAAAGAAGAGCGATTGAGTGCCTTAGGAATGCTGTGCTGTGAAAAGCTGTTCGTGTGCAAAATTGACAATTTCAATCCAAAGGTGATAGATTTATTTGCCAGCAAGAAGGAGCGACGAATGGATTTTCAATACCGTTCCTACTAATTCATTTGAAGCTGTCTTCATAAAGTCATGGAGTTGCTGCTTTCGGTGAGTACAACGCTTTTAATTTTTAAAAGTTAGTAATTTCATTAAACAATTTTTAAAAATTCAGATTACTCATTTTGCAGTGAAAAATTGCGTCTTGTGTGTGCGTGCGTGTGTGCTCGCTCGTATGTGTTTGTGAGTGTGAGACAAAGATTTCTCGAGTTTGTTTCGTTTGATTTCAGCGCGAGCAAAATTATGGCTAAAGCAATAACAATAACTGTCTCTCTATCACGAAATCGTACACGAACGCTTCGTATCACATTCTTCATGAACTGTATTATCAAACTGTTACTGCACTCGTTACACCTGTGCGTAACAAGAGTACCGATGTAATAAATATCTATTTCCGTTTCCCTGTACGTTCTGTATGGTACAGTATATTATAAAATAGTTTGGATTATTCATAAGATTACCTAAATCGTTCGTAATTGGTGCACATATTTATATTTTAATAGCCCTTATTTATTTATGGCACCATCAATACATTACCTCACCGGCCGCCCCTGGTAGTAAGTCTAAAATGTCTAGCTTTTAAGTAACGAAAGAGCAGCAAACCAGATGGCACAAGAAGGTAACTATGCAACCAAGACCATTTATCTGGCACTTACCAAATAATGTGCATAATCCAGATCGATTTTTCATAAAAAAGATTACCATGTCTTAAATAAAAGGGGAAAAAAGGAAACAATAACAGCTAGTTGTTCCTATTACGAGCCTAGAGAGGACTTGAGCACTCTACATTACTTACTTAGAACTCAGATTGTCCTTATGATGAGATATTTTCCTAATTTGAAACATGTTCGGCAATTGTTGCTCGGCTTTGACTACAAATTTACAATACCTCTGTTATCATCAAAATTACAATGTCATCCATAACAATCACTCACAGATCCAAGGAGGTGTTAATAAGGGATTTTAGCAACCCCAGCAATTTTGTGTACCTAATTAATATACAAGTATTTGAAATAGTACCAAAAACCTAATTAATTTAGGAAACAATAAAAATCTGGATATAAAATCCACATGATTGGCTGTGGTTTACTTTGTGATATTTAGCGCTGCCCTGGGAGGGGGCACACATTAGCCTCCTCTGTGGGGTTTATGTGGCTTAGAAAAATGTTAAGGTAAATTTAAACAGTGGGTATCATGCTATGCTGTATAAGTTTACACTGCTTCCACTTGGTATTATTTTAGAACTTATGTAGAATTTTGAGAAACTCGGATAGAAGCGGGGGATGCAATTATGAAGATATGTTGTATTTTAAAGGTTAAGGTACGAAAGAACATAGGAAGCCCCCAGCCCGAGAACACTGTACGAAGATTCCCGGCCCTTTATGCTTCTTCCTTGATCCCTGTGAGGAAGTCCTGGGTGGGGGGGGGGGACCCCGTAGGACGACCAGTTTTGGATGATCACGGAAGCAGGCATGAAAGGAATCCCTACGACTTCAGTTCGAACGCATCCACAAGCCCCAACCTCCGGCAGTAGCCCTCTCATCTGAGAAACCCACTCAGAGCCTAATGCTGAGTGAGAAGACCACTCCGACACCAGGGAAATTCTAGACAAAGCACACGTCCAACGCCCAGGTGCAACCCAACAAACACCATTCGTTACCTGATCCTATAATTCCAAACACATGACAATGAAGGAAATGATGCAGCAGACATAAAACTAAGGACAGGAAGGTTGTGTTGCCTACTAACCCAGGGAACTACGATAAAACTACGAGTCAGTCGCGGTAGTCGAAAGTAAGTAGACAAACCAACAAACGTTTTGTGTATTTTTACAATCTTGTTTTTAGTCCATTGAATTAAGAGGTCTCACACTGTTAAGTTCCTTTGTTCAAGAAAAATGTATCTACTGAAATAATTCCAAACATATTAAGGAACCGGTAAACATTCGCATCACTCAAGTGCTTGATCCATACATACTGTCCAATAATATAATTCACAGAAATGAACCAAAAATATATTCTAAACAGGTAATACTAGGTGTTTTACACGTTTATTGTAATGGAACGTGAGTACCTTAATTTAGTTATTCACAATGTAAAAAAAAATTAAAATTTGTTTACCTGTTTAATGGCTAATATTCTAAATTGCCAGTATAATCAATGTGCCAAATGGAAGGTATGTGTTGATTTTTCTGGGCTTCCAAAATGTTGCAGTTTGTTTCTCCTTTGTTGAAAGTCGTATATTTTCTATACTATTTATCAGAGAGAATAGAATTACATGCTCTGTGGTGACATTCTTTATTTTAAAAAAGTGTATTAATTTAATTAGTACGTTATCTAAAATATAAAAGTTCAGTTATCTTAACATTATGTGATATAATTTGTAGCAAATATTAGTTACCAATAGAGTATTTATGTTCCGCTTCAAGAGAGATTCGATTTTACAGTATGCTCTGTGGCCTCACTATAGAGCTACCGCATCACAGGGCCGCATTGTCTATTTTCCATGGGCTAACATTATACATTGTAAACACAATAAAGATATTGCTAAAGCCTTACGAAGGGGCACTTTGTTATGATTAAATCTTCGATAAATTTAACCTGTTTGCAACTGTTTGCGTCCTAAAATTGTCCAAAATTTATTCATATCTACTGTAAAAAAATCACGATTGTTGTGCTTTTTCGGAAGCTGTAGATAAAATAATTGAAGTTTTGCTTTCATTTGTGTTCATCAAAATCATGTAAGTCGTGAATTCATAAACAAGCATAACAGCTATATATGGTCATTCCTTCGAATAAGTTTTAAATGTCACAAGAAGTGCTAACAAAATAGCAGCAGCTACCGCAGTTTTTCCCATTCAGTATGAATTTTGCATTCGAGAAAAATGCCAATCAATGGCAATTGAGGGCGTCTCCCGGAATGGCAAAAGGTCGAAGGCTGCTCCTCGGAAAAGGATGACTCTTCGACACCTCAGTGTGCGGGTGTGCGTGTGTGAGGGCACTGAGGGCACTTGACTACCAATTGTTTGGTCCGTGGCCGATTATGTCGAAGCAGTGTGAGCAACGTAAGTAAAATGGTAAGGAGTCATAACCGCAATACAAGATCACTATTGGTTAACTTATGAAACATTGAAAAACATGTGGTTCTGGTGTTTGATTTAACTTAAAGTTGTGTAAATATGCAGACATTAAGTTAATGTCAGTTACTCTAACACCAAGAGACCTACACAGTAGTTTTAAATCATGGCTGAAGTATAATAAATAACACAGTAATGTTTTGAAGTGGTATTTTCTGGGCAAAAGCTTACTTTTGACAAGTTTTAAAAGTTAAAAACGTTATAGCATCCACAGGACTTTACAGCTTACCTTCTTTTTAAGAAATCATTTTGAAGGATGCGAAAATCGTTGTAATCGCTCACCTTATGGCCTCGCGTTCTTTAAGAAGGTACGCTTCATTAACTTTTATTTTGGGGTGCTTCTAAACTCGCCGTTGCGGTTCACATAGTCTAATTTTCTTTTTTGAGAGAAAGATTTCTTTTGAATTCCAAAATATTATTTTTGACATAATTCTTTAAGGAAATGACGAAAGTTCATTTGCATCATTTTAAAAGTTTATTCTGTAAAAAAGTGTTAATTTGAGTGCAATTAATATTTTATAGAACAGATCGAAGATAAATTCAAGAAATAAAGAACACCCACAATAATTTTTATTGCATGTTATTAATTTATTTGTAAGAGGTGTGTTGAGCAGTCCAAATAAAACTAATCGTGCAAAAGTTTCAGAAATAATAATCAACGGAGAATCTAAAACGTGATATCATTGAACTGGATTGTCTGCCAATTGTTGGTACTTTTAGCTTTTTGTGATTCTACCTATTGTTGTATTCTATAAAGAATAACAAAATTCAGGCTAAAAAGGAAAAATTGCTCATCTACCGTCCATGATCCATTGGAAATGTTTAATTAAGTTTACATTCAAAAGGAATAAGAGAACAAACAATATGTACTTCAAATAGAATATTTATTTTTTATCTGGCTTTCCGTTTTAAAATTTAATTTTAATTTTTTCACTAGTCGCACAAGTCGACGAATGCATAGTTGACATAAAACTATGTTACAAGTTACTTCTATGACCATCTGTGCAGCATTAACGAAAATATTTTCTACAATTACATTTCAGCAAATGTCTAAAGGTGTTCTGATAAGATCTGGGAAGTTAGAACATGAAGGAACACCAAAAACTTTCCTATAAATTGTTTTATTTGTGGCAATGTTATTTGACAGAACAAAATAAACACATACGTAAATACGTAAACGCTCTTTCTACGTGATGCGCAAACATAAAACATCATTATTTTGTTGTATTACATTTTAAAGGAAAGTTTTAATCTGCACTGGACAACTTCACTCTTCTTTCTCAACGCCATCTCATTCCACCGGTGCTCCATCTTCATCTCATGTATCATCAGTGTTATCGCCCTCGGTGCCGTATGTAGTAAAAGCGGGCGTTAAACGCTACACATTTCCGGCTTCCCGGTATAGGTGTAGCGTGTTTATCTGGCATTCAAGTAGCACAGAGTTCGAATCCATTTATGTATATGTTCTCCTTTTCCACATTTGAAGTAACGTGATGACAGATAGGTAACCTGATGATTGCATATTAAATAATTGCCTTACTATAAAGAAAAACCACCCAGAATTCCTCCAGCTTTAAACATATTTTTATATATGGAATTATTGATTAAATTTTTATTATTTGTCAATATTAAAATGATGCAACACATTAAAACAGATTTTTCTTTATTGAGTTTATACATTCAAATTATTAAAAAACACTTTTGACACTAATTTTACTTAGCACTTCAGTACATAAGCAAGTGCAACATTCGTCAATGCATTGAGAGACAATAAATGCAAAACAGAAATAAAATCTGCAGCACTTCATGATTACATTTGTGTTGAAAATAATTATACACATACTTCATTTTCTCTTCTTCTTCATCGATGGTAGACGAGGGTTTTTGCCTGTTTTGTATGCAAAGTAATCATGCACACAACGAACGATTTCTTCAGTCTCTACGCATTGGGTATCTGTAATGTAGCTCTCATAATGCTGCTTCATTTGATTTATTCGGCTTCGTAGATTGTCAAGGAATGTTGTAGTAGAACTTTCATGGAAGTCTTTTTCTAACGATTTTATGTCATACCTGAAGAAAGTAACAAAAGTTTTACCCATTAGAAGTGGGATACAACCATAACGAAATCTAGGATGATGGTTGAAACCATGTTATTGCACTGTCTACCCCCCACAAGAAGGCGAGCGGGGCCTAAAGAGAGGCGTTTGAACTGTTTATCTGCTATGGTAGTGGATCTGTTTATTACGAAATGAGTGTATGAGACTGCATGTGAGTCAGCAATGATGTCACATATAATGCTCGTTTAAGTAACTGCAGTGATAAGTATTTGCATGGGTGACTTATGTGACAACACTGTGTATTTAAGTCCTTTCAGTAACTGCAGTGATAGTTATTATGCATAGGTGAGTTATGTGACAACACTGTTTATATGAAATAATCGTAGCATCCTTATCATAATCGGAAGACGAGCAAACACATCATGCGGACAGCAGAAGTGAATAGTTACACATTGCTCTGCCTTGCCTTCTTATGTTGGGTGGACAGTACTCCCAATTCAGTTTGCTCTGTATTTACATTTGTCATGTAAGAGAGCAGGTTCCAATTCACCACGGATAGTAAAATGTTAAACTACTTTATTAAGCTGTAAATGGATTGAATGTATTATAATTGTCAGCAGCTATCCAGAATATTGTTTTTCTCTACTGTACGTAAAAAGGTAAAGTGTAAACAGAGAGGGACATCTCGCACATGCAACCTTCTTAAAGATTTACTGCAGCTAATATCCCCGGGATGAAAGGATGAAATGAGGGAGCTGCAGGATCGCAGGCAACAGGTCGCATAGACACGCGGAAGTCCGTAACAAATGCTGATTCTTCATCCCCACGCCAGCCACCAATACTCCGGGTCTGGTGTCAACAAGTGTCATCGTGCTCCCAGTGAGTACCACAACCACACAATGCAACACAACACCGAGAATAACATTCACAATTCGCAAGCTTCCATTCCATCTGTCCATATTGCCATACACCACGAGCCTGAAGCACACCCGAAGAATGGTAAGGAAATGGAAAGTAGGTTGTGGTATGAAAGTAAGCACCCCAGCATTCGCCCAAAAGACAAGGGAAAAATCTACGAAAAATCCAATTAGAGTGCGCGGTCGTCGGAGATCGAACCCATGACCTCCCACATGCAAGTCGCAAACGTTACTGCAACGCGACGGCAGTAAGTAGAGAAAGTATTGTATTCTATCCAAAAGTTCGATGTCGAAATGGTCCCGAAAATGTGTTTTGAGATCCTTAACTCCACTCAAAAAAATTATCAGATAAACATCCATGCATGCATGTGTTTGAGCAGCATAATTTAAAATGATTCTTATTTATTCCCACATGGGTAACAAAACTGACATGTGTAAACAGTTGTATTTCATTCCCCATTCCATGCATTCAAAACCACATTGAGACTATTTCTATTCATAAGTGTTATGATCATAATTAACGTATCATGGACAGAAGAATAACTTTCAATAGGCGTGTGGGTATTGTCACGTGTATAGTTGAGGAATACTTAGGAACATAAATTCTGGAATCTTGTTATTTGGTCAGGGGCGGCTCTGAGGTAGTGCCGCTGTGCCATGGCACCATCTGTATGAAAGCGAAAGAAAGAGAAGTGCATAAGAATTGTGCAAAAGGAATTGTTTACGAGTAGTTGCGTTAAACGCAAGCGCTCTCTCTTGGGTGTTTTCCGTAGCTTGGTGCCGATTCCAGAACGCACCGTCTACGCTCATAAGCGCATGTGTTAAGAGCTAGTGTCTAGGATGTCTGCTTATACACGGCTTCTTATGGGAGAAGGTAGTGCTGGGATTGATCTGGCGCATAACTTACGCTTTGCCCGTTAGAGTGCAGTAAAGCACGGGACTTCAGAGAACCACGATCCTGCCACCTAGCGAAAGACAATGGTAAGAATACATTTCGCGCTATACCATCCTTTAATGCAGTATCGCCATCCTTATGCAAGTTAATGCTGAGGAACTTCAAAACGCAAATTAATGCTTAATGAAATCAGTTGTAGAAACATAACACATAGACATCCTTATAAATAAAATTAATTGGGTTTCAATGTGAATATAGTATTAGATTTTAATATTAAGAGACAGTATTTCAATATGTGCATATTTCATAGCAGCAGTTTTGTTGGTACAACATAAAACCCGCGAGTGCAGCATGTGTTTGACACATGTTTTCAAAACAATGGTAGAGTAGTTCATTATGTGCTCCTGTAATGCTGTAGTTCATCGTGAGCACGGATTTTTAAAACAATGTTCAGTGTTTTTTCTTTAAGTTAAAATTCATAGTAAAGTTACGAACATGAACAAGCTGAGTGAATTACTGAAAACTCCATTTAGTAACTGGACTCTAAGTGAAAAAAATTCAGATAAAAACAATGGGTAGGCCACTCCCGAATCTGAATCTGCAGCAGCAAACAAAAAATCGATTCCGTAAGTTTAATCCGGATATTTATCAAAAGAACAAATGGATTTGCGGCTGTGATGAAAACAATGCAGTTTTTTGTTTTCCTTGTGTGTTATTTGGGAGAGATGTCCATTGGTGTAAGACTGGAATAACTGATATTCGGCATTTATGGTCTAAAGTGAAAGTGCATGAAACATCGAAGCGACACATGTACGATGTTCTGAGTCTTTCATTTCTAGGCAAAACCAACATTCAGGACAAATTAGATTCGCAGTGTAGGCAAACAGTCAACAGCTATGACAAACAAGTAGACAAGAACAGGTATATATTGAACGTAATTATAAACTGTATTCGGTTCTGTGGTGCTTTGGAGCTGGCTCTTAGGGGACACGACGAATCTGACGCCTCTCAAAATAAGGGCTTTCTCTTGAGCTCATTCAGTTCAGTGCGGAGTTGGATAAAGAACTTCAAGTACATCTCAGCCAGTCATCAATATTCAAAGGCATTCCTAAGACTGTTCAAAACGAACTCCTGCAATGCATGTTGGAAGTGTATCACGAGGAAGTTCGCAAAGAAATAAAGCGTGCGGATTATGTTGCAATAATCGCTGATGAAACCACTGATGTGTCTTGCGAATTTCAGTTGGTTATTGTTTTGCGATACACTGTTTATGGAACCCCCGTTGAAATATTTTGGAATTTTGTTAATCCAGAAGGTCAGAATGCTCAGTCTATCTCGGAGTGTATTCTGAAAGAAATCGAACCCTTAATTGGAGATGACCGAGCAAAACTAATAGCCCAGAGTTACGATGGTGCATTAGTAAAAGACAAATACCCAAATGTGCACTACATTCATTGCTATGCGCACCAGTTTACCCTTATAATGTCTTCTGCGGCCTCAATTAATCGCAAAGCCCGCATCTTCTTTGCACATCTTTCAGGCATTTCTTCTTTCTTTTCAAATTCGCCTCAAAGATCGAAAGTGTTGCATAGCATAATTCAGAAAAGCTTACCCCGTGTGTCTCTCACAAGATGGAATTACCATTCACGAGTAGTAAAGGATATTTATGAAAACAGGAAGGAGCTTATTACTGTCGTGGAAACAATTGAAACGAGTGAGAACATAAAATTACCCTCTACTATTGAAAAAGCTGGTTCATACAAAGACTGCAAGATAGAGACTTCATTTTCTGGCTATCGTTTTTCTATAAGATAATGCCTCATGTGGACATACTTTTTAATCAATTTCAAAAGAAGACAACTGAACCAACCAAGGGAAAACAAGACATTCAGAACTTTGAAACAATAATGCAAAACATCAGAGATGACATTGACTCCATCATCAGACAGGTTAGTTTTGAAAATGACGAAACAATACCTTACAAGAGAGCAAGGGTTAATGATAATTACAAAAAGCAAGATGCTTTGGAAGTGTGTGATGCTATCCTTTCTGCAATAACATCACGTTTTCAGTTCACTGGACACCTCATTGCAACCAACTTATTTGATATATGCCAGTTTGACAATTATGTAACACATTTTCCAGACAAATATGTTGAAATTACGGACACATATACATTTCTGGAGAAAAGAAAGTTGAAGGGAGAGCTTCAAGTGTTCTATGCTAGGCCTGAGTTGAGAGCAGTTTCCGGTGCGGTTCCGTTTCTTTCGCTGATTCTAGAGGATGAACTCTGCTACTTTTGAAGAGACTGTTAAAGCTTTGAAGCTGTTAATCACTATGCCTATCTCGACATCAGAAGCTGAGCGGTGCTTTTCAATGCTCAAGAGGATTAAAACTTTTCTACGAAACAAAAAAAGAAGAGCGATTGAGTGCCTTAGGAATGCTATCCTGTGAAAAGCTATTCCTGTGCAAAATTGACAATTTTAATTCAAAGGATTTTCAATACCGTTCCTACTAATTCATTTGAAGCTGTCATCATAAAGTCATGGAGTTGCTGCTTTCGGTGAGTACAATGCTTTGAATTGTTAAAAGTTAGTAATTTCATTAAACCCATTTTTAAAAATTCAGATTACTAATTTTGCAGTGAAAAATTGCGTCTTTGTGTGTGTGTGTGTGTGTGTGTGTGTGTGTGTGTGTGTGTGTGTGTGTGTGTGTGTGCGTGTGTGCGCGCGCGCGCCCGCTCGTATCTCTTTGTGAGTGTGAGACAAAGATTTCTCGAGTTTGTTGTTTCGTTTGATTTCAGCGCGAGAAAAATTATGGCTAAAGCAATAACAATAACTGTCTCTCTGTCCCGAAATCGTACACGAACGCTTCGTATCACATTCTCCATAAACTGTATTATCAAACTTTTACTGTACTCGTTACACCTGTGCCTAACAAGAGTACGGATGTAATAAATATCTATTTCCGTTTCCCTGTACGTTCTGTATGGTACAGTATATTATAAAATAGGATGGGTTATTGATAAGATTACCTAAATCGTTAATAATTGGTGCACATATTTATATTTTAACAACCCTTATTTATGTATGGCACCATCAATACAATACCTCACCGGCCGTCCCTGGCTAAAGCAATAACAATAACTGTCTCTCTGTCCCGAAATCGTACACGAACGCTTCGTATCACATTCTCCATAAACTGTATTATCAAACTTTTACTGTACTCGTTACACCTGTGCCTAACAAGAGTACGGATGTAATAAATATCTATTTCCGTTTCCCTGTACGTTCTGTATGGTACAGTATACTATAAAATAGGATGGATTATTGATAAGATTACCTAAATCGTTCGTAACTGGTGCACATATTTATATTTTAACAACCCTTATTTATGTATGGCACCATCAATACAATACCTCACCGGCCGTCCCTGCCAACTGCAACAGTTTTCTCTGAAAGACCATCATATGTGACAGAAAAAGAAATATATTTGATCCATTTGTTATTAGTTGCGTGTGCAACATTTTAGGTTAAAATGATACTTTACATTTTGTTAATTATATCATACAAATATCCCATACACACCTGGCAATCGTTTCGACCAAATATTTTTTGTCCATCTGTCATTTAGCCACATGGTTAACTTATCCTTTTAGGTAATTCCACTGAATCCGCCATTGTTCCATACTATATGTGCTTTTATTCCCTCAGTTTTGCATTACTCTGTATAAAATTAAGTTCTTCTATTTGTCAAACCAACTATCTAAATTTTCAAACGTGATTAGTACATTTATTCGCTCACAACGAATTTATACCTAAGAAAGACTGGACCACGCTACGGAGGGGATTCGGCACGTAGGTTCAAATTTGGTCTACTGTACCTATGTCCCCAAGTGGGACACTCCGGGAGCAACAATTAGGCGAGAGAAGTCAGAGAGTCGACGACCCATGGAGCCACGACAGTGCAGAGGGCAGGGTCGCTAGTATTTACCAGTTGGAAACTCCCCGGCACACCAAACAACCGGCTTCTCACTCACCGTGATCCTGAAAAGGCCCCCTAGGGCAGCCCGGAGACCATCCTACTGAAGGAGAAAGTGTTTACCAGGAGCATATTGTCTCCGATCGCATTTTTTTGTGTTGGAGCTGCGACTAGCGTGCGCAGAAAAGAAAGAGACAGAGCGTGGCGCGCAAATTGGACGCTTGCCGAGAGAGAAAGAGACAGATATGTCTAGATAGTTACCTACGTCTTTCTCTCACCGCGTCGTGATTGTTATCGAACAATCGACTACATTCTAGAACAATGACTGCAGGTATAAAAACCTCGCAAAGTGTTAGAGCGTAGTCAGCTTTGCACTAATTGTGAGTGTGTGAACATTTGAAGTGTATCGCAGTGATTTCTCTTGTTTGTTTACGTGCAGCTGCTGGTGTGTCTGCTGCAAGGGGTGTACAAAGTTACTATTTACTGCAATAAAGAGCATTTTAAATTTCTGCAAACAAGACTTTTAACTCTACAAACCCAAAAAGTCACAATATCATCCTGCCATGCAGCGCCAAGACACTCTCCGACACTTCTACCCTGAAAGAGATTACCAGATGAGAGATGATGTTAAATGATAATGGAGATCAAGTGGAGGGATAGGAAATTCAGTGAATGTAATTAAACTACCTAGCATTCGCCTGAGATTCGGAAAACCCCCGAAAAAACCATGGATCAGGTAGATCGAACCCGGACCTTCCGAATGCAGGCCACAGACGAAACCGCCTGAGCCAACATTGTCACTCATACTTCTCTAAAAATATGAATGTATAAATGCAGTTTTTTTTAAACAAAAATGTGTATTTTGTCGGTAATTCAAAACATTTAACTCTGTTATCTGAGAATCCATTTTAGCTAAATATTTAAACTTCTGCGCAATCGTTACATATTAAATTTATACTGATTTTCAGGTAAATAATTTAAAATAAGAAAGGATACAAAAATTCAGTCCCCGTGTCTTGTAACTGACGCGGAGATATGTACATAATTGTATTTGGCATTTAAACTAGAAACTACGTCACGACACACGTGTCATACTCCAGCTGTTCGTAAACAGCACTCCACACTTCTCATCATTTACTTTCATACATATTTTACAAATTATTGACCAAAACTCGTTTTTCTAGTTTCTACTTTTAAGGATAATGAAACATTTGAAGGCGCGAATAGAAGGCAATTGTTTCGAGGAGCTTGTATCGTATGTTTATGGATTACGAGGTCTCTTTGATGTTTATGTATCTGTATTGTTAATTTAATAGATTAGATAAGATTGATTTGCGTTCAGTAGGTTCACTTGTAGCCAGAAAAGGCTGTGAACATTGAACATGTCCAGAAGTATAAAGTTTAATAGCATATATTGTACAAAAGTTAACATAAGACACGTGATAGTATACAGGCAATATGAACAACAATATGGAAAACAAAGCAGGGATAATTATATATGATACAAAATCAAACACTTTTGAATTCAGCTTTCACTTGGCTTATGCCAGTACGTCTTAACCTTTTTGCAATGAATATCATTCTTGTTATTTCTTAAATACATATACATTAAAAATAAACTTTCAACATGCATCAACGATTTATTGGTAGGTAATGATTTGTCATTGGATCAGTTAGATACTACTTATAGAGCTACAGAAACATTCTCATTCAGATAATCTTGTACAGCATAAAAAGATTTTGAGTAAAGGTACTCTCTAACAGCATTTTTAAAGGCACCGAAATTATCAATCTTTTCTTTAAGATCATTAGGAAGTGCGCCAAATATTTTGATAGTTTCATAATGCACACCTTTCTGGAAGCAAGAAAGTTCAGCACTGTGATAATGGATATTATACTTTTGTCTAGTGTTTATTTTGTGAATTACATTATTTGTTGCAAATAAGGCACGATTGCATACAAAGAATTTTAGGATCGAGAATATATACATCCAAGGAAGCGTTAATATCTTCAATCTTCTAAAAATATCTTTACAGGAGCATCTGTTGTGGGTGTGCAAATGCAATAATGAAATATTGGTTTTACAGTTTATACGTATTCCTTACGTTCTGTATCCCCTTTCAAATTTGAACTAATAAGGTTAGGATTCTGTTTCTGGAACAGTTATTGCACTTGTAAATGAATATTTAAACAAAATAAGAGCTGAAGCTTTCCTGGCGACGAAAATGTTCGAGATCTCGGGAAACAAGCGAGGTGAAAAGACTATTAGAAATCGATCATGTTAAGTAGTTACGTTTCTTTGACCCAATTAATTTTCTATACTCACGCCATCTCCTGACCTGGCATTTAATTTACTGAAAACAGTCTTTTGTTAAGTGATGCGAGTATTGATAGTGTTTTGTCTTTGTAGATATTTGTGTTATATCCAGTTATACATTTGTGGTTATAGCATTTATTAAACTATCCTCATTTTGGGAGAGATGTAAGCTCCCGAAACGTCGATTTCTGTTCGAGTAAATTCTGACTGTTCAGATATGTCGACAATTAGTAATTTATCAAATACCTCTCCAGCATTATAAGGGGTTGCATCACTCTCCAAATGAGATGGACAAGAGGTTATACTTACGCTGTGCGCTATGACGTAGGCATGCACCTCCGGACAAAAATGTACACAAGAAAGCTCTTTTCCGTATTGGCCCAAGGTCGGGCTGAGTGATTCCGCAGTTCAGAGGCCAGCTGGCGGCGTGGTGGGGGAAGTTGGTAGCTCCGCCGTCGGCAAGCAATGAAACCTCGATACATATCAACTGCGAGGCTGCAGAAAATGGCTGTGAAAGTGCTGGTGGTTCTACTGTTGGCGATAACGACATGGGCACAACTCGAAGACGAGATGATGATGGAGGAAAGCCTGGACACCGACGTGAGTCTGGACGAGTTTGACCTGGAGGAAACGTGCGCTCAGGTGGCCGAGGCAAGATGGAATTACCAACTCAACCCTACGAAACGAAACCTGCAGAAGAAGGTAAGTCAGTGTCAAAGTTTTACATTATCTAGCTTTCTCCGTGAATACTCGTCATATCCATAAATGTCTTGCTTATCTAGATAAAGTTTCAGTACGGACTAGAGCGTATCGCTGTTGTCTTTCTATGACCAAGAGTAAAACATGTGCAACGACTTTTCATTTGAGGGGAAAAAATACAATAAATATGGGAAAATTCTAACAAATAACAAAAAATATCGCTGACAAGTACCATCCTCAGAATATATATATATATATATATATATATATATATATATATATATATATATATATTGCGTGTTTTAATAACATCTAAACTTCTATGCGGTAATAGTTTGCAGTGGCGAAGCTTGACTTTCAAAGCGAGGGAAGCTCTAAATAATAATTGTCATTAAAATAAGAGAGAATAATAACTCAAAGAACTAAAACTACTCTTTCTATTGTACAGTCCGACGTAGGTCCAGTAGCGAGTGTGACTTTCAAAGCGAGGGAAGCTCTAAATAATAATTGTCATTAAAATAAGAGAGAATAATAACTCAAAGAACTAAAACTACTCTTTCTATTGTACAGTCACACGTAGATCCAGTAGCGAGTGTGACTTTCAAAGCGAGGGAAGCTCCAAATAATAATTGTCATTAAAATAAGAGAGAATAATAACTCAAAGAACTAAAACTACTCTTTCTATTGTACAGTCAGACGTAGATACAGTAACGAGACGTGACTTTCAAAGTGAGGGAATCTCTAAATAATAATTGTCATTAAAATAAGAGAGAATAATAACTCAAAGAACTAAAACTACTCTTTCTATTGTACAGTCACACGTAGATCCAGTAACGAGACGTGACTTTCAAAGTGAGGGAATCTCTAAATAATAATTGTCATTAAAATAAGAGAGAATAATAACTCAAAGAACTAAAACTACTCTTTCTATTGTACAGTCAGACGTAGATCCAGTAACGAGACGTGACTTTCAAAGTGAGGGAATCTCTAAATAATAATTGTCATTAAAATAAGAGAGAATAATAACTCAAAGAACTAAAACTACTCTTTCTATTGTACAGTCAGACGTAGGTCCAGTAGCGAGGTGTGACTTACAAAGTGAGGGAAGCTCTAAATGATAATTGTCATTAAAATAAGAGAGAATAATAACTCAAAGAACTAAAACTACTCTTTCTATTGTACAGTCAGACGTAGGTCCAGTAGCGAGGTGTGACTTTCAAAGTGAGGGAAGCTCTAAATAATAATTGTCATTAAAATAAGAGAGAATAATGACTCAAAGAACTAAAACTACTCTTTAGTACTCTTTCTATTGTTAGGTTAGACGTAGGCCCTGCTCACACTACAAACTTCTCCTCTCCACTCAGACATTCCCTGGCCCACACCGCGTGAACTAAGTGAGAAAGTCGCATACTTTTGCTAATAACTTAAAACTTGACAAGAATTTCTTATTTGTCACCAGGAAATATCAATCGACGTAAAATACTATTGCTAATGCTATTGTACTTAAAAGTGCCACATAAAACAAAACCTAAAACTTTTCTTCGCACGCTACAGAGATTTCCCTGACAAACTCCTATCGAAGAGTCGCAGTTACTCCTGGAACGTTACGAAGTATGGTATTCAAGGTTACAAATTCGTAAATACAGTAATGAATGAGCTCTCTCGAATCTAAGCTACTGTGAAATTGTCCGCAGCACTTCGGATGGTCGTGAATAAATTTTGAAAATGTATCCATAGCAAATAAAATATTGCTTGGCGTGAATTTTCTAGTTTTTCTTGTTTTTCTCGTGAAATTCTTGGGGAAGCGCCACTGGTACTTTGTCTATCTCTTACAATTATACAAGTCATTCAGAATGAAGACGATTTTTGAGGAAATTGAGAATATACATTTTACGTGTCATCAAAATGTCTTAAACATATCGTATTGTTAATGTAGAATGAAACCGTAGCATAGCCCAGATTTGAACCACAGATCTCCCGGTCTGTGTGGTTATTCTTACATCAGTGAACAAGCATACCAACATTGACATCAACTGACTCGCATTTTTCTCTGTAAACCACTAGAAGATCTGGTGCATACCTTACTGTAGTATAAGTGTAGTTTCGACCACTATTAGTTCAGTTAATGGAAATCAATTGTTACTTCACTCTGGCTGTGTGTAGGAGAAGGAACTGCACGTTGTCATGGTAGCTCAGGTCGGAGACAGGGAGATCCGTGGTTCAAATCCCAGCTATAGTACTGAACATCCTGAAAGAACAGTTATGTACCTTCTTTCCATATAGTAATGTAACAAAAATCGTTAGTCATTTTACAAAAAAAAAAAAAAAAAATGTAAATATTGCAACAATGCTCCTGTAGAGTTTGGTATTTGACGCGCGCAACCACACACACACACACACACACACACACACACACACACACACACACACACACACACACACACACACACACACACACACACACAGCCCGCCTCGGTAGCATGATGGTAGAGTCTCTGCTTCACGTTCAAGAGGTCGCGAGTTCGAATCTCGGTCAGGGCGAGTTACCTGGATAAGGTTTTTCCGGGGTTTTCCCTTATCCGGAAGATGAATGTCGGGTAACTCTAAGCTCTATGGACCCTGGGCTCATGTGAGCATCATTTCACCCAATTCATTCATCGTCCGATATCACTTAACGTTGGAGGACGTAAATTACAAAACAAACACACACACACACACACACACACACACACACACACACACACACACACACACACACACACACACACACACACACACACACACACACACACACACACACACACACACACACACACACACACACACACACACACACACATGCACACGGACCAAGACATGAGATATCAAAACTGTACTTGTTCCAGTGAAAGTCAAACGTACCTTCGTGGTAGTTTATTGGTCACATTCAACTGTTCATGAAACAGAGCATCGTGGAAGTTTAACTCTGTTGTTGATTACTCACCGGAACTTCCTGTTTTCGGGTCATGGCCACTGACTATCGCTTCGCCTTCTGTATTCTTCTTGTACCTACCGCCAAATATGTAATAACTAGAGCCCGGATTTAAGTACAATCAAAAGGTGAAATAAGCAAGTACATGGGCAAGGAAAATGAAACAAATAAGCAAATAAAAATAAAAGTTTATTCATAAACATTATTGTTTAGAATTCTTGCCTTACGTAAGCTTGCTACAGTGCATGAGGAAGGTTAGTTTGTCAGCGAAGAATTTGTTATACAGCGAAAAAGGTTCCCGCCTCGGTAGCGTAGATGGTAGCATGTCTGCCTCACGTTCAAGAGGTCCCGAGTTCGAATCTCGGTCAGGGTCAGTTACCTGGATAAGGTTTTTCCGAGGTTTTCCCTTATCCTTCAAGACGAATGTCGGGTAACTCTAAGCTCCATGGACCCTGGACTCATTTGAGCATCATTTCATCCAATTCATTCATCGTCCGATATGACTTAACGTTGGAGGACGTAAATTACAAAAAAAAAAGGCGAAAAGGATCTCACAACGTTGAATGACGTTACTGGAAAATGTGGAAAGCAGCACAGTTTTTCTTGAGTGAATTCATCTTCCATATACGTTTCTGTATTTCCTTTTAGAAATTTTACAGTGTTTCATAACCAGAGATTTTAATTAATACCTTACTGAGTTTCTAAAAGACAGTTTCAACAATGCTGTGTGTCTCTGTAGACGTTACTGAAATGGCACATATCAAAGAAAGAGTTCCCAGCTTCCAACTGTGTTATAATAACACGTATTTTGGGAAAACTGTTATGGATGTACATACTCTATCTTATCTTGGATGTCAATATTAGCAAAACTTTCCTGTACAGTTGCAATGTTGCTTACATCTAAGGAGTACAACATTGTTTTTACTTCATTGAAATGTTCTGCGCAGAATCACACAGCCTTTAACCAAGAACCACATCGAGTTAAAACTGGCTGAGGAGGTAAAGACAAATTTTGAAGGTCTTGAACTCTAATCGGCAGCTTTACACTTTTTAACGCCACAGACAAGAAGGTCCACGTCTTTATATCGGCCCCTAACTGTTTTAGCGAGACGATGTAAACTGCCTGACTATAAAATGATGGCTAGGAGTGAAATTTTACTTTTAAATGTATATGATTTGGATAAAATAAACTATTTTAATTAAAAAGCGTAAAATAAGTAAGCAAACCGTGCATTTTAGCAAAAAGATATAAGCATATCGATTAGAAATTCGGGCACTAGTAATGAAATATATCTCGACAAATGTCGCAAAGGAATAAGCAGAAAAGTAGCTCCTAATAGTTATCTGTGGACTTTCGAAGTAAGTTGATATTTATTAGCGAGTGAAAAAATTTAACGCCCTAGGGGTTAGCGCCGAGAATAAACAAACCTCGCTACTCCCGTGTTATTTTATCCATTACACGTAAGAAACATCGACTTGAATTATGAATTATAAAAATTGTAATAGAAAAGATTTAGAATCGATTGTGTTTACTAGATTAAGATGTTATTGTAGGTTTTGAATAGCGAAGAATCGTAACCATGGTGATGCAAAAATAACAAACGCTAAATTGTATGTCAACGAGGTAGTCGATAGTCAAAGAGATTATAATACAATGTCTTTGACACTACATTAGAGTAGGCGTTGTGTTTTTGTCTCGCAATTTGTAACTTTATTCTTCTGTTTGACCTGCTATATGACTCTGGTAGAGATAATTCGACTCTTTGCAGAGATTATTTATGTCTAACAGTAAAGGCCTTTTTAGTAACAAAAGTATCGCGCAATAATTGTTTTCTTATGGTGTCGGATAAACACGAATAAGAGGAAATGAATACAAAAACAAAAGAGGAGCTGACCTTGAAGGACCACCACTGGCTAGTTATTATCAACGGCTTCGTCTGCCGCACTTTTTGCTCCCTTTTGTTACGTACGTACTTGGAAGCGGAACAAGTAAAAAAAAAAAAAACCAACCGTCGAGGAAAGTTACCTCAGAACTAGCAATAAAACTACGGAAGTAAATCAAGTTCTTGTCTCTTGCTTTCACACGACTTTCTGTACTCACTATTCTTTATTAGTTTCTCTACCAAGCATACAAGCTATTGCATTCCACGCAAAAATTCATAGCGAGATTTTACTTCAGAATGCAGGCTTCTACGTATGTTTAATAAGGGAAAAATAGAGAGAGGTTTCCCCTGTGCGTGCGCGAGGGTAACTCAGAAATGAAAAGTGGTTTGAAAATCCCTCTACCTCAAACTAAGCTTTAAATGGAATATTTTTATACAATTTTCATTTACTCCAAATCTCTCTTAACGATTTTGACCAATATATTACATGTTTAAAATTTTCAATAACAAATAAAATGTATATCTTGCATTTTCTGTGAATGTTCTCAGAAGTGCTCTTCATTCTAAATGACTTTTGTATAACTGGCAAAATGTAGTAGATAGACAAAAAATTACTGCTTAACAAATGTATATCTTGTCAAAATACATAATTTGTCAAATAGTTTTCTGTAATAGAACTGTTTCCAAGATATTCCTTGTTATTTACGTGAATTTTCCAATATTTATTTTACTTTTGTCAAATAGAAAGTCGTTATTCATTTGTTATCCCTATGACATATAAAGAGAATGTAATTACAAAGATATGACATAACGACCAAAACATTTGACTGTCACTTAACTACAATAATATTTATCTTGAAGCAGATAGTGTTTGTACAAGAGTAGACAGAGACATGCGAGTACAACAATCAGCTTCTACACACTTTTCTTTAAAATGTCTATTTTTCCATTCACTTGTTGTTAATTGAGTTAAAGTTTACAGCAATAGTCGCATCTCGCACAGTCATATGTTAACTGCTGACCTTGAAATTCAATACTCTTCCCATGACACTGCGAAAAACAACTGAAGGTGAAATCACTTGAGTATCTTGGAAATTGATAATTCATGAAACAAATTGTGTTTTATAAAGATGTAAATTTTTTGTGCATGTTTTTCTTTTTCTTGTGATTTACAAATTATAGAAAATGATACAACAGTTCCTGAATGAAGAGGAACTTCACGGTCTTTCGCAGAAAATTCGATATCTACATTTTATTCGTCGTGGAATTTTCGTAAATATTTGACATTTAGTAACAAAGTTTATAATGAAATCCTTATAGGCATGTTTGAGAAAAAACAAAAAAGGAAATAATGGTTGGTGGAAACTCGACCGGATTTTACATTTATCAATTGTTGTCTATTGCTAAAACAGTACAAGGTGTGTACAAAGTAATTAAACTCTGAAAATAAAGCAAACTTACAGGCATCGGTAAATTCATATTATTTAACAATTTAACCTTTGGATTGATTTCATGGTTAGTGGTTTTAATATTAACTTGTAGCAGCTTTCCTTGAAGTGGAGAATCCTAGCATTTTGGAATTAAGAATAAGGAAATATTTACGTAGATTTTGTTTCAAATGATTGAAATAACATTGGGAACCCTAAAATAAAACTGACAGTAAGCTGCCTTGTATTTCAGTTGTATTTTTTAGCACAACATATTGACAAGCATTATTGCAGTAACCTACTCTACATGTGAAATAGTTTTTTCCCCATTCGAGTCCCACGCCTGTAGTCAGCGACGTATCACAAACTTGCAGTAAACTGTTTTCAAATGTTAAACAGTTGGCAATGAAGCCATTCGTTCTGTTTTATTCCAGTATTTTGAGGTTATGTTGGACAGTGGAGTAGGTGATTCCATCCATATATATCCCGCCGTTAACTGCAGAGGTCATATCGACGGTCACTCTCCTTTGGAACATATCATTAGATCACGCCTGTGGATCACGCACACATTCGCAGTCTCATTCATACTTCCAGACTCTGGGGAAGATGAGCAATTATCTTACTCGGAGAGAAATTCCCACCCCACCGCCAAAAATCGAACTCGGGACCTCTAGCACGGCAGATATCTTCTTTAAGCGTACGGAAAGGGCACTCAATATACAAATTCTGAATAAATGTTTATTGAGACAGTCATGGCTTCTAGTCGTACTGCTACATAAATTTTCCCGTAGTGTTCCTTTCGTTGTAATATATTATCTTATTTAATTTGTTATTATATGTTGATATAGTTATTCTTTTGATAGAGTGATAACTTAGTTGCTCAAATGAATGTGACTTAATTTTACTGCCTTTCTTGGCTAGAAAGTCAGCTGTTTCATTACCATGTATTCCTCAATGTACTGGTATTCATTGAAGTATTAATCTTTTATTTAAATTAATTAACTGTTATATCAGAGTTATGGATATTATAAATACTTTAGAGTCAGATAATAATACAACTTTTTCAAAAGTATTTATATGATATGGAAGATTTTGTAAGCTTTGAAGGATTGTTGAAATTTTTCCATCAAATTTGTAGAATTTAAACATAATCTTCTGTAGAAAGAGTGGGCATACTGCACCAGCTCCAGTACTACATTTATTTGGTAAGCTGTAAAAAGTAGCCATTCATTGTCAGGATATCTTAGTGCCATTTCTTTCGGAACAATGAACAGGTTTCAGATTTTGTAACTTGCACAGCTGAGTGCAGATAGTGTTCAATATCAAACAGTCCTAAAGGGTTGATACTTGTTTGTAATTTTTCTTTTAAGTAAGGAAGTGTTAATTTTTGTTCGATTTCTTTGACTTTAATAAGCAAACTTTGTTGAATTTTTAAGTTTCCTTACTCTTTTTCACAATCATTATAAGGAAGTCTGATTATTTGTCATATTGTATGATGGCTGCTTTTCCAATGTTGTTTTCTAACGTGTTGGCGTAAAATCGTTATTCATTTTTATCTCTTGTACTTACAAAGACATCGCAAAACATTTGACAATCACTACAGCAGGACTATTTGACTACTACATGGACTTGAAGAGATGTTACTTCCTGGTTCGACCTTGAGTCAAGTGTGTTACATAATGTACCAGGGGCAGGTATCCGATAAGATAAACCAAGTAAGGCAAATGTAACGGTGAAATTTCTTAATTCATTTATAAACGTTGGTTTTTACTTTCTCTAGTACCTGAAAAATAGGAAAAGTATTCTATTTCGCCAGAAATTCGAAATTTTATGAATTTTATGACTCTCAAGTACAACACATATCTTTTTTTTTTTTTTTTTCCCCCATAATGACTTTGTATTTGAATACCGGAATATCTTTCTGTTGTATTTGCTTTGAGTAACGCGAATGAAGGGAAATTTAATTTCTCGCTGCCGTTGATGTTTGGGTGTACAAAACGTGGTATTTAAAGCCTAAGTTGACTTTCGAAATATTGAAGCAATGTTTGTCTGTGTTCTGCTTCCCATTATTAATATTATTATTATTATTATTATTATTATTATTATTATTATTATTATTATTATTATTATTATTATTATTATTATTATTATTATTATTATTATTATTATTATTATTATTATTATTATTATTATTATTATTATTATTATTATTATTATTATTATTATTATTATTATTATTATTATTATTATTATTATTATTATTATTATTATTATTATTATTATTATTATTATTATTATTATTATTTTGGTTGACATATTTTCTCCAGTGAAGCCCATCTGCGAAGCTTCTGGCATCGCACTGTTACTTCAAAATATAGACATTTATTTACGTGAGAAATGCAATTTGTTCTGCTTACTCTTTATTCTGTTTATCGAGTATTCCTAGTGAAATCTTGAAATTGAAATGTGAGAGAAACCGTTAACAAAAGGTTTGTTTTGTACAAAATGTTATGTCAACTGCAGCTGGCAGAGTTGTTATCACGTGCCTAGTCATTTGTTTATGATATGACCAAATACAGGAAGTTCCGGTCATTAATCAAGACAAGTGAATCATTTTGGTAAATAGAATGAATGTATCGAACTTCAGCTTTCAACAGCAGCTGCATGTGTTTGTTGAATTTGTATGGAACTGCCACTTAACTATAGAAGAGGAACTACCAATAGTCCAATGTGTCACTCATATGACTTTCTCTACTCTTGTACAAACACTTATTGCTCTATCTACTTCAAGATAAACATTATCTTATTGTAGTTACAAGGGAATACAGTAGACTTTAAGTGATAGTCAAATGTTTTGGTCGTTATGTGATGTATACATGACTTTCTCTACTCTTGTACAAACACTTATTGCTCTATCTACTTCACGATAAACATTATCTTATTGTAGTTACAAGGGAATACAGTAGACTTTAAGTGACAGTCAAATGTTTTGGTTGTTATGTGATGTATACATGACTTTCTCTACTCTTGTACAAGCACTTATTGCTCTATCTACTTCAAGATAAACATTATCTTATTGTAGTTACAAGGGAATACAGTAGACTTTAAGTGACAGTCAAATGTTTTGGTTGTTATGTGATGTATACATGACTTTCTCTACTCTTGTACAAACACTTATTGCTCTATCTACTTCACGATAAACATTATCTTATTGTAGTTACAAGGGAATACAGTAGACTTTAAGTGACAGTCAAATGTTTTGGTTGTTATGTGATGTATACATGACTTTCTCTACTCTTGTACAAACACTTATTGCTCTATCTACTTCACGATAAACATTATCTTATTGTAGTTACAAGGGAATACAGTAGACTTTAAGTGATAGTCAAATGTTTTGGTCGTTATGCGATGTATACATGACTTTCTCTACTCTTGTACAAACACTTATTGCTCTATCTACTTCAAGATAAACATTATCTTATTGTAGTTACAAGGGAATACAGTAGACTTTAAGTGACAGTCAAATGTTTTGGTCGTTATGTGATGTATACATGACTTTCTCTACTCTTGTACAAACACTTATTGCTCTATCTACTTCACGATAAACATTATCTTATTGTAGTTACAAGGGAATACAGTAGACTTTAAGTGATAGTCAAATGTTTTGGTCGTTATGCGATGTATACATGACTTTCTCTACTCTTGTACAAACACTTATTGCTGTATCTACTTCAAGATAAACATTATCTTATTGTAGTTACAAGGGAATACAGTAGACTTTAAGTGACAGTCAAATGTTTTGGTCGTTATGTGATGTATACATGACTTTCTCTACTCTTGTACAAACACTTATTGCTCTATCTACTTCACGATAAACATTATCTTATTGTAGTTACAAGGGAATACAGTAGACTTTAAGTGATAGTCAAATGTTTTGTCCGTTATGCGATGTATACATGACTTTCTCTACTCTTGTACAAACACTTATTGCTGTATCTACTTCAAGATAAACATTATCTTATTGTAGTTACAAGGGAATACAGTAGACTTTAAGTGACAGTCAAATGTTTTGGTTGTTATGTGATGTATACATGACTTTCTCTACTCTTGTACAAACACTTATTGCTCTATCTACTTCACGATAAACATTATCTTATTGTAGTTACAAGGGAATACAGTAGACTTTAAGTGATAGTCAAATGTTTTGGTCATTATGCGATGTATACATGACTTTCTCTACTCTTGTACAAACACTTATTGCTCTGTCTACTTGAAGATAAACATTATCTTATTGTAGTTACAAGGGAATACAGTAGACTTTAAGTGACAGTCAAATGTTTTGGTCGTTATGTGATGTATACATGACTTTCTCTACTCTTGTACAAACACTTATTGCTCTATCTACTTCACGATAAACATTATCTTATTGTAGTTACAAGGGAATACAGTAGACTTTAAGTGATAGTCAAATGTTTTGGTCGTTATGTGATGTATACATGACTTTCTCTACTCTTGTACAAACACTTATTGCTCTGTCTACTTGAAGATAAACATTATCTTATTGGAGTTACAAGGGAATACAGTATACTTTAAGTGATAGTCAAATGTTTTGGTCGTTATGTGATGTATACATGACTTTCTCTACTCTTGTACAAACACTTATTGCTCTGTCTACTTGAAGATAAACATTATCTTATTGTAGTTACAAGGGAATACAGTAGACTTTAAGTGATAGTCAAATGTTTTGGTCGTTATGTGATGTATACATGACTTTCTCTACTCTTGTACAAACACTTATTGCTCTATCTACTTCATGATAAACATTATCTTATTGTAGTTACAAGGGAATACAGTAGACTTTATGTGATAGTCAAATGTTTTGGTCGTTATGTGATGTATACATGACTTTCTCTACTCTTGTACGAACACTTATTGCTATATCTACTCCAAGATAAACATTATCTTATTGTAGTTACAAGGGAATACAGTAGACTTTAAGTGATAGTCAAATGTTTTGGTCGTTATGTGATGTATACATGACTTTCTCTACTCTTGTACAAACACTTATTGCTATATCTACTCCAAGATAAACATTATCTTATTGTAGTTACAAGGGAATACAGTAGACTTTAAGTGATAGTCAAATGTTTTGGTCGTTATATGATGTATACATGACTTTCTCTACTCTTGTACAAACACTTATTGCTCTATCTACTTCAAGATAAACGTTATCTTATTGTAGTTACAAGGGAATACAGTTGACTTTAAGTGATAGTCAAATGTTTTGGTCGTTATGTGATGTATACATGACTTTCTCTACTCTTGTACAAACACTTATTGCTATATCTACTCCAAGATAAACATTATCTTATTGTAGTTACAAGGGAATACAGTAGACTTTAAGTGATAGTCAAATGTTTTGGTCGTTATGTGATGTATACATGACTTTCTCTACTCTTGTACAAACACTTATTGCTATATCTACTCCAAGATAAACATTATCTTATTGTAGTTACAAGGGAATACAGTAGACTTTAAGTGATAGTCAAATGTTTTGGTCGTTATGTGATGTATACATGACTTTCTCTACTCTTGTACAAACACTTATTGCTATATCTACTCCAAGATAAACATTATCTTATTGTAGTTACAAGGGAATACAGTAGACTTTAAGTGATAGTCAAATGTTTTGGTCGTTATGTGATGTATACATGACTTTCTCTACTCTTGTACAAACACTTATTGCTCTATCTACTCCAAGATAAACATTATCTTATTGTAGTTACAAGGGAATACAGTTGACTTTAAGTGATAGTCAAATGTTTTGGTCGTTATGTGATGTATACATGACTTTCTCTACTCTTGTACAAACACTTATTGCTATATCTACTCCAAGATAAACATTATCTTATTGTAGTTACAAGGGAATACAGTAGACTTTAAGTGATAGTCAAATGTTTTGGTCGTTATGTGATGTATACATGACTTTCTCTACTCTTGTACAAACACTTATTGCTATATCTACTCCAAGATAAACATTATCTTATTGTAGTTACAAGGGAATACAGTAGACTTTAAGTGATAGTCAAATGTTTTGGTCGTTATGTGATGTATACATGACTTTCTCTACTCTTGTACAAACACTTATTGCTATATCTACTCCAAGATAAACATTATCTTATTGTAGTTACAAGGGAATACAGTAGACTTTAAGTGATAGTCAAATGTTTTGGTCGTTATGTGATGTATACATGACTTTCTCTACTCTTGTACAAATACTTATTGCTCTTAAAAAACTATTTGTAGTTGGTTTTTTTTAATACTTTGTCACTTACATTTTATAGATATTATTGAGTGACTTGTTTCGGAAGCCATCGCCTCTGTTATCTACCTCTTTCCAACTGTCTGTTGTCATCTACTCTACTCTGGAATTATCTACTGGTAGGATTTCAAAGTTGTTTATTTGGTCCTTATTTTTCCGTATGAATATGTTGTTCCATGCTGTCAGTTTATTTTGGTGTATCACTCCTTTTAATAATTTTGGAGAATCAAAGTTATGGTTTTCATTTCAAAAATGAAATGTTTCTGCTGATTTATCGTCTTGCTTCAATCTGATGTTTCTAAAGTGCTCTTTGACTCTGGTTTTTAGATATTTTGCAGTTTGACCTATGTAGTATTTTTGACAATTCTTAACACTTATTTGTTATATTCTGGATCTGTTAATTGATGAGATTTCATCTTTTGTTTTTGAATTTAGCAATTTTAAATCTGAGTATCTGTTAGTAGGTGCCAAGTTGATGCTTTGTTCCTTTAAAGATCTTTATGAATTTATTAAATGTTCCCGGGTGGCATTTTAACAAGTCATTCTTATTCGATAGTTTTTCATTGTTGCTTGCGCAATCACTGGCAAGTCAGGGCGACATATATTTTTATGTTAAAATGTCCACTTCCACTCGCAGTAGTGCCGGTCGGTCGTCCATTGTCATTTATCAACTGATTCACTTCACCCACATTATTGTCACCCGAGCGTTGGAACACCCTATAGAAGCAGCTTAGAGCGGAAAGCAGGGGAGGTCCGTGTTAGCCACGCCCCCCCTCGTTTGTCTTATAGTGGTGACAGGCGGTGCCTGGAAGAAAAAACATCATTGTGCGGTCCGTTTCTGTTCCACCTGTGTTCTCGAAATTACGGGATATTTCATCTACTGCAGAACCTTCCAGATCGGCAAGTGTACCCTATATAAGCTACACGTCGTGCAAGAGGAGTTAGTCAGAGTTCTTGGCAATCAGCGTAAGAGTTCAGTGCTAGTGTAAGGACGAGAAGACTGTGTATGTGCATCGGAGTTTACTTAATCGCGAGTACAAGTGAAATTGTAACGGACGAACTGGTGAATTGTAATTGTGTGCATTACGTAATTCTGTGTAATTGGCAAGTGTTAAACTGTAAGTCGGTAGAAATAAAGAACATTGTTGAGTTTGTGTAATTGGACTTTTCATTTCACGAACCCACAAAGTCACATTATTTTTGGAACGCTCGGATCTTGCGTATTTAAAAATAAGACTTCTCTGAATGCAGAGAGATTCTCAACAACAAAATAGATGCGCTTTTATGGTAGTAATATTTTACTATTATTTTTATTTGGTATGGTATAGGTTTGGTTGGTGGTAATGACAGCATTAGTATCAATGTAAGTAGTAGTATACATTTTTATTTGAGTCAAAATTGTCACCGTAATAATACACAAAACTCTATTTAACAATTTGTCCCAAATTACACAAACTTTTGCTCACCTTTCCGTGGCCCGTTGTCCGGTCTCTGGGCTTGCCTCGAGGCCATTCTGGCAACCCTCTCCATAGATACAAGGGTTTAATACAAATTGGTGTACGTTGTTGATCTCTGTTTTTCCAGCAATAAAGTGTGTTTACGTTTTAAAGTTTTCTCCAATTAAATATTGTACACAATTCAATTTGACTTAAGAGCACAATTCCATAACATTCAAGATATATGTCAGTTTAATACTAATTTTTTTGACATTTGGCACTTAGTTTTGAGGTTATGTTCTCTCGATCTTTCTCGTTTATCGCTCTCTATTATCAATCAGACTATCTCAGTTCAAACCCCGAACAGAACGACAGACCCATGTCAGAAGTTTTACTGTCACGTGCAGGACAAAATTCCGGCGACTGTGATATGATCTTGTAAAAATCACATATTACCTTCCGTTATCGACGTTATTTAAGATGATGTATAATTTATTTGAATATTTTATTATAGGAAGAAGATGGATAGATCCCTATGTACTCGCCTTCTCCACGAGAAACTACTGAATTGTGATAATTCTAAAAGATAAAAAAATTGAATGCTATAATAATGGATATTTTAGGAATAGTTTATAGAAAAAACAATTAAAATAAATATGTTTTAAACAGATGTGCGTATTTTGTGAAGTAACTTTTGTTTCTATCCCTTAGTTTATATTTAAGACAAATTACTTCCAAATAACGATTTTACAGGATATTTCCAGAAAGTTCAAGGTGTTATGTTAATCTCAGTTTCTTCTGATAAAGAAGAAAAATTGAAAAAGTTTCCGTGTGAATTGGTAATTTGGGGTGGAAGGGTTTTCTGTTTAACCTGGTATGTCATATCGGACACGAATGAATGAACTTACCTTCAAATGCGCCCGGGCTTCAGAGAACTTAACATTACATAATATTCACCTTTTAGGTTAGGTGGAAAAAACCTTATTAATCTTGCCGAACCTGTCATAGCTAATAGGTACCAGACACGCAGACGAACTTGTGGAAAGAAACACCGCTAAAACTGCGTCCAGTGTACACTTTCAGCCTTTTAAATTCTGAAAGTTAATACATCACTTCCGGTTACGCATTCTAATGTGAGGTATTCAGTTTCGGTGTGCATTACCATGTGGCTAACTTCAAAGTAAACATGGATAACCTTGAAATGTTCAACAATCATGCATTGCATTTGTTTACTACTTCGTAGTTCTTTTGGTGTATTCATAATACACGTGGTTTGGCATTCTCCGTAAGCTCTAAAGTTGGGAGTTAACATTGCGCGTTAACAATGCCAGACAACACATACAAGCTCTCTGAGTCGAATCGTTAGAAAATGCTGAACCGAAATACAAAGTTTCGTAATCAAATTTTTGCTTTTACTTCCTTTACAACGCATAACAAAGTAGAAGTACTACATTCCACCAAAGACATCACAAAGACAAAGTCTACTGTATTCCCTTGTAACTACAATAAGATAAAGTTTATCTTGAAGTAAATAGAGCAATAAGTGTTTGTACAAGAGTAGAGAAAGTCATGTGTACATCACATAACGACCAAAACATTTGACTATCACTTAACGTCTACTGTATTCCCTTGTAACTACAATAAGATAATGTTTATCTTGAAGTAGATAGAGCAATAAGAGTTTGTACAAGAGTAGAGAAAGTCATGTATACATCACATAACGACCAAAACATTTAACTATCACTTAAAGTCTACTGTATACCCTTGTAACTACAATAAGATAATGTTTATCTTGAAGTAGATAGAGCAATAGGTGTTTGTACAAGAGTAGAGAAAGTCATGTATACATCACATAACGACCAAAACATTTGACTATCACTTAAAGTCTACTGTATACCCTTGTAACTACAATAAGATAATGTTTATCTTGAAGTAGATAGAGCAATAGGTGTTTGTACAAGAGTAGAGAAAGTCATGTATACATCACATAACGACCAAAACATTTGACTATCACTTAAATTCTACTGTATTCCCTTGTAACTACAATAAGATAATGTTTATCTTGAAGTAGATAGAGCAATAAGTGTTTGTACAAGAGTAGAGAAAGTCATGTATACATCACATAACGACCAAAACATTTGACTATCACTTAAAGTCTACTGTATTCCCTTGTAACTACAATAAGATAATGTTTATCTTGAAGTAGATAGAGCAATAAGTGTTTGTAGAAGAGTAGAGAATGCCATGAGTGGACCATACAAAAGAGATTTACTTCTACGTTTGTGTCAACTTCTTTTTCTAGATAGATGAAGAGCAGAAATATGGGGATGAGCTCAGACAAGAGGCAGAAAGGATGAAGTTAAACCTGCAGCTGTCACTAAAAAGCACAGAATTACAAAGGAAGATAGAACTACTTGCTAAACCTGGAGCTCCTGTGCTCAGTGCAGAGAACTTCAGTAAGGTAAGTTATACAACACAAAGCTTAGTTAGTAAGGGAATTGATAAATAGAGTCAACATGAAAAATTCAATGCCATGGCCGGGATTTGAATTGAATTTTTCATGTTGACTCTATCAAAAACCTTAGCCTATATACGGTTAGTGTGAAGAAATGATTGATTTCTATCAATTAACTAAAGGAATAAGGGAATTGTTATGCATCGAGATTTCAATATGTGGAATTAACCACAGTAAGAAGGAAATGTAGAAATACATTACTTTAATAATTTATGATTTGCCTAGAAGGCATCACATACATGGTCCAATCTTAACCTTTCTCATTGCTACTATTATTGTGACTTTGTGGATTCGTGAAATTAAAAGTCCAATTGCACAAACTCAATGTTCTTTATTTCCACTGACTTACAGTTGAACACTTGCCAGTTACACAGAGTGACGTAATGCACACAATTACGATTCACCAGTTCGTCTGTTACAGTTCCACTTAACTCTCGCAATTACGTACAATCCTCCGATGCACGTACAGTCTTCTCGTCCGTACACTAGCACGGCACTCCTACGCTGCTCGCCAAGAGCTGACTCACTCGACACTGCAGCCCCTTTTATAGGAATATCGCTGTTTTCTCAAAGTCTCGCGGTTCAGTGAATCATCACGAAGATTCGAGATGGCAGGAGGAGGGGAAAGAGACGGCACAGTGATGTTTTTCCAGCCACCCCTCGTTAGCGCTATAAGTCAAATGGGTGGGCGTGTCCGAACGCCTCCCGTCCGGCTCCTCCTGAGCTGATAACAATGAAAAATAATAGCATCTAATGTTTGTTAGCTGTGAGTTTGAAGACAAATATTTATTTAATAAGACATTTTTAGTAAGTTTAATTGTAGGCTGTTATCTTTAGTGCTCTAAATATGTTTAATAAATATGAACAAAGATGCTGCATTAAAATTCAGGTTGAAAGAGCTATAAATTCTCAACAATGTCATACAGAATTATTGGAAGCTTGTGGTAGATGGACTTTAGCATGTTGTACCGTGACTAGGTGGGCGAATGCATTTCGTAGAGGTAGGGAAGATGTTCATCAAAAACGCGGAGCTGGCAGACGGCAATCAGCAAGTGATGATGTACATGTGAATGCTGTTATACTCTATCTCATGTTAGTTTAATCCTGCTGTAAACAACAAGGCGGAGCTGACTCAACTTTCCACGTGCTAGAAGCTACAAGCACACACATAAGTTTGGACAGTAAATAAATAGGGTTGGGTTACACATTAACTCATTAAATCTAAGAGTTGGTTCATTTCTGAAAAAAACAATCATGAATTTTACTGCATATAGCACTTTTCGTAAAACCGTTGTATTTCTCCATGCGCTGTTTGCATTTATGCGATTTTCCTGGTGTTCTTATAGTTCCAGGTAGCTGCTCTTCCATTCTAACATTATGTACACTACTTGCAGAAACACCAAGGAGATCACCAGTTTCTTTCTCAATGTTTTTATAGACGATTCCGGGTTTCTTTCTTTAAGCACCACGAAACAATGCAGGATGATCCACTCCTCACCACTTTTTAAAGGTTTGTCTCGATTGTGTTGCATTTCAGCTGAAGCACCGGCCTGCTCCATGATGAAAAGCTTACTGATTTTAAATTACGTATACATAAGTGTTGTTGGGTTTGTGAGGTACACGAGATGTACAGGAAATACAGTGTTAAATATCAGAAGTAACTCCACACATAACATCTTAATCAGCATTCAACTCGATACAGACCTCGTTGTGAGAGAGCTGCCTGGTATAGTATTGCAAGTGTCCTTTAGTAATTGTTAAATAAAATGCAGCTTAATTTAACATAATAAGTTGATAGTGTGTATAACTTCACCTGTCTTTTGTCTAATCTGTATATAGTATACAGAACACATCTATGTGATATGTGAAACAGAAAGATAAAATGTGAGGCTATTACGTTTATAAATTGAAACATTTGCATACTTTTCTCTCCCAGAAATTAGCTCACAGAGCAGTGACCAGAAAACTACTTACAGTACTGTACTTAAAGGAGGGGTTTATCGCGCACATGGCCATTAACTTCGCTAAACTAATCAACAGCTTAACCAATATCTCTGTCTCTGTCTCTCTTCCCACCCAGATGTTTACAGCAGGATTAAACTGGGCTGAAATAGATACAGAGCACTGCTGGAAGAACATTGTTGTTGTACTTGTATTGAACTAGCAAGGAAAAATGAAAATTACCATTTAGAGGAGTTCGCTTTAGAACCAGACAGGCAATTACAGCAGCAGTAGAACAGTCTGTTCAAATATTAGGACAACAGGATGCTGTGAATGGCTTCCTTGGCTCTCTGATCTGTGGAGGCGAGTTCTTCATGTTAAGAGGAGATAACTTCTAAGCACTGCAATAATGTGACTGCTCCAAAAATGTTTTATTTGTTGTTAATTCAAATGTTGCCACTAATTATTGCATGACCTATGTATTTGCAACCAGAACTTTTGTCTGTGCAGTTTCTAAACCTTTAACATAACTGATTTCCAGGGACCTAACCTTTATGTTAATGGCATTCTTGTCAACAAAACTTACTAGGACTTGTGCTCATACAAATTGCCTTTTACCTCAACCCTTGCCTTACGTGATGACTGTTTCTCATGAATCTTATGTCAGTCTATGTTGAAGCTTGTTCGTGTTTGACCCCAAACATAAGTATTGTTTATATATTTTATGGTGTTGTTAAGTTTATATTGCACTGTTACTTCCATGTAACTATCAATGCTTCTTTTGTGCTGCTAGTAAACGTATGTCTTGTTTGTTTGTTTCCCAGATGGTTGTTTTCTCAAATAATTTAGAAGAGATAAAATACACCAAGTATAATATTTGTTCTGAAAGCAGCACTGAAGAAGCCTGTGAGATGAACATGCAAGGTAAGCAAAACTAAAATGGCAGTTTCACTAAACAAAGTATTAAATATCAAAGTTTTACTGTATTGGAACAGCACAGTGAAGTGAAACATATATTAAATTATAAATTAGTTGTATTTTTTACACATAAGCTACGTACGTATATTGAGGACATGTTTCGCAAACTATTGTTCGCATCATCAGCTCTGATGTGACTAAAGCTTGATCCAGTGTTGTGGGTAGTTCTGGAGTTGCTGCTGCCATCTATTGATTTTGTGATGAATTTAAATGTAGGGTTGTCTTCTGGTGGGATTTCAAAGTTCATTAGTTGGGTTTTATGCTTTTCTATGTATATTTTCTCCCAGATGACGAGCTCCCTATGTTTTTGTAGATATTTTAGTAATTGGTGCTATCTTCAATCTCATGAATTTTAGACTGGAAATGAGCTGCTGTAGCAGACTTTTCAGTATTCTTGTATCTTTGGTGCCTGAGATGTTCTTTCTTCCTAGTGCCTATGTTTCTTTTTGTCTTCCCTATGTAAATTTTTTCACTCTCTTTACATTTTATTTTGTAAATGCCTGATTTAAAAATGAAAGCGGGGAAACATATTTATTATGAAGAAACAGAACCTCTTGATGAATTTTGAAATTCCTGCCATGGATAACATCAGCAAATTTACCAGCTTATCAGATGGAAACACGACACCAAGCCAGATGCAGACAGTGGTTACACCATCAGTCAACCACAGAACTGAGGATAGGGAAGAAGTTCCCAGAAACTTGTAAGTGGAGAAAAGTGTATACAAGGTTGACTCATTTGTCTAATTTTAGTAATAAGTGAAGTTGTTTACCAAGTGTTGTTGTTTATTTATAACCTATTATAATTGTTTGTAAATACCAAATGACAAATAAACATACTCAAGTTATTTTCAGGAAGCAAGCCAGATGAAAAGACTATTAGAAGTTGATGTTTTGGGAGTGTGCATCTCTCCCATCATCAGGATATTTATTAAATGATATAACTACAAATGAATCACTGGATATAAGACCAAACAAATAAACAGTTATAAGAGAACATTCAAGTAGAAAATGATCATGTATAGAGTAATTAACATTAAGAAAAACAAATCAATATCAGTCAGTCTTTATTGATCGCCCTGTAATATTGTTTTAATTACAGATATGCAAAATGCTCTTACAAAGTCCCATAATGCTGAAGTTCTCTGGAAGGAATACTCAGCCAAGTGGCCAGATGTGACACTCAACTTCTCGACTGTTCTTCAACTGGCAAATGATGAAGCAATACTCAATGGTAACATTAACTACTTCTGCCATCACTAGGTTCTTGAATAGCAGCAGAAATTTTATGTTTGCCTTTAAATGTATGCACGTATACATTTAAAAGTTACATAATATACATTTAAGTGTGCATTTATGAAACTTAGGTTTGCAGACCTACAAGAATATTTTTTATCGTGTTATTATTAACTTTTCGTCATATCTGTCTTAATTTTTTAAACTTTGCTGTTGATTTTAAACAAACTTCCCAATGAGGTAGAAGACTTGAAACTTAAAACAGCTCAGAACTGGTTGTCAAACAGCAAAAGCAATTTTATACGAGTGTCAGCTGATAAGTCACATCCCTCACGAAAAAAAAAAATTATTTTTATTTCTCAACATAATCTCAAGAAAGTCTAATACATATGTCATATTGGTGTTCTAATTTAATTAAACCATCTCTGTAGTACAATTTATCATGGCCCTCAAAATAACTATTTACCGCATCAATTACCTCATTGTTGTGAAATCTTCGTCCTCCAAGAAACATTTTAAGATTCAGTAACAGTTGGTAGTTACTGGGTGCTAGATCTGGCAAGTAGGGTGGATGTTCAAGCAATTTGAACTTAATTTGCACATTTCTTCTGTTGCAATGACTGAACGATGTGCCGGAGTATTGTCATGAAGAAACAAGAGTTTTTCTTTGCCAAATGAGGTCCCTTTTTATTCAGCTCACCACTCAAATATTGCAGTAAGCTTGTGTAGTAGTCACCAGTGATAGTTTTACCCTTGCCCAAATAATCAATAAAAATAATTCCTTGTGCATCCCAGAAAACACTTGACATAACCTTGTTAGTTAACAAAATTGACTTTGCCTTTTTTGAAGTTGGTTTACCTGGTGCAATCCACTGTTTTGACTATGATTTACCATCTGTAGTGTACTGATGTATCCAAGTTTCATCCATGTTAATAAGCCATCTTATAAAATTCACTGGAAATTTTACGGTAGAGCCCCAAGATCTTAACAGAAACAGTTTTTCTTTGCAACTTTTGATCAAGTGTCAACAAACGCAGCACTCATCTTGTACATATCTTGTGAAAGCACAAAACATTACTTAAAATATTACTTGCACGTTCTGTTGTTATGTTTGTAGCCTCTGCTATCTAAACACTTTAATCTGCAGTCTTCCAGTACTAAACAATTAATTTTTTTCAATGATCTCTGTAGTTGTGACTTCCACAGGACGTCCAGAGCAAGGCTCATCACTTGTACAAAAGTGAATCGAGAAGATAGTACAAAAGTGAATCGAGAATATATTGACACATTGCTTCACTCACACTGTTTATTCACAGCACATGTTTCAAGAGCTCTTGCTCCTATCCTCAGCTGATACTCGACTAGTGCAAGTTGTAGTGGTTTCTTCTTTCTCCGTATTGTCAATAGATGGCGTGATGTACTTGTCAAAGATGTCCGGTGGTGGAGTTTCCAAATTCATGACTCTATGACGATTTTTGTTAATGAAGATTTTTTCCCATACGGAAAGGTCTATGGGGTGATTAACGTATTTTATTAGAGATGTTTCCAAATTGATGTCATGTCTAGTATTCAAAAAATGAAAAGCCACTGCTGATTTTTCTGTTTCACCATTTTTAATGTTTCTCATATGACAAGTACATCACGCCATCTATTGACAATACGGAGAAAGAAGAAACCACTACAACTTGCACTAGTCGAGTATCAGCTGAGGATAGGAGCAAGAGCTCTTGAAACATGTCCTGTGAATAAACAGTGTGAGTGAAGCAATGTGTCAATATATTCTCGATTCACTTTTGCACTAATTTGTGCTTCACTGTCCCTACGCTTCTTTCCAGTTTATACTTTGAATCGAGAAGATATTGACCCTTCCTCCCAGAAATTCAATCACTACCAAAGAAAAACCAGGAATCTATGAGATCAAATGTGAAACTTGCCCTAAAATTTATATAGGAAAAACAAAAAGAAATATTAACATCAGAACTAAAGAACATCTAAGAAACATTAAAAATGGTGAAACAGAAAAATCAGCAGTGGCTTTTCATTTTTTGAATACTGGACATGACATTAACTTGGAAACATCTCTAATAAAATATATTAATCACCCTATAGACCTTTCCGTATGGGAAAAAATCTTCATTAACAAAAATCGTCATAGTCATGAATTTGGAAACTCCACCACCGGACGTCTTTGACAAGTACATCACGCCATCTATTGACAATACGGAGAAAGAAGAAACCACTACAACTTGCACTAGTCGAGTATCAGCTGAGGATAGGAGCAAGAGCTCTTGAAACATGTCCTGTGAATAAACAGTGTGAGTGAAGCAATGTGTCAATATATTCTCGATTCACTTTTGCACTAATTTGTGCTTCACTGTCCCTACGCTTCTTTCAAGTTTATACATTGACTCATCACTTGTATTCGTACATCCCATTTTAAACTCTACAGCCCACCTTTTAATCATTGTATATGAAGGGCCAGAGCGAGACTCACCACTAGTACTCGTACGTCCCATTTTAAACTCTACAACCAACCTTTTAATTATTGTATATGAAGGGACAGAGCGAGACTCATCACTAGTACTCGTACGTTACATTTTAAACTCTACAACCAACCTTTTAATTATTGTATATGAAGGGACAGAGCGAGACTCATCATTAGTGCTCGTACGTCCCATTTTAAACTCTACAACCAACCTTTTAATTATTGTATATGAAGGGACAGAGTGAGGCTCATCACTAGTACTCGTACGTTACATTTTAAACTCTACAACCAACCTTTTAATTATTGTATATGAAGGGACAGAGCGAGGCTCATCACTAGTACTCGTACATCCCATTTTAAACTCTACAACCAACCTTTTAATTATTGTATATGAAGGGACAGAGCGAGACTCATCACTAGTACTCGTACGTCCCATATTAAACTCTACAACCAACCTTTTAATTATTGTATATGAAGGGACAGAGCGAGGCTCATCACTAGTACTCGTACATCCCATTTTAAACTCTACAACCAACCTTTTAATTATTGTATATGAAGGGACAGAGCGAGGCTCATCACTAGTACTCGTACGTCACATTTTAAACTCTACAACCAACCTTTTAATTATTGTATATGAAGGGACAGAGCGAGACTCATCACTAGTGCTCGTACGTCCCATTTTAAACTCTACAACCAACCTTTTAATTATTGTATATGAAGGGACAGAGCGAGACTCATCACTAGTACTCGTACGTCCCATTTTAAACTCTACAACCAACCTTTTAATTATTGTATATGAAGGGACAGAGAGGGGCTCATTACTAGTACTCGTACGTCCCATTTTAAACTCTACAACAAACCTTTTAATTATTGTATATGAAGGGACAGAGCGAGGCTCATCACTAGTACTCGTACATCCCATTTTAAACTCTACAACAAACCTTTTAATTATTGTATATGAAGGGACAGAGCGAGGCTCATCACTAGTACTCATACGTCCCATTTTAAACACTACAACCAACCTTTTAATTATTGTATATGAAGGGACAGAGCGAGGCTCATCACTAGTACTCGTACGTCGCATTTTAAACTCTACAACCAACCTTTTAATTATTGTATATGAAGGGACAGAGGGAGGCTCATCACTAGAACTCGTATGTCCCATTTTAAACTCTACAACCAACCTTTTAATTATTGTATATGAAGGGACAGAGCGAGGCTCATCACTAGTACTCGTACGCCCCATTTTAAACTCTACAACCAACCTTTTAATTATTGTATATGAAGGGGCAGAGCGAGGCTCATCACTAGTACTCGTACGTCCCATTTTAAACTCTACAACTAACCTTTTAATCATTGTATATGAAGGGACAGAGCGAGGCTCATCACTAGTACTCGTACGCCCCATTTTAAACTCTACAACCAACCTTTTAATTATTGTATATGATGGGACAGAGCGAGGCTCATCACTAGTACTCGTACGCCCCATTTTAAACTCTACAACCAACCTTTTAATTATTGTATATGAAGGGGCAGAGCGAGGCTCATCACTAGTACTCGTACGTCCCATTTTAAACTCTACAACTAACCTTTTAATCATTGTATATGAAGGGACAGAGCGAGGCTCATCACTAGTACTCATACGCCCCATTTTAAACTCTACAACCAACCTTTTAATTATTGTATATGAAGGGACAGAGCGAGGCTCATCACTAGTACTCGTACGTCCCATTTTAAACTCTACAACCAACCTTTTAATTATTGTATATGAAGGGACAGAGCGAGGCTCATCACTAGTACTCGTACGTCACATTTTAAACTCTACAACCAACCTTTTAATTATTGTATATGAAGGGACAGAGCGAGACTCATCACTAGTGCTCGTACGTCCCATTTTAAACTCTACAACCAACCTTTTAATTATTGTATATGAAGGGACAGAGCGAGACTCATCACTAGTACTCGTACGTCCCATTTTAAACTCTACAACCAACCTTTTAATTATTGTATATGAAGGGACAGAGAGGGGCTCATTACTAGTACTCGTACGTCCCATTTTAAACTCTACAACAAACCTTTTAATTATTGTATATGAAGGGACAGAGCGAGGCTCATCACTAGTACTCGTACATCCCATTTTAAACTCTACAACAAACCTTTTAATTATTGTATATGAAGGGACAGAGCGAGGCTCATCACTAGTACTCGTACGTCACATTTTAAACTCTACAACAAACCTTTTAATTATTGTATATGAAGGGACAGAGCGAGACTCATCACTAGTACTCATACGTCCCATTTTAAACACTACAACCAACCTTTTAATTATTGTATATGAAGGGACAGAGCGAGGCTCATCACTAGTACTCGTACGTCGCATTTTAAACTCTACAACCAACCTTTTAATTATTGTATATGAAGGGACAGAGGGAGGCTCATCACTAGTACTCGTATGTCCCATTTTAAACTCTACAACCAACCTTTTAATTATTGTATATGAAGGGACAGAGCGAGGCTCATAACTAGTACTCGTACGCCCCATTTTAAACTCTACAACCAACCTTTTAATTATTGTATATGAAGGGGCAGAGCGAGGCTCATCACTAGTACTCGTACGTCCCATTTTAAACTCTACAACTAACCTTTTAATCATTGTATATGAAGGGACAGAGCGAGGCTCATCACTAGTACTCGTACGCCCCATTTTAAACTCTACAACCAACCTTTTAATTATTGTATATGATGGGACAGAGCGAGGCTCATCACTAGTACTCGTACGCCCCATTTTAAACTCTACAACCAACCTTTTAATTATTGTATATGAAGGGGCAGAGCGAGGCTCATCACTAGTACTCATACGTCCCATTTTAAACTCTACAACCAACCTTTTAATTATTGTATATGATGGGACAGAGCGAGGCTCATCACTAGTACTCGTACGCCCCATTTTAAACTCTACAACCAACCTTTTAATTATTGTATATGATGGGACAGAGGGAGGCTCATCACTAGTACTCGTACGCCCCATTTTAAACTCTACAACCAACCTTTTAATTATTGTATATGATGGGACAGAGCGAGGCTCATCACTAGTACTCGTACGCCCCATTTTAAACTCTACAACCAACCTTTTAATTATTGTATATGAAGGGGCAGAGCGAGGCTCATCACTAGTACTCATACGTCCCATTTTAAACTCTACAACCAACCTTTTAATTATTGTATATGATGGGACAGAGCGAGGCTCATCACTAGTACTCGTACGCCCCATTTTAAACTCTACAACCAACCTTTTAATTATTGTATATGATGGGACAGAGCGAGGCTCATCACTAGTACTCATACGTCCCATTTTAAACTCTACAACCAACCTTTTAATTATTGTATATGAAGGGACAGAGCGAGGCTCATCACTAGTGCTCGTACGTCCCATTTTAAACTCTACAACCAACCTTTTAATTATTGTATATGAAGGGACAGAGCGAGGCTCATCACTAGTACTCGTACGTCACATTTTAAACTCTAGAACCAACCTTTTAATTATTGTATATGAAGGGAGAGAGCGAGGCTCATCACTAGTACTCGTACGTCCCATTTTAAACCCTACATCAACCTTTTAATTATTGTATATGAAGGGACAGAGCGAGTCTCATCACTAGTACTCGTACGTCACCTTTTAAACTCTACAACCAACCTTTTAATTATTGTATATGAAGGGACAGAGCGAGGCTCATCACTAGTACTAGTACGTCCCATTTTAAACTCTACAACCAACCTTTTAATTATTGTATATGAAGGGACAGAGCGAGGCTCATCACTAGTACTCATACGTCACATTTTAAACTCTACAACCAACCTTTTAATTATTGTATATGAAGGGACAGAGCGAGGCTCATAACTAGTACTCGTACGTCCCATTTTAAACTCTACAACCAACCTTTTAATTATTGTATATGAAGGGACAGAGCGCGGCTCATCACTAGTACTCGTACGTCCCATTTTAAACTCTACAACCAACCTTTTAATTATTGTATATGAAGGGACAGAGCGAGGCTCATCACTAGTACTCGTACGTCTTATTTTAAACTCTACAACCAACCTTTTAATCATTGTATATGAAGGGACAGAGTCTTTCAATGTACTGTCCATTTCCTCCTTGATTTCTTTAGGCATTAAGTCTTTCAATTGGAAGTATTTTATTACTGCTCATTTTCCCAAATCCCCCATTTTCGTCAAACCTCTACATTTTTCTTGTTTAAAATGCTGTCATTTTAAAACTAAACATGCTATTGACCTGTAACTATGGAGACAAGCTAGTCCAGAATTAAACTATATGATGCTATCTGTCAAACTGGCCCAGTGATGCCATCTCTATGTGGGGCCCGGGACTTATCAGCCGATCATCATATATAATGAAAAGAAATAATATAATATACAAATAAATATACAATGTTTGCAATGGCTTTCGGATTGAAATCCCCATTCAGATTGTCCTGAAAATATGTGATTGAGAATTTTCAGAAGCTATGAAAATACTTGTAAGATTTAAAAGTAAAAATGGGATGCATGCAATAGATAATTTATACATAAAGGTTGATCTAAGTTATATCAAATAACTAGGATGGTTTCTCGGGTTTGCAGCCAAGTGATGTTTCCTTCTACCAAGCTTTCAGCCATCTTAACTCTGTGGCCTTCTTCAGGGATATCCTGGAGTACGTCAGCCTTAGGCTTACTAGTTAGCTACATCACCTTTTCCAAGGAATACAATCTCAACAGATATAGTTTCAAGTTCTAAAAACATTTTTCCAAAAGCAGTATGACAGAGGCGGTTTTGTCTGTGGCCCGCATTCAAGAGTCATGGTTCTATTTCTGTGGCTGACCTACCTGACCCATGGGTTTTCTCGGGTTTTATTCCACATCTCCAGGTGAATGCTGGGTAGGTTAATTACATCCCCAGAATTTCCTGTCCCTCAATTTAATCTCCATTATCATTTGATATCATCTCTCATCTGGTGATCTCTTTTAGGGTAGAAGTGTCGGCGGGAGTCCTAGCGCTGCATGGCGGGATGATAGGCTCTTGGTAAACACTTCCTTCTCTGGTAGGACCGTCTGTGACGGTCTGCACCATTGTGACTTCTTGGAACAGCTGTGCTTGTCTCCTCTCACCTCATCCATCCTCCCAGGGGGGCATAGTTAATCATGACTGGAACCCCTCCGTAGCGTAGTTCAATCCAAAAGCTATATATGTCCTAAGTAGCACAAATGTGTTGAGCTATTTCCGTTTCTTTTTGCAGTCAATTGAAACACTGCAGTAATTCGAAGTATAAACTTGAAAGAAGCGTAGGGACAGTGAAGCACAGATTAGCACAAAGTGAATCGAGAAGATATTGACACATTGCTTTACTCACACTGTTTATTCACAGGACATGTTTCAAGAGCTTTTGCTCTTATCAGCTGGTAACAGTGTGAATGAAGCAATGTGTCAATATCTTCTCGATTCACTTTTGTACTACAGTAACTGTTGTGCATGTGAGAACATATCACAAGGTTTCTGTTTTACTGCTTATTGATTACTATGTGCTACAGACCTGCAGGTAAGAGTTGCCAAGTTATCTGCATCTCAATGAAACATGCTCATTGTCCTGAGCGCATTCAAACTGGTGGACAGAACATGAATATGAAAGTATTTGTTCATACTTGTCAATCTAAAAAGAATGAGAACCACAAATAACACTATTGTGTAGACTTTCTCATCTTTAATGGAAATTAATCGTTCTTTCACACTAGCTGTGTGTAGGCTAAGATTTGGATGCGTAGAGTCACACTGAAAAGTTCAATGCCATAGCCAGGATTTGAACCACAGACTTTCTGATCTCTGTCTGGTTGCTCTTAACCATTCAGTTACCATGACCAACATACCAGCATGACTTTAAATTCTCCAATTGGTAAACCAGTAGTGGTTCTCCACATGTATATACTTATGTAAATAAAAATTATGACAAATTTATGCAAAAACAAATTCGTCATCATTAAAGTACTCATAAAGAATCCAGCATAAAATACCTATGCATACACTAACACTATACAAAAAAAAAAAAAACACCTTGTTACATGAGTATAAAAGTATATAATAAGTTGCCTCAAAGATTAAAAAAAATAAAGACTTCAAAATTGTTCAATAAAAGTATAAAAGAAATGTTATTATATAAAACATATTATTCCATACAAGAAGACACACTGACAATTTATATTGCATAAATAATACCTTGTATACATTCTACACGTTAGAATTAGTTTTGTCTTTTATGTTAATTCTTGTTTTATATATAACCTGATGAGTCACCAGTTTACCAGCTTATACTCACAATGTAATCATTATGTGACATATTAAGATTGTGTTCTGTAAATACAGGTGCAACCGATGTGCAGAAATATTGGGAGGACATCACCGAGTTTCCTCCAGGATATGACAGAGCAATGTCTCTTTGGAAACAAATACAACCTTTATATGAACAACTGCAGCAGTCCATTGCAAGTGTCATATCGAAACACTACAAGATGCAGCGCAAGACTACAATACCTCTTGTTTATTTGGGTAAGTTGGCTCTTCTTGTTTCAGGTTTGAATAAACAAATGAAAAACTTGAAATTGCATAACTGAACAAAATACTAATCCATTACTCAATGGTTAAATTAACATATACTGTAACAGTTCCTTTCTTGGAAGTGTTGAAAACAGTGTTGTTATAATAAATTAAATTTAAAGGGAGTCGATTAATGACACTAAACAACATTAGTTTAGTGTCATTAATCGACTCAATTTAAATTTAATATAATGTAACATTTCTCTCAAACTGTTGTGTGCATGGACATTGTTACATTGACTAAAAATTATAAATACTTTTAATTCACAAAACGGGTGACATGGGCAGGAGAGAAAGAGACAGAGAGAGGCTCCAGAAAGTTCTGCCCATTGTTGCTGCTGTTTAAGTTCTCAAAAGATCTGTGGCTTTCTAGAAACAATGGCTGGGGAAGTATAAATACCTGCAATGTGTTAGGAGTGGCAGTTTTTTTGGTTATTGCAACAGTTGATGATTGAAGCATATTGCTCTGATATCTTTCATTTGTTTTCATGCAGCAAAATAACGAGTCAGCCTTAGAGACAGCTGATTGTCAATTTCACGTCTTTTTACTGCAGCAAAAGTTGTTCTAAATTTCTGCAAACCACATTTCAGAATCTAGAGAACCCTTGCAGTAACAAAATGGCTAATAATTATAAATACTTTTAATTCACAAATAGGCCCGGAGTTTGAGGAATCTTAAAGAATATTAAAACTGAGCTAAAACAATGACTTTATCCTCTTAAAATGTATTAAAACTGCCTAAAATAACAAAGAGTAACTTAAAAATTACCTTCATTTGTTGATCTCATAGCACATATCATTGAATACTAAATTGCACTATGCTACAAATATATTTTGTAAGTTACACAATATTTGGAGTCACATTTGTCACACTTATACACTATTTTATTTGTAATGTAGTACTGATATAAATTACAAAACTAATCAGATATATAAGTTTGAAAATTCACCCTCAGTGTGTATTTAAAAGTTGTTGTTTTCAAATGCTAGGCCTTGGCAATGAAGCCATTAGCTCTCTTGCTCTCCAATATTTCTGTGTAGTGGGTCCGGCAGGTAGGGCTTCACAGGTTAAAATATGTTCTTTAGTCATTTCCTCTTCTTTGTTGTCAAATGCTAGGCTTTGGCAATGAAGCCATTAGCTCTCTTGCTCTCCAATATTTCTGTGTAGTGTGTCTGGCAGGTAGGGCTTCACAGGTTATAAGATGTTCTTTCAGTCATTTCCTCTTCTTTGTTGTCAAATGCTAGGCTTTGGCAATGAAGCCATTAGCTCTCTTGCTCTCCAATATTTCTGTGTAGTGGGTCCGGCAGGTAGGATTTCACAGGTTATAAGATGTTCTTTAGTCATTTCCTCTTCTTTGTTGTCAAATGCTAGGCTTTGGCAATGAAGCCATTAGCTCTCTTGCTCTCCAATATTTCTGTGTAGTGGGTCCGGCAGGTAGGATTTCACAGGTTATAAGATGTTCTTTCAGTCATTTCCTCTTCTTTGTTGTCAAATGCTAGGCTTTGGCAATGAAGCCATTAGCTCTCTTGCTCTCCAATATTTCTGTGTAGTGGGTCCGGCAGGTAGGGCTTCACAGGTTAAAAGATGTTCTTCAGTCATTTCCTCTTCTTTGTTGCACAGAGGACAATTTGGACTTGTATAAATTCCTATTCTGTGTAAGTGTTTGGCCAAATAATCATGTTCCATAAGTAATCTAAAATTTGCTACTGCAGCTTTATGTGGGATTTCTGGAATAATTTCTGGATTTTTAATTAAAAGGTTCCATTTTTTATCTTTGGCTTTGTTAGATATTGATTGGTTTTGTTTGTTTTTATATTTGCTTTTGGTTAATCTTTTTATGGATGTAAAGGGTAAGTTTTTACTTTTGTTCTGAAATAAATTTGCACCCTTTTTGGCAAGGGAAACAGCTGATTTATTTCCAGCAATTCCACAATGTGCAGGTATCTACTGTAATATAATTCTTTTCTGTAGTTTTTAAAGTTGTTGGATCATTTTGTGACATTCTTTTATTTGGATTGGCCTCATTTTATATGAACTTTATTGCACATAATGCTGCTTTAGATTCAGAGAGTGTGACAGCATTTTTTAATTTATCGATTCTGTGTAGAAGGTGTTACAGTGAAATATGAATAGCCGTTACTTCTGCATCAAAATTTGTTGTGTGGTATCCTGCTGGTTGATAGAATGAGAACAGTGCACACTTAATTCCTGCTCCTGAGTTGTTGTCCGAGTTAGATCCATCTGTGTAGATATGTAACCATTCTTCAGGTGGGTATCTATTGTTCACAGTTTCTAATGCTAGTGCTTTATGTACAGGTTTGGAAGTTTCAGATTTTGTAACTATTTGTTCTAAATCTAATTGAATATTAATTGGTTCAACAGTTAGTGGGTTTTCTTTGATTAAAATGTTTTCTTTAGAATTAGGAAGATTCAGATCTGTTTTTAATTCTGTAACTTTGTGTAGGAAACTTTGTTTGTGTTTTCATCTTGATTGGTTGTAGTAATCTTTTCTCCCATTTTGTTGTTTTTAACTGCAACATTTTTTCATGTTGTATTAGTGCCTGCTCCTTTAAAGTTAGATGTATTGGATAGTTCCGAGTTAAGGCTTGCATTGCCGTGATTGGAGTTCATTTTACTGCACCGGTTATTAGTCGCAGGGCCTGATTTTGTATTTAAAAGTTAATTACATGATACTTTGAGATATTAATAACAATGACATCTAAATTAATTCATTGAACTATTTGTTGTTGTGTGCAGGATCTGTGCCAGGTACAGACTGGTCGAGTGTTGCTGATATCATCTTTAGCAAACCCAGCAGTCCGTATCAGCATATAAAAGCAAAGCTACAAAAGAAGGTAATGGTATAAGTAAAATTTAATAAGTACTACTTATTTATCAAATAAAGTTAAACCTATATACAGGTTGTTTCAAAATTACACTGAACGAATATAGCCATTTCATAGTTTATAACTTAACTAGTCCAAATTTCAGTGTCGTAGCTTAAAAATTCTCTTAGATATAATTTTATGCAACATTAAATATTACATTGGAACAACTGGTTTGCGAACCTCAAAAGTTGTTATTGGGACGCACCAGCCACAAAAGTAAAAGCATTGCTGCTTGCTGTATATCAGTGACTCTAGCCTCTCTTTCAGATAATGTGGCAAAGTGCAGTTACTTGTGAAAAAGTCGGTAATGATTCGGACAGTTCCAAGGTTGCTCATTTTGCTATGATCTTAATTGTACAGTACTTTTAAACAGTTCTGTAAAATCAACAGCTTCCTTTTCAGTTACAAATGCTTTATTTAGTATTATTAAACACAGTGAAATAAAAAGCTTGTCTCATTGCATAAGGATTTAGTTTTGGTTAACTTTATCTACAATTCTTTGATATTGCTCTGTTCTTTTTATCATTTAATGCTTCTATCCTCAATCTCACTAACGTTAACTTCCCTCTAAAAGGTTTAAGTTGCATATGTCCACCAGCTTATTTGCCGTCATGCACTGTAGTAACACGTTGAACACCCATAAACAAATAATTAAAGAATAGCCTCTTTATTGCGATCTCATTAGCCGAAGAAAATTAGATTGTGATAAAGTTTATATCGGAAAGACAAAACGTAATTTGGAAATCAGAACGAAAGAACATTTTCATAACATTAAGTATAAATAGACTGATAAATCAGTTGTAACAGATCATTTTTGGTCATTTAATCATGAAGTAAATCCTGAAGTTAAATTATTAAAACAATTAATTGGTCTGATAGATTTAATGGTTTGGAAAAATTTATTTATTTTAAAAAATAAACATCACGTAATGAATTTTGAAATACTGAGTCAATTTTGTTTTTAACTTTATTTCATTTTCAGATTTTGGTAGTACTGGCAAAAACATAGTGACATCTAGTGATTGTAATGTTGTCAACGAGGTTGTGTGAGCTGATGATGTGAATGAGATTTCACAAAATCTCGATCCTCATTAATTAATAAGACAATTTTCATCATTTTCTTTTAAAATAAGTGAAGTTTTACGTTACAAGTTATTATATTTGTATAGTATTAGAAAGTGTATTTTGAAGAAAAGGTTTATTCCAAAAATGTCTGAGCTCTGTGCATTTCAGTTTACAGCAGACGACTAGCTTTAAAGTGCTGTATCATAAATTAAAATTCTAAGTATATGCTTAGAGCAATAATGTTTGGAAAATCCATAAAACTACTGGTAGAGTAAACGAGCCTGCTACAGAGACTGTTGAACTGCAATGTACAACTCTTTTCCAGGAGCAGGAGCATGCATTCGAGTTGCTTCCATCAACTAAAGTTATGTAGTTAAACCTCCTGCTCCAATTGTTGCAGGAGATGAGCAGTTTGAATGTTTATCGCGCTGCTGAGAACATGGTTCTAAGACTTGGGCTGGAGAAGATAAGTCCACACTTTTGGAATGAATCCAAATTTGATCAAAGGTGTCCTACTAAAGCAATTTCCTTCTGTAAAGAAATGAGGTAATTCTTAAACATATACATCAATAAAAAAAAGGTAAAAAAATATGTACATCATCAAAATATTTTTAATGGAGTTTATAAATTACTATCGGCACACTTTACCTTAAAAACACATGCACTGTATGTACTGTAATAGCTTATGTATTTGTACTGTACTACAAACTAGTCGGTAGTAAAAAAGGCAGTGAGCTTCTGTTGTCACAGTCTAGTGTATCGCTGATGAGCAGCATGATCTCACATCCGTTTTAATGCCAGAACTTCATTTGGCAATGTTTTGGTATGATTCTTAAAATAAAGCATCAAATTCTCTCCATTTGTTAGTGTTTGTATGTGGGTCATAACAGCAGTGAGCTTCTGCTGTCTCAGTTTAGTGTATCACTTATGAGTAGCGTGATCTTACATCCGCTTTGACATCAGAAGTTCATTTGGCAATGCTCTGGTATGCTTCTCAAAATAAAGCATCAATTTCTCTGTATCTGTTATTGCTTGTGCAACAGTAAGCTTCTGCTGTCTCAGTTTAGTGTATCGCTTACGAGCAGCATGATCTCATATCCGCTTTAACATTAGATGCTCATTTGACAATGTTTTGGCTTGAATCTCGAAATAAAACATCAATTTCCCTATGCTTGTTACTGCTTGTACGTGGGTCGTAACAGCAGTGAGCTTCTGCTGTCTCAGTTTAGTGTATCACATACGAGCAGCATGATCTCACATTTACAAACAGCGTGATCTCACATCTGCTTTAACATTAGAAGTTCATTTGACAATGTTTTGGCTTGACTCTCGAAATAAAGCGTCAATTTCTCTATGTTTGTTACTGCTTGTACGTGGGTCGTAACAGCAGTGAGCTTCTGCTGTCTCAGTTTAGTGTATCACATACGAGCAGCATGATCTCACATTTACAAACAGCGTGATCTCACATCTGCTTTAACATTAGAAGTTCATTTGACAATGTTTTGGCTTGACTCTCGAAATAAAGCGTCAATTTCTCTATGTTTGTTACTGCTTGTACGTGGGTCGTAACAGCAGTGAGCTTCTGCTGTCTCAGTTTAGTGTATCACATACGAGCAGCATGATCTGACATTTACAAACAGCGTGATCTCACATCTGCTTTAACATTAGAAGTTCATTTGACAATGTTTTGGCTTGACTCTCGAAATAAAGCGTCAATTTCTCTATGTTTGTTACTGCTTGTACGTGGGTTGTAACAGCAGTGAGCTTCTGCTGTCTCAGTTTAGTGTATCACATACGAGCAGCGTGATCTCACATTTACAAACAGCGTGATCTCACATCTGCTTTAACATTAGAAGTTCATTTTTATTGCATTGTATTTATTTCATCCTTTGACAATGTTTAGGCTTGACTGTCGAAATAAAGCATCAATTTCTGTACATTTGTTACTGCTTGTGCGTGGGTCATAATATCAGTGAGCTTCTGCTGTCTCAGTTTGGTGTATCACTTACGAGTAGTGTGATCTCACATCTGCTTTAACATTAGAAGTTCATTTGGCAATATGGCCGCGCTCAGTGGTTAGACCGCTTGGCTCTCACCAAGGCGGCCTGGGTTCAATCCCAGGCAACTGCAAAGTGAGATTTGTGGTGGACAACACGGCGCTGGGGCGGGTTTTCTCCGGGACCTCCGGTTTCCCCCGCCATCTCGTTCCACCGGTGCTCCATCTTCATCTCATGTATCATCAGTGTCATTGCCTGCGGTGCCGTATGTAGTAAAAGCGGACGTTAAACACTACACATTTCATTTCATTTTCATTTGGCAATGTTTGGACTTGACTCTTGAAATAAAGCATAAATTTCTCTCTTTGTTACTGCTTGTGTGTGGGTCATAATAGCAGTGAGCTTCTGTTGTCTCAGTTTAGTGTATCACTTACGAGTAGTGTGATCTCATATCTGCTTTAACATTAGAAGTTCATTTGGCAATGTTTCAGCTTGACTCTCGAAATAAAACATAAATTTCTCTCTTTGTTACTGCTTGTGTGTGGGTCATAATAGCAGTGAGCTTTTGCTGTCTCAGTTTAGTGTATCAGTTACGAGTAGTGTGATCTCATATCTGCTTTAACATTAGAAGTTCATATGTCAGTGTTTGGACTTGACTCTTGAAATAAAGCATAAACTTCTCTGTTTGTTACTACTTGTGTGTGGGTCATAACCACAGCTGAATCTAAATACTCTTTATTTTCGTTTCCAGTAACACTACATGATGCAGTAATACCTACCTCTGGTATCAGTTTATAACCTCCATCATTGTGAATGGTTTCTTCATCAACATAGAAACAGTGTCTATAAAATCTTCTTCTACACTTAGATTTTTTTCTTTTGCAATCTTGTTTTCTGACAAATCTCACACTAGGTCACAAGTTTCTCTTCCAACCTGGTCCCAAGCAGGTGGGATGAGTGCAGTGAGCTCACACTCTGGTAAGAGAACTCGAGTAATGTACCTACTGAAAATAGCATTCTTCATGCGTAAAACAAGTTTTCATTTATTACACTAAACAATATATTTTGCACATAGAATAAAAGAAGTATTTTAGAAAGTGTGTGCCATTGTTATTTATATTAGGCAAATGAGTAATAAAAAACTTGTAATTGGAGAAAGGTGTATACAAGGTTGTCTCATTTGCCTAATTTAATTAACAATGTATTTTGTCAAAGTATAAACTTGAAAGAAGGGTAGAGACAGTGAAGCACAACTTAGCACAAAAGTGAATCAAGAAGATATTGACACACTGCTTCACTCACACTGTTTTTTCACAGAACATGTTTCAAGAGCTTTTGATCTTATCAGCTGAAACTTGTCTAGTGCAAATTCATATAAGAAACATTAAAAATGGTGAAACAGAAAAATCAGCAGTGGCTTTTCATTTTTTAAATACTAGACATGACATCAACTTGGAAACATCTTTAATAAAATACATTAATCAACCCATAGACCTTTCTGTAAGGGAAAAGATATTAACAAAAATCGTCATAGAGTCATGAATTTTGAAACTCCACCACCGGACATCTTTGACAAGTACATCATGCCATCTATCGACGATATGGAGAAAGAGGAAACCACTACAATTTGCACTAGTCGAGTTCCAGCTGATGATAAGAACAAAAGCTCTTGAAACATGTGCTGTGAAAAAACAGTGTGAGTAAAGCAGTGTGTCAATATCTTCTCGATTCACTTTTGTGTTAATGTATTTTGTGTTTGTTTTCAAAACTGATTTGACTTATCCTGATGTTGGGGTTGATGAGGCTTTTGTAAGTCCAAGAGATAAAAAGAAGGAATAACTTCTCATTTGAGAAAAATATAAATAGTGGAAAATTTAAAAAAAAAAAAAAAATCTAGAATCTTGTATGATAATATTTCATTAATTTCTTATAATTTACCAGTTACATGAAATTTTTAAAGGATGTTGCTTACAGGTTTTAGTATAAGCCTCTTATTGTGTGTTTCAAATGGGATGATTTGATTTTGATTTGATTTATTGATTCATCCATTAAAACATGTACATGTTATAGGACACGTCAAATTAAAAACTAAGTACAATATTTATAATTAAGGTAGCTAAATAAATATTTACAAATTTAAAAATTCATCCACGCTGTAGAAGCTATTGGCTCTAAGGAAGTTTAATAACAATTTCTTAAATTGATGTTGTGATTCAATCTTTTTAATAGATTCAGGTAGCTTATTGTAAAGATGTAAGCCAGCATATGTGAAACTATTTTCATATATCTTTGTTTTGTGTGACTTCACAAATAAATTATTCTTTGTTCTAGTGTTGTGTATATGAATTTCAGAATTTGTTTTGCATAAACTTAGGCTTGCTTTCATATGTACAAGAGTTTCATATATGTATATACTTGGCAGTGGTAAGATACCTAATTTACTGAAGTATGGCTTACAACTAGTTGTGCTTGAGACATCTGCTATGATTCTAATTATTTTCTTTTGGTATCTGAATACTTTTATACTGTCTTTAGAATTTCCCCCAAAAATTATACCATATGCCAACAAACTGTGTATATATGAAAAGTACACTATTCTCCGAACTTTCAAGCTTGACATGCCTGTAATCGCCCTCATTAAGAAACACATTTTACTAAGCTTTTTCGTCAATGCCTCTATGTGAGTTTCCCAATTTAAATTTTCATCTAGTATTAGTCCCAGAAATTTGATAGTTTGTACGTAATGTATTTGGTCTTGTCCCAGCATTAATTTTGGATACAATTGACTTCCACTCATTTTATTATAGAAGCTTAGGGCTGCTGTTTTCTCCTTACTCAATATTAACATGTTTGTCCTTGAGCGCTACTAGGTTAGCAACCAGTCGGAGTCCTGCGGTGTTGTCGTATTTCATTTCTCCTATGTGGTGTATGACGAGTGCCAAACTACTCAATCTCTAATAAATACTATACGCGCTAAAACAAAAATTCAGATTTTGTAAAAACTGGTCCATGAGGAAGGAGAGAGTAATGTATTTAACAGAACCGTAAAAACCGCTTATTTTTAGCTCAAATAGTTTTCCTAATACAAATAAATAAAATACTATTATATTATAACAATGCAATGTGACGTAAGCACTGTAATGAACATAGTTGTTGGTTGGCATGTAAGTATGTATACATATTTTAAATTACTCAGAACTGAAACATAAACATTTGACATGACGTGGTAAAAGAAATATGTACTTTGAATAAGCCAAGGTGCTTGTTAAATTCAATGAGAGGAAATAATACACTTCCTATATCAAAATTTAACTGTTTGGAACACCACAGGGAAGTGAAATAATTATTAAATTATAGACGAGTTGTATTTATTGCACATCGGCTTCACTTACATACCTGTATGGAGGACATGTTTCGCAAACTATCGTTCGCATCATCAGCTTGATCCAGTGGTGTGGGTAATTCTGGAGTTGCTGCTGCCATCTGTTGATTGTGAGGAATATAAATGTGGGGTTGTCTTCTGGCGGGATTTTGAAGGTCATTAGTTAGTTTTTATGTTTTTCTATGTATATTCTCTCCCATATGATGAGTTCACTATGTTTTTGTATGTATTTTAGTAATTTGGTGCTACCTCCAATTTCATGATTTTCAGACCAGAAATGAGCTGCTATTGCAGACTTATCAATATTTTTGGCAACATTTTAGGCACTTAAGATACAAAAATATTGATAAGTCTGCAATAGCAGCTCATTTCTGGTCTGAAAATCATGAAACTGAAGATAGCACCAAATTACTAAAATATGTACAAAAACATAGTGAACTCGTCATATGGCAGAGAATATACATATACATAATACATATTCATAGAAATACATAAAAACCAACTAATGAACTTCGAAATCCTGCCAGAAGACAACCCCACATTTAAATTCATCACAAAATCAACAGATGGCAGCAGCAACTCCAGAACTACCCACACCACTGGATCAAGCTTTAGTCGCATTAGAGCTGATGATGCAAACGATAGTTTGCAAAACATGTCCTCAATATAGGTACGTAAGTGAAGCTTATGTGTAATAAATACGGCTCATCTATAATTTAATAATACACTTCCTGTTGGTCTGGCAAAACGTGTCTGGTCACATTATATCTTTGTTTACGAATGGTTTGTAATCTCTATTTGCTCTTTGGAGTTCAAAGATATTATTCAGTTCCTCTTCCGTTTAAAATCCATGAAAAAATAAATCAGCTGGATCAATGCGACATGATCCACCTTTCCCCTTACTACTGCCAGAACAATCCAATTGAGTTAATGTGAGCTCAGATTATGTTGCAAACAGAAATAATATTTCTAAACTGACTGACGTTGAACGACCAAGGAATACAAGACTGTGAAAACTGCGTGAGACATCAGATAAACTACAAGAAGGTGACTTTTGGAAAGAAATAGTATGTAACGAGATTTTGGAACCTATCATCATAAATATGCAGTACTCAGACTTTGAAGACAATGACAATGACAAATTATCTCTTAACGTAAGTAACATTCACAGCTATACGGATGTACCACTGGTATTTTCGTTGGATTAGAAAAATAAGTCATAAACAATAATTAATTTTAAACTAAATATTTAAACCATGTGCATAATATACAAATATCCATGTTGCAATTGTGTTTTTAACAACTGCATTATTATAAAACTTCGGAAAATTCAGTTTGCTACCCTTATGTCTAGCACCAAGAAGACTCACAAGTGTGCAAGTGAGAGGAAAATATAAAAAGAGTGGGGGTAGCAAAGGCACCAACGCATCTGATTGGCTACCAGTGAGAACTCTTCCCATTTGAAACACATAATAGCTGTATGAATTTATGATTTCTTTCAAATGGAAAATGAAAAGGTAGAGATTAAGTTTCAAACTTGCCTGATTACAGAATCACAACGTGTAGAGAGTTAAGCTGGTCAGAATATCTGAATGCCCATGAAGTAATGATGCAGGCAGCTCACAGAAATGCAGAGGAGACTCTCATCTTTAGAAAAAACAATCATCATTCAGGTAATTATCAAATGTATATTTGTGCTTAACTTAACCCATGAATGAGTGTCCAAAAAAAGATTTTATAAATTGATGGCTCCCCAAACTAGTCCCTCAATAATATAAAAATGTAACTGACAAAGTTTTAAAAACTGACTACAAATATCGAGATTTAACTGTATTGGAACACCACAGTGAAGCGAAATAATTATTAATTTTTAGATGAGTCGTATTTATTACACATCTAAAAATCAATAATGACTACAAATAGTTTTTTAAATCTTGTTTCTTACTTCCTTTGTTGCAACAATTATACCTTCAAAATGTTATGTCTTCAGGTCCAAACATTTGCAAAGGTGGCTCTTTCTTGCATTTTATTTCTCTTATCTCTTCTAAGAAAATAACTAACTACACTAGTAAAGAGAAAAGGTGAATTTTCTTCTTCTGAGACATCCTCTTCTCTATCTGATTTTTCATCACTGTGAATAATGTAACCTTCTTCAGTATCAGAATCACAATTACTTGATATAACGTCCTCGATAAAGGGTTTTCTATCATTGATAATACTGCTCTGGATTACAAAGCTCATAACGTTCTCTTCTTCTGGACCTATAAAATAACTAACCGTATCTGTGTAAAGGTAAACATTCAAATAAATAAGTTGCCAATAAGACATCTGACCCATTCCTACATATACATACATTTGTGGACTTTTTCTTGGATTCAGAAGATGCTTCCAGGGAAATCCTGGATGTGGTACAACAAAGATACCAGAGATAATTTGTAAGAATTAACCATACTTATTTTAGGTTATGTATTGTTTCAGCATTGTATGAAGCAGTATCAGGTCTGGGATCTGTGTTAGCTGCTACTCCCAAGCAACTTGAACTCGAAGGAATATTACCACCAACTGATGAAGCACATGAAGAAGATGTTAAGTATACATTTCTAATACTCCTGGCATTGAGAACTTTACCTCAGTTGCCTTATTACCTCGCTGCAGACATGTGGAGACTGGAAGCCATAAAAAACAATGAAACAGATCCTGCCAATCTTAGGAATTCTTGGATAAAACTTAGGTGAGATTAAATATATACATAAAAAGATATGACAATAAAAAACACATGTTCAGTTTTTTTCTGAATGTTCTCAGAAGTTCTCCTTATAAATGAATTTTTTTTGAAATAGAAAAAATATTACTACACAACAAATGTATAAGAGGCATTAAAAAGGAAACGAACCGGGGTCATAATTGCAGAAACCAGTACCTGTATGTTAGAAGTATTGGCCCTGGCTGTTGAGACACTTGTCCCACTGTGACACAAGACAGTGAATGGCTGTGTCATAAAAGTCCTGGAGCTGTGATGTGAGTCAGTTCCTGTATGTTAGAAGTATTGGCCCTGACTGTTGAGACACTTGTCCCACTGTGACACAAGGCAGTGAGTGGCTGTCTCATAAAAGTCCCAGGGCTGTAGTGTTAGCCAGTACCTGTATGTTAGAAGTATTGGCCCTGGCTGTTGAGACACTTGTCCTACTGTTACACAAGGCAGTGAATGGCTGTCTCATAAAAGTCCCAGGGCTGTGGTGTTAGCCAGTACCTGTATGTTAGAAGTATTGGCCCTGGCTGTTGAGACACTTGTCCCACTGTGACACAAGACAGTGAATGGCTGTGTCATAAAAGTCCCAGGGCTGTGGTGTTAGCCAGTACCTGTATGTTAGAAGTATTGGCCCTGGCTGTTGAGACACTTGTCCCACTGTGACACAAGACAGTGAATGGCTGTGTCATAAAAGTCCCAGGGCTGTGGTGTTAGCCAGTACCTGTATGTTAGAAGTATTGGCCCTGGCTGTTGAGACACTTGTCCCACTGTGACACAAGGCGGTGAATGGCTGTCTCATAAAAGTCCTGGACCTGTGATGTGAGTCAGTTCCTGTATGTTAGAAGTATTGGCCCTGGCTGTTGAGACACTTGTCCCACTGTGACACAAGACAGTGAATGGCTGAGTCATAAAAGTCCTGGAGCTGTGATGTGAGTCAGTTCCTGTATGTTAGAAGTATTGGCCCTGACTGTTGAGACACTTGTCCCACTGTGACACAAGACAGTGAATGGCTGTGTCATAAAAGTCCTGGAGCTGTGATGTGAGTCAGTTCCTGTATGTTAGAAGTATTGGCCCTGACTGTTGAGACACTTGTCCCACTGTGACACAAGGCGGTGAATGGCTGTCTCATAAAAGTCCTGGACCTGTGATGTGAGTCAGTTCCTGTATGTTAGAAGTATTGGCCCTGGCTGTTGAGACACTTGTCCCACTGTGACACAAGACAGTGAATGGCTGTGTCATAAAAGTCCCAGGGCTGTGGTGTTAACCAGTACCTGTATGTTAGAAGTATTGGCCCTGGCTGTTGAGACACTTGTCCCACTGTGACACAAGACAGTGAATGGCTGTGTCATAAAAGTCCTGGAGCTGTGATGTGAGTCAGTTCCTGTATGTTAGAAGTATTGGCCCTGACTGTTGAGACACTTGTCCCACTGTGACACAAGGCAGTGAATGGCTGTCTCATAAAAGTCCCAGGGCTGTGGTGTTAGCCAGTACCTGTATGTTAGAAGTATTGGCCCTGGCTGTTGAGACACTTGTCCCACTGTGACACAAGACAGTGAATGGCTGTGTCATAAAAGTCCCAGGGCTGTGGTGTTAGCCAGTACCTGTATGTTAGAAGTATTGGCCCTGGCTGTTGAGACACTTGTCCCACTGTGACACAAGACAGTGAATGGCTGTCTCATAAAAGTCCCAGGGCTGTGGTGTTAGCCAGTACCTGTATGTTAGAAGTATTGGCCCTGGCTGTTGAGACACTTGTCCCACTGTGACACAAGACAGTGAATGGCTGTCTCATAAAAGTCCCAGGGCTGTGGTGTTAGCCAGTACCTGTATGTTAGAAGTATTGGCCCTGGCTGTTGAGACACTTGTCCCACTGTGACACAAGACAGTGAATGGCTGTGTCATAAAAGTCCCAGGGCTGTGGTGTTAGCCAGTACCTGTATGTTAGAAGTATTGGCTCTGGCTGTTGAGACACTTGTCCCACTGTGACACAAAGTGGTGAATGGCTGTCTCATAAAAGTCCCAGGGCTGTGGTGTTAGCCAGTACCTGTATGTTAGAAGTATTGGCTCTGGCTGTTGAGACACTTGTCCCACTGTGACACAAAGTGGTGAATGGCTGTCTCATAAAAGTCCCAGGGCTGTGGTGTTAGCCAGTACCTGTATGTTAGAAGTATTAGCCCTGGCTGTTGAGACACTTGTCCCACTGTGACACAAGACAGTGAATGGCTGTGTCATAAAAGTCCCAGGGCTGTGGTGTTAGCCAGTACCTGTATGTTAGAAGTATTAGCCCTGGCTGTTGAGACACTTGTCCCACTGTGACACAAGACAGTGAATGGCTGTGTCATAAAAGTCCCAGAGCTGTGGTGTTAGCCAGTACCTGTATGTTAGAAGTATTGGCCCTGGCTGTTGAGACACTTGTCCCACTGTGACACAAGGCAGTGAATGGCTGTCTCATAAAAGTCCCAGGGCTGTGGTGTTAGCCAGTACCTGTATGTTAGAAGTATTGGCCCTGGCTGTTGAGACACTTGTCCCACTGTGACACAAGACAGTGAATGGCTGTGTCATAAAAGTCCCAGGGCTGTGGTGTTAGCCAGTACCTGTATGTTAGAAGTATTGGCCCTGGCTGTTGAGACACTTGTCTCACTGTGACACAAGACAGTGAATGGCTGTCTCATAAAAGTCCTGGAGCTGTGATGTGAGCCAGTACCTGTATGTTAGAAGTATTGGCCCTGGCTGTTGAGACACTTGTCTCACTGTGACACAAGACAGTGAATGGCTGTCTCATAAAAGTCCTGGGGCTGCGATGTGAGCCAGTACCTGTATGTTAGAAGTATTGGCCCTGGCTGTTGAGACACTTGTCTCACTGTGACACAAAGTGGTGAATGGCTGTCTCATAAAAGTCCTGGGGCTGCGATGTGAGCCAGTACCTGTATGTTAGAAGTATTGGCCCTGGCTGTTGAGACACTTGTCTCACTGTGACACAAGGCGGTGAATGGCTGTCTCATAAAAGTCCTGGTGCAGTGATGTGAGCCAGTTTCTGTATGTTAGAAGTATTGGCCCTGGCTGTTGAGACACTTGTCTCACTGTGACACAAAGTGGTGAATGGCTGTCTCATAGAAGTCCTGGGGCTGCGATGTGAGCCAGTACCTGTATGTTAGACGTATTGGCCCTGGCTGTTGAGACACTTGTCCCACTGTGACACAAGGCAGTGAATGGCTGTCTCATAAAAGTCCCGGGGCTGCGATGTGAGCCAGTTCCTGTATGTTAGAAGTATTGGCCCGGCTGTTGAGATACTTACCCCACTGTAACACAAGGCACTGAATAGCTGTCTCATAAAAGTCCCGGGGCTGCGATGTGAGCCAGTTCCTGTATGTTAGAAGTATTGGCCCTGGCTGTTGAGATACTTGCTCCACTGTAACACAAGGCAGTGAATGGCTGTCTCATAAAAGTCCCGGGGCTGCGATGTGAGCCAGTTCCTGTATGTTAGAAGTATTGGCCCTGGCTGTTGAGATACTTGTCCCACTATGACACAAGGCAGTGAATGGCTGTCTCATAAAAGTCCCGGGGCTGCGATGTGAGCCAGTTCCTGTATGTTAGAAGTATTGGCCCTGGCTGTTGAGATACTTGCTCCACTGTAACACAAGGCACTGAATAGCTGTCTCATACAAGTCCCGGGGCTGCGATGTGAGCCAGTTCCTGTATGTTAGAAGTATTGGCCCGGCTGTTGAGACACTTGTCCCACTGTAACACAAGGCAGTGAATGGCTGTCTCATAAAAGTCCCGGGGCTGCGATGTGAGCCAGTTCCTGTATGTTAGAAGTATTGGCCCGGCTGTTGACATACTTGTCCCACTGTGACACAAGGCAGTGAATGGCTGTCTCATAAAAGTCCCGGGGCTGCGATGTGAGCCAGTTCCTGTATGTTAGAAGTGTTGGCCCTGGCTGTTGAGACACTTGTCCCACTGTGACACAAGGCAGTGAATGGCTGTCTCATAAAAGTCCCGGGGCTGTGATGTGAGCCAGTTCCTGTATGTTAGAAGTGTTGGCCCTGGCTGTTGAGACACTTGTCCCACTGTGACACAAGGCAGTGAATGGCTGTCTCATAAAAGTCCCGGGGCTGTGATGTGAGCCAGTTCCTGTATGTTAGAAGTATTGGCCCTGGCTATTGAGACACTTGTCCCACTGTGACACAAGACAGTGAATGGCTGTCTCATAAAAGTCCCGGGGCTGCGATGTGAGCCAGTTCCTGTATGTTAGAAGTATTGGCCCGGCTGTTGAGATACTTACCCCACTGTAACACAAGGCAGTGAATGGCTGTCTCATAAAAGTCCTGGAGCTGTGATGTGAGCCAGTTCCTGTATGTTAGAAGTGTTGGCCCTGGATGTTGAGACACTTGTCCCACTGTGACACAAGGCAGTGAATGGCTGTCTCATAAAAGTCCCGGGGCTGTGATGTGAGCCAGTTCCTGTATGTTAGAAGTGTTGGCCCTGGCTGTTGAGACACTTGTCCCACTGTGACACAAGGCAGTGAATGACTGTCTCATAAAAGTCCCGGGGCTGTGATGTGAGCCAGTTCCTGTATGTTAGAAGTATTGGCCCTGGCTGTTGAGACACTTGTCCCACTGTGACACAAGACAGTGAATGGCTGTCTCATAAAAGTCCCGGGGCTGTGATGTGAGCCAGTTCCTGTATGTTAGAAGTATTGACCCTGGCTATTGAGACACTTGTCCCACTGTAACACAAGGCAGTGAATGGCTGTCTCATAAAAGTCCCGGGGCTGTGATGTGAGCCAGTTCCTTTATGTTAGAAGTGTTGGCCCTGGCTGTTGAGACACTTGTCCCACTGTAACACAAGGCAGTGAATGGCTGTCTCATAAAAGTCCTGGAGCTGTGATGTGAGCCAGTTCCTGTATGTTAGAAGTGTTGGCCCTGGCTGTTGAGACACTTGTCCCACTGTAACACAAGGCAGTGAATGGCTGTCTCATAAAAGTCCTGGAGCTGTGATGTGAGTCAGTTGCTGTATGTTAGAAGTATTGGCCCTGGCTGTTGAGACACTTGTCGCACTGTGACACAAGGTGGTGAATGGCTGTCTCATAAATGTCCCGGGGCTGCGATGTGAGCCAGTACCTGTATGTTAGAAGTATTGGCCCTGGCTATTGAGACACTCGTGCCACTGTGACACAAGGCAGTGAACGGCTGTCTCATAAAATTCCTGGAGCTGTGATGTGAGCCAGTTCCTGTATGTTAGAAGTGTTGGCCGTGGCTGTTGAGACACTTGTCCCACTGTGACACAAGGCAGTGAATGGCTGTCTCATAAAGGTCCTGGAGCTGTGATGTGAGCCAGTTCCTGTATGTTAGAAGTATTGGCCCTGGCTGTTGAGACACTTGTCCTACTGTGACACAAGGCAGTGAGTGGCTGTGTCATAAAAGTGATTTGAGCCAGTTCTGCACGAACAGCTGGGCATTGTCATCCGAGGTGAATTGTTTGCCCATCAGAGCCTTTTTAAGGGGACCAAAAATGGCGTAATGACAGGGAGAGAGGTCTTGACTGTATGGACGGTGGCCAAGAACCTTCCATTTGAATTTCTGCAGGAGTGCCATGACTGTGTTGGCCGTATGAGGCTTTGCATTGTCGTGGAGCAGAATGACCCCACAGGTAAGATTGCCTGGTCGTTTTGATTTGGTCGCTTGCCAAAGGTTGGTCAAGGATTGTGAGTAACACTGCACATTCACTCATGTGCTATAGGAAGTGTATCAGAAGGGGGCAATCTTGGTCAAAGAAGAAGTTCAGCATAACCTTTCCTGCACTTGTGTGGATGGCCTTGGCTTTTTTGATGGTGATGACCCTGGATGCTTTCACTAGAGACTTTGCCATTTTGATTCTGTTTCGAAGTGATGATACCATGACTGACCTCTAGCTACCACTCGTGCCAGGAACTCATTCCCTTCCCTAGCATAGCGCTGCAGATGACCAAGACAATGGGTCATTCAACCTGCTTCCTGGTGTGGTTGAAGACTATGGGGCACCCATTGGGCACACACTTTGTGCAAGAGCAGTCGTTCCTTCATGATGATGTGAACACTTCCGACGCTCAATTGGTCCTCGGCGGCTATGGCTTTCACTGTCACTCGGCGGTCCTGGGTAATAATAAGTGCATCAACCAGCTGGATGATGTCATTGGTAATGCATTGTGGTGCTCCAGACCATGCATCATCGGCACCCGTCCTCCCCTGAAGCGCTTGTACCACATGTTGACCCTTGTATGAGACATGAGTGTTTGCCATACACTTGTGACTTTTGTCAATGAATGTCTGTTCCCTCTACTCCTTCTGCTATCAGAAAACGAACAATACCTCTTTGCTCCACTTCTCTGTTTGCAATGCAACTGGCAGCGTTGGATGATTGATGCATGCTGCTACTAGCTTTGTAGAGTCACGTGACGTACATATGTGTCCTCTAGCGACAGGCTGTGAACTTCTACACTCTGGTCAGAACAACACTTCAATGCACACTCCACGATATTACCATCCTGTCAACAGTTTGTGCATACCAGACACCGCCTTGTTTCTTTTTGAACACCCCTTATAGATCTTATTAAAGCACATTTGTCACATTTTTGTGGAGTGAACCATTTCCAAGATATTTCTTGTTATTTATTTGAATATCCAATACTTTGAGTTTTCTCAAATCGGAAGTAGTTATTAATTTTTTATTTCCTGCCCTGCAAAGCCATGGAAAGCAACCAGCTATTTAAAACATTTGACTATCACTTAAAGTATGCTGTATTTTCGTTGAACCTCTAAGGAAGAATGTAATTAAACAATTTCTTATTTAACCATTCACATTGTATTTAAATATCCTACAGTTGATGAGAAAGTGAATTTAAATGTTCTACCAGTGATATTTCGTGCATGATAATTTTAAAATATTCATGTAAAATCAGCTAGTAAAGATGTACACTGAACTCCCAATGTGTTTTTTGACCAGCTGACATGTTGCAAAATTCAGATTTGCATTTGACTAATTTACAACAAAGTCTTTCATTACATGATCACTACTTTCATCATCTGTATCACTATGAAGTACTGCTTGGGGTTCTTTAGGATCCAAAATCACTTAGGTCATTATCACAGTAGAAAACAGTATGAAAAAGATATTCTAAACAACCCTTATCATTATCATACACCATTCTCTTTGCCATGTTCCTTACAGATATACGCAATATTTTGAAAAATAGAGAAACATATTTTTGCAGGAAAACACTATGCAAAATGCAGGGAAAAAGTACAGTGGTGTTAGATTAAAACCCGACACCCACAACAGTTGCCATGTCACGATGGTCATCCACTTGCTTGCCGATACTTGACAGCTTTAACTCGCAGAACTAAAATCTACGTAACTTACTTACTGTGCTATATTAATTATAGAAGTCGGTACTCACTCTAATCACAATAGCTGCTGGAAGTGCTGTCCATTTTGTGTTATACACAAGTCACACCGTTGTAAAAAACTTGCATTCACTTTCATCAATTCCACTGCACAAAGCTTGCCAATTTCCCTACAAATGTTTTCTTTAAGTTCATCTAAGGTAGATTGTGTGATGAACTGACCTATTTTGAAAGATTAAATGCATATTTTCAGCAGGACAATGTGACCGCGCTTACTGCTGAGGCATCCATTACAGAGATCATGTATCATTGGAAATAAAATTATAAGCAGCAGACTGGCTGGCCTGTTCTCCTGATCTTACACCATTAGATTTTGATTTCTGGGGAGCAGTAAGAGGTAAAGTGTATGCAAATAATCCACATACCTTAGATGAACTTAAAGAAAACATTCATAGGGAAATTGGTAAGATTTGTGCAGTGGAATTGATGAAAGTGAACGCAAGATTTTTACAATGGTGTGACTTGTGTATAGCACAAAATGGACAGCACAGTAAGTAAGTTATGTAGATTTTAGTTCTTCTAGTTAAAGCTCCCAAGAATCGACGAGCAAGCAGATGACGCCCACGACATGGCAACAGTTGTGGGCGTTGGGTTTTAATCTAACAGCACTGTATAAATCATGTCTTGATATGTAGATTACCTTAGAATACACTTTAGAGCCATCTATTGCCTACTATTTGAACTCCATACATTTATATACAACAGTGCGTGTGTGAGTTGAGCTTGTCATACGATGCGAATTGGTTAATATGAACTAATGGAAAAGAAATATTTTGAAGAATTGTTTGTACAAGAGTGAGAAGAATCAGTCGTTTAATATCTGGACTTGCTCTCTGTCAAATTGTAGGGAGGAGATGCAGATGGTGTCTGTTCCTAGCAACTCAAATGACTGGCTTCAGCTTCTCACTGATCCTTACATTGTTAACAACAAACCATATCTTGGGTAAGCATAATATCAACATTTACTATAAAAGTGATGTATGTAAAACAGTGGTGCATGTTAATAAGCTATTTAGACATTTAACAACACTTATTTCTCCACTTATCAAATACAGCCGAGGAAACCTTTTAATGGCAGTGTGAAACAACAAGTACAGAATTGGCTTTCATCCCTTTAACAAAATATACAAAAACTGCTTTTCTGATATAACTTTCAGATTCAGATTTATTCTGCCATTTGCAACATTTTTTACAAAGCACCGTCAAAATATAACACTACAATTACATTTTTACAATTCAGTAATAAAAACAAATAAATATATTTACAGATTATTAGCAGTTCTAGATATACAAAATAGATTCATAACAAATTTTAATAAACCAAGTCACTCTTCCATTTTTGTATTCGTCAATTGAGTAGAAAGCGTTTTTCACTAGGTAAGTCTTTATTTTGGAAATTTCCTTCACTTCTTCATTTATTGCCTTGATAGAGTGAGGTAAGAACTTTCAATAGATTTGACAGTTAATGTTCCCCTGAACCTATTTCTAAAGTAGTTCTGTTTTATTAATTTTTAGATGAGTCGTATTTATTACACATCTGCTTCACTTTCGTACCTATTTTGAGGACATGTTTCGCAAATCATCGTTTGCATCTACGGCTCTTATGCGACTAAAGCTTGATCCAGTGGTGTGGGTAATTCTGGGGTTGCTGCTGCCATCTGTTGATTTAGTGATGAACTTAAATGTGGGATTCTCTTCTGGCGGGATTTCAAAGTTCATTAGTTGGTTTTTATGCTTTTCTATGTATATCCTCTCCCATATGACGAGTTCACTGTGTTTTTGTACGTATTTTAGTAATTCTGTGCTATCTTCAATTTCATGATTTTCAGACCAGAAATGAGCTGCTATTGCGGACTTATCAATATTTTTGTATCTTAAGTGCCTGAAGTGTTCTTTCTTTCTAGTGCCTATGTTTCTTTTTGTCCTCCCTATGTAAATTTTTTCACAGTCTTTACACTTAATCTTGTAAATGCCTGACTTTTCCTCTGGTTTTATCTTATCAGTATTATTACTGTGAAGTAGGTTTTTAATGTTGTAATTGTTTTTTGGTGCCAATGTTATATTGTATTTCTTGAATATTTTTTGGAACTTTTTTGTGGCCCAGGGGTGGTAAGTAAATTTAGCAAATCTAATTTCTTGTTTTATTGGTGTGAGAGCTGTGATCTGTTTTAATCTCTTTTGAGGTTTGAATGATTTTAGTTTTTTATCTACAATGTTTTTTCCATATCCATTTTTAATTGCAGTTTTTAAGATTTGATGGTATTCGTTTTGATATTCTTGCTAGCTGAGAGGTAGATTTACTAATCTGTGTGTGAGACTGTTGATGGTTGCATGTTTGTGTGGAATTGGGTTGAAACTATTTGCTTTGATGTAATTATCTGTGTGTGTTGCTTTTCTGTGGATGCCACCAATAAAACAAGAAATTAGATTTGCTAAATTTACTTACCACCCCTGGGTCACAAAAAAGTTCCAAAAAATATTCAAGAAATACAATATAACATTGGCACCAAAAAACAATTACAACATTAAAAACCTACTTCACAGTAATAATACTGATAAGATAAAACCAGAGGAAAAGTCAGGCATTTACAAGATTAAGTGTAAAGACTGTGAAAAAATTTACATAGGGAGGACAAAAAGAAACATAGGCACTAGAAAGAAAGAACACTTCAGGCACTTAAGATACAAAAATATTGATAAGTCCGCAATAGCAGCTCATTTCTGGTCTGAAAATCATGAAATTGAAGATAGCACCGAATTACTAAAATACGTACAAAAACATAGTGAACTCGTCATATTGGAGAGGATATACATAGAAAAACATAAAAACCAACTAATGAACTTTGAAATCCCGCTAGAAGAGAATCCCACATTTAAGTTCATCACTAAATCAACAGATGGCAGCAGCAACCCCAGAATTACCCACACCGCTGGATCAAGCTTTAGTCGCATAAGAGCCCTAGATGCAAATGATGATTTGCGAAACATGTCCTCAAAATAGGTACGAAAGTGAAGCAGATGTGTAATAAATACGACTCATCTAAAAATTAATAATTTTTCGCTTCACTGTGGTGTTCCAATACAGTTAAATCTCGATAGTTCTGTTTTGTTCTTGCATTATATTCATGAATATTTCTATGTTTTCCTTCTAAATGGCTTCTTATTACATGTTTGAGACATTCAAATATCTATAAACAGGGTAGTGTGAGTATTTTAAGTTTTTTAAAACTACTTTTACATGATTGTCTCCTAGGGATTTTTTCCTTTATTCTTATTGCTCTCTGTTGTTGCCTAAATGTTTTTAACATATTTTTCTTATCTGCTGCACCCCATAAAATGATCCCATAACTTAGGTGTGCATGTATAAATGCATCCTTTAGTGCACTGACTTCATCCATAATTTGTGTTGTCTGTTTTAATACATATATGCCCTTCCGTTGTTTAAGGACTATGATACAATGAAGCACAAAATTAATACAATTTTGAGTCGAACTAATACTCAGTGCTCCATTTATTGCTAGTATTTACCTAGAACGCGTTTCGTTAGGATCTTCCTAACAACAGCTGATGATGTTAGGAAGATCCTAACGAAACACGTTCTAGGTAAATACTAGCAATAAATGGAGCATTGAGTATTAGTTGGACTCAAAATTGTATTATATATGCCCTTGTTTATTTTCTTGTTGATCTTTTCTATATGTTTGTGCCATTTTAAACTACTATCTATAACTAATCCTAAAAAGTTTGTCTGTGTTACTTGGCTAATTTGCTTATTTTGTACTGTTAATGTGATGTCAGATTTTGTTCTATTACTGAGCTGATTTTGCATCCATTCGGTTTTGTTTGTGTTTAGTACCATTCCCAGTGGTTCTAAATATGTGCTAATTGATTCTAATCAGGAGTTTGCTTTTTCCTGAACTTCTGCCACTGTCTATCAGTGGCAGAAGTACAGTTGTATCATCTGCATATCCAATGGCTAATCCTCCTGCATCCTGTATTATTTTAAATAAAAAAATGTATATATGGGTTAAATAGATATGGTCCCAATTTTGATCCCTGAGGCACTCCATGTGTTACACGTTTGAATGCTGATTTAACTTTTTTCAAATGTCCTCCTGAATTGTGTATTATTTCGACACACTGCACCCTATTTTGCAGGTGCGAGCTTAACCATTTTAATGGTATGCCTCTTATCCTATAGTTTTCTAATTTCGCCAATAGATGTTTATTATTAACACAGTCGAATGCTTTTGATAGATCAAGAAAAATCGCTATAACTAACTCCTTTCTGTGTAATGATCGATCAATTATATCATTTCCCTTATTAGCTGCATGTATTGTTGATTTCTTTTTCTGAAAGCCAAACTGATTCTGTGATATAATATAAAATTTAGTACAGAAGCTCTGGAGCTGTTCTAGGAAAAGTCCTTCGATAATCTTTGAAAATCCAGAGCAAAGAGATATGGGGCGATAACTTTCCATCATTTGTTTGAAGCCTTTCTGTTTATAAATAGGTCTAACTATCGTTTGTTTTAGGTTACTTGGAAAGGTTCCAGAAATAAAACTTTCATTTGTTATATATGTGAATACATCCATTATTTCATATTTGCAGTATTTTATCATTTGGTTTGAATAATCATCTAATCCACTAGATCTTGTACATTTTAGTGTATTTATTTGTCTAATGACATCAGTTTGTGTAATTTCTGTAATTACCATTGAGTTACATATGGAACTTTCATTTGTTTTGTAGTCTCTTGTCTTAATTCCCATATTAGCTATTATGTCTATATAATAATCATTAAATTCATTACTAATAATCACTGGGTCTAGTATTATGCAACTGTCTTTTATAATTTGGTAGTTTTCTGTCCATTTTGAGGAATTTTCTTTATGTATTGTTTTAATAATGTTCCATATCTCTTTAACTTTATTTTCTGCATTCAAGAGCAATGTTTTGTTATGGTGTTCCTTAGCTTTGTTTATCACTGCATTTGGAGTATTTTTATAGTTTTCTATGTATGTGTAGGTCTATTTATCTAATTTAAAAGCTTTTAGACTATTTAAGAATTTAATTCTTAAGGCCTGAAGAGTGTTAAGTAATGAATGATGATGAAGTGTTTGGAAAACATTCTTTTGTTCTTAGGAACAAGCATTTAATGTAAATTCCCCTGGGCTGGAACTGCTTCTGTAGTTTTTAAAAAAAAATTCAAATTAGAGGTCATGGATGATGGCAAGTATGTCAGAAGTTGTTATTTGAAAGTAATGAGTCGGTAATTCAAACAAATATCACTCAAAATATCCTTACTTTGTCCAAGTCTACTTGTCCAAGTAAGGATATTTTGAGTGATGTTTGTGTTTGAATTACCGACTCATTACTTTCAAATGTTAAATACATCACTGTTTCCAACCTTTTGCTTCATAATAATACAAGTTGTTAGTTTCTCGTTGAAGTATTGTTAAACCAGAGCAAGAAAGGAAGCACTTGTAGCTAAATGCTGCTCTTATTTCTGTTCCATTTGATGCCCACAGGTGTAATACATTTGTGTGTTCTCCTTTTAATACAGCAATGAAAAAAGAGTGCTCGTAAAAGTCATAATTACAGAAGAAGTATCGGGTTGTCTCATAAATTCGTTCGATTCTTATTATGTGTTTACGACTAAGAACTCCTGAGAACACTGCATGCCCCCATTACTTTTACGTCAAAGAAGTTGCCTAACAATATGGGGTTTATTTACAAATACAATAATTGAAAAGAATGCTATGAACACAAACCACAGTGACCTTACGGCCAAAGGTAAATAGGTCAACTTATGTAAGAATTGGTAACCAAACTTCAGTACGAGTTTGTGGATGCAACAGTGGAGTTGTAACTTGTGAATGTTAATATGGAAGGCAAGAAGGAACATTTTCGACAATTAATGCTGTTTTATTACCGTAAAGGTAAAACTGCCTCACAAACTCAATGGAAAATTTGTGCTGTTTACGGAGAAGATGCATGACGAATCGGGCATGTCAAAAATGGTTTACTCGATTTCAAGCTGGGAACTTCTCTGTGAAAGACAAACCTCGTTCTGGATGACCTGTGGTTACGGATGAGGAAAGGATAAAGGCCATGATTACGAACAACTCGGGAGGTAGGTCAGGAGCTAAACTTATCTCATGCAACTGTAGCCAGGCACCTAAAGAAACTTGGTTACATAAATCTTCGGGATGTATGGGTTCCGCATGAACTGTGTGAACAAAATTTAGTTCAGCGCGTTTCCATCTGTGATGCATTGATAAGACGCAATGAAACTGCCCCTTTTCTGAAACAGCTGGTTACAGGAGACGAAAAGTGTTGTTTACAACATCCGAAAGAGAAAGTCATGGCGTAAGAAAGGGGAACCAGCACTCTCAATTCCTAAACCAGGGCTTCATCCTGAGAAGATTATGCTGTGCATTTGGTGGGACTGGAAAGGAATTACACTCCTGGAAATTGAAATAAGAACACCATGAATTCATTGTCCCAGGAAGGGGAAACTTTATTGACACATTCCTGGGGTCAGATACATCACATGATCACACTCACAGAACCATAGGCACATAGATACAGGCAGCAGAGCATGCACAATGTCGGCACTAGTACCGTGTATATCCACTTTTCGCAGCAATGCAGGCTGCTATTCTCCCATGGAGACGATCGTAGAGATGCTGGATGTAGTCCTGTGGAACGGCTTGCCATGCCATTTCCAGCTGGCGTTTCAGTTGGACCAGCATTCGTGCTGGACGTGCAGACCGCGTGAGACGACGTTTCATCCAGTCCCAAACATGCTCAATGGGGGACAGATCCGGAGATCTTGCTGGCCAGGGTAGTTGACTTACACCTTCTAGAGCACGTTGGGTGGCACGGGATATATGCGGACGTGCATTGTTCTGTTGGAACAGCAAGTTCCCTTGCCGGTCTAGGAACGGTAGAACGATGGGTTCGATGACGGTTTGGATGTACCGTGCACTATTCAGTGTCACCTCGACGATCACCAGAGGTGTACGGCCAGTGTAGGAGATCGCTCGCCACACCATGGTGCCGGGTGTTGGCCCTGTGTGCCTCGGCCGTATGCAGTCCTGATTGTGGCGCTCACATGCACGGCGCCAAACACGCATACGACCATCATTGGCACCAAGGCAGAAGCGACTCTCATCGCTGAAGACGACACGTCTCCATTCGTCCCTCCATTCACGCCTGTCGCGACACCACTGGAGGCGGGCTGCACGATGTTGGGGCGTGAGCGGAAGACGACCTAACGGTGAGCGGGACCATAGCCCAGCTTCATGGAGACGGTTGCGAATGGTCCTCGCCGATACCCCAGGAGCAACAGTGTCCCTTATTTGCTGGGAAGTGGCGGTGCGGTCCCCTACGGCACTGCGTAGGATTCGACGGTCTTGGCGTGCATCCGTGCGTCGCTGCGGTCTGGTGCCAGGTCGACGGGCACGTGCACCTTCCGCCGACCACTGGTGACAACATCGATGTACTATGCAAACCTCACGCCCCACGTGTTGAGCAATTCGGTGGTACGTCCACCCGGCCTCCCGCATGCCCACTATACGACCTTGCTCAAAGTTCGTCAACTGCACATACGGTTCACGTCCAAGCTGTCGCGGCATGCTACCAGTGTTAAAGACTGCGATGGAGCTCCGTAAGCCACGGCAAACTGGCTGACACTGACGGCGGCGGTGAACAAACGCTGCACAGCTAGCGCCATTCGACGGCCAACACCGCGGTTCCTGGTGTGTCCGCTGTGCCGTGCGTGTGATCATTGCTTGTACAGCCCTCTCGCAGTGTCCGGAACAAGTATGGTGAGTCTGACACACCGGCGTCAATGTGTTCTTATTTCCATTTCCAGGAGTGTATTTATTACGAATTTCTTCCTCCTGGGTAGATCATCAATTCAGAGAAGTACTGTTCTCAGTTGGATCGTCTGAAGGTTTCCCTAGAAGAGAAAAGGCCAGAGTTAGCATCTAATGGTGGAGTCGTCTTTTATCAAGACAATGCCAAACCACACACTTCTATGGTAACTCGTCAGAAATTACGGGATTTCGACTGGGATGTGTTACCTCACCCGCCTTATTCTCCAGACATTGCCCCATCCGACTATCATTTATTCCGATCCCTGCGAAACTTCCTTAATGGCAAACGCCTTACTTCCTTGGAGGATTGCAGACTCGCCGTAGAAGAGTTCGTCAACCAGAAAACTGCAAGATTTTGGAAAAATGGAATTGATAAGCTTCCTGAGAAATGGAGATATGTTATTGATAATAATGGTGTATACTGCACAAAATAAAGTTTGTTTTGAAAATTTCATTACCTTGTTTACTTTCGATGACCTTGTGTATGTAAACAGATTACCCCTGGATAATTAGGCAACTTCGTTGCCGTAGTTGTGATACGGCCATACAGTGCAGGCGTTCTTTGTCATAAACACGTAACAAGAATCGAACGAATTTATGAAACAGACCAATATTTTGACCCAAAAAAAATGACCCCTCAAAGTATAACCTTCAAGGTCCTTGAGACAAAGTTTATTACATAAAAGAGAATGTTGGAACATAGACTACTGTATCAAATTGTAATTTTATAATATTTCTTTCCAGAAAGTTCCTTGGAGTCGTGTTGCAGTTCCAGTTACTTGAACATTTCCTGGACGACAAGCCTATCACTCTTGTTGATGCAGTTCACTCACTTGGGTCTGATGATAAATTTAGGTAAGGAGTTTACTTTTACTATCAAAATATATAATGAAAGAAATAGAATTTTGTTGTGTTTATCTGTAAGTTTACATCCAACTTAGAATTTGCTATGTACAATATAAGTGATGTGCCTTTCTATCCTGCTCTTAGCAAACTTTCATAGCCTTTTTCTTTCTTCTTCTCCATGCTCTGCCATTCCTTCCTTCTTTCTATTCTTAACCTTTCTTTTCCATTTCTCCTTGAGTTCTCATAAGAATTTACTTGTTCTCTCATATTGTGACTTTGTAGGTTTGTAGAATCAAAAGTCTGGTTTGTAGAAAATTAAAACACTTGCAGTGAAACAGAAACTTTGTACAACCCTTGCAGCAGCAAAAAGACATGACACTGACAATCAGCTGTCTTCAAGGTCGACTCGGTGCTCCACAACACATAAACAAATGAAAGAAATCACTGCGATACACTGATGCAATAACCATCACACAACTAACTCCTTACAGAGGGTCAGTGCGTTGTGTGTTAGGCATGTACCTGTCCTAACCACGTAGTGACAGATTTGTGGGGTTTGTGAGATGGCGGGTTTGAGTGAAAGGAGCTAGCCGTGGCTCCTCAATGGTTGCTGACTCAGGTGCAACAGCCTGTGTGCACCGCTGGTGAGAAGAGTCTAATTTAGAAAGATTCCAGTCTATTTCTCGGATGGGTATAATTTTGAAGTTGGAATAGCTACTCTAATGTTACTGGTTGGGCCTGCACTCCATGCAGGGAAGCCAGTAGCCCTTTAACCCTTTCACCGATATGGATGTCATATGACGTCCAAGTTAAAATGCCCCAAACCAATATGGACGTGTATAGACGTCCTGCGCATACATGCATTTAATGCTCATTTAACGCCAATTATTTTAATCTTGCTATTTTACAATAAATTTAAATTAGTTCTATAATGAATGTAAATGTACCCTTAAAGGTTTCTTTTTGAATTGTACACCTCCAAAACTGGATAAACACCCAAGGGCACATCTGCAGATTCACACCAAATAATATTGGTTTCCTTGCGAACTTCTTTATCGCAACACATTACACATTTTCGAAATGGTTGCGTCTTTTTTGGTTGTGGGTGGTATCCTTTTAGGAAAGTGTTTTCTCTCAAGTATGAGGGATGATGTCGTGGTGAATTTCTTACCCCCTAGTATAAAGAGGCCTCTGAGTATTATAATACTCAATTAGGTTACGAGCTCTTTATACGCGCAAGTACAGGTAGATGAATGTCTTGCATGAATTTACAGTTCTGAAAATTACTAAACAACTGTGCTTAGTTACATCCAGTGGTATAAAAATACTTTTTTTTTTTTTTACCATTTAACTGTTTTCCGTAAAGAGGGATAGCTAGTAATAGCTGATCCGCATCACCCATATTTGACCCGCCACTTCCCCCAAACAATGGAGTAGCTAACATGCCATCTGTAGACCAGTACACGTCGCTGTTACCTATATCCTAAACATCTCCTTCATAATCACACCACAAATATTCCAGATTTTCTACAGTAATATCAGAAGCCTGTATACATCATACGCAAGGTAATTTATTTGCTACATTACGGGGATAAGTCATGGCTAACATTTAAATTTAACAATTTCAAATGTGCCATTCGTTTAGCTCTTGATAGCTATAAGAAATCACTCTGAACACAAAGAGATTATAAATAACTAAAATACAGAGCGAAAACAGCTGCATAAGGCTACTAGAAACCTTGGTTGAGAAACACTGTAATAACAGATGCTGACAGAGTTTTCTTTCCAGTGTGTGAGTGTGTAACGCAATATATTCTCGTATGATTATCGCTTGGTATAACATAAATAAACTAAACTTGAACTGGAGAAGTCGCTTGCATAGCTATACATACATACATTGGCTCATATACACACAAAACAAAATGATTCAAATATTAGGTGCATTCGGCACAAAGTATGGCTTTTGCTACAGTGAAACAAAGTAGTGAAATTTTAACAATTTATTAATGTAGTCTCTACGTTATTGTTACTGTACATTTATACTGCCTTTAATGAGTTTTAAACCAGTTTTTGTTTCGTTTAAATAACTTAATAAATACGGAAGATACGGAATTGTATTTATGATGCATTTTTACAGCATTTAACAATTTAAATGTACTGTTCTGTTTATTGGGTATCCGTTTCCGGCCCCTGAAGGGTTTAAATGGCCATCGGCGAAGCGGTTAAGCGGCTTTCATGAGGTTGATAGTTCTCAAGAGACCCAACCAGGGCACTCTGATGGTGAAGCAAAATCGCGTAGAATTTTGCAGCCCGACTACTGACATCTTCCACATATTGGAGAGATGAGGCTTCATGAAGGTATATCACTGGAAAGCATCGGTATACAGAATAGATAGCCTGAAGATACCCATTCTGCACATGTTGAAGCTGCAACAGTTTGGAGCCTGCGGCCATGCCCCAGATCTGGCACGCTTACGGCATGATGGGGAGTACCCGAGTCTGAAAAAGACATAACTTCAGGGGAGTCAGCTTCCCAGACCATGTCGCAGGGTACAATGAAGCCGAAGCTTTGTATGCGGGATGTGCTAACTCCATGATGTGACCCCTGAAAGTTAGGCCCCTGTCCGGCTTGACTCCTAAGTAAGTGAGTGAATTTATCCACCGTACCATTCGACCAGAATATGTGAAAGAGCGTAGGTTGGCAGGAACTAACTCCTTCTCACACTTTGCCGCTATTTATACCTCTCAGTTATTGTTGTAGAGTGCTGTAGACTTTCCGGGAACAATCGCGGTGGCAAGAGAAAGACGGAACATTCCAGAGTCTCTTTCTTCCTCTTGGCAAGCATCCAGTTCTCCTGCCCACACGCCACTCTGTCTCTTTCTCTCCTGCCCATGCGCCCAGCTCTGCTTTGCGGCAGCTCCACAACAATGCGATCAGTGACAATATACATAGACCTGCCTAACATCCTGAACTAATGTGAAATGAGGATGTTAGGCAGGCCCTAACAAAATGTGTTCTAGGTGAACACTTGCAATATTTGGAGTATCGAATACTAGTTCAACTTACAATTATATTAACTTTCTGCTGCATTGTATCATAGTCCTCACTCAATAACAACAATATGTTATCATTAAATTGTTCACTCTACACAAATTATTCTTGTGACTTAACAAAGATTCTGTTTCCAGGATGTTGCTGAGAACTGGTTTCTCTAAACCTTGGCCAGATGCACTAGAAGATATTACCAAGATCAGTTACATAGATACAAAACCATTGCTCAACTTCTTTAATGAACTAGAAGATGCTCTGGACCAAGAAGTGGACACGGGTCTTCCTGTGTATGAGATAACGAAGACTGTAGACGAGGAGTCAGCAGAGATAAGTGAGGAATCTACTGAGAAAGAAACAAGGGATGAGGCTAGCTCAACAGAAACAAAGCATTCAGACGAGACTGAGACAGAGACTGTTACTGGTATTATACTTTCTGACGCTGTTCAGAACCAGAACGTGTCGGCAGAGATACCCTCAAACACAGAGACTGAGAATAAGACAGTTGAAGGTGCTGGGACTGGTACAATATTGCTGTTCAGCATTACTGCAGCTGTTGCAGTGATAGCTGTTGTTGTGTTCTTCGTGGTTGGTAGAAAGCGCTGTATGAAAGCACATCTATACAGACAACCGCCTGACCAGAATGCTCCTGCCTAGTCATTAACTTATTTATTGGCCATGTAGATAAAACCTCTTGTTTTCATAAGTTATTTTTGTAATGTTTTGTTGATTTTTAAAACTGTTTCATAATAAAACTTTTATAAACAAAATGTGCATTTTTTCTGTGTTGAAATTGTCTAATTTCAGTTTTTTTCTCCCCTGAAACATGATCTTTGTAAATTGTAAACTTCGTTTCTAATGTGTAAAACAGTTTTCATTTATAAGAACAATCACTTCTCACTAATTGCACTTATAAATGAAAGCTGTAATAAAAAGGCATTAAAAAGAAATCTAGGAATTAAGCACTTATTGATTATGAGTTACCACTTAGGTAAGTGATTTTGAATTGACAGTTCCTAGTTGGTCTGCTGGGACGATGTGTAGAGTAGCCGTATTCCGTTAAAAGCCCTGGGTGTTCAGCTGGTGAGCCTGTTTTCAATATCCGCTTGGTGCCTCATGTATGCCAGTTCCTCCCTCTCTCCCTCCTGCCCAGCCGTATGCGTCAACCTGTATGCGCAAAGGTCACGCCCATCGGTGGTGAGAGCGCTCCTAAGGTAAGCAATGCATTATGCCAGGGTTTTTACGGAAGTAATCTAACTCTACCAGCTAGAGAATTTAATATCATGTCGGCAAGTTGCCATGGCAACTCAGTGGTAGAGCAGCTGCGCATAGAGCAGAAGATTCATGGTTCAAAAACTGGCTTAGGCATTGAATTCATTAGTTGTGACTCTAACCTTGTAAAACCATGTCTCATGATGCAGGTTGTACTTTACAAACAAGTTTAGACTTTACAAATGAAATTTGAAACAATTTATAAGTTCAGTAATTTCACACATTTTTAAAGTAAGCAGCATGTCTAGAAATGCTCTAAAGGTTTGTAAAGGCAGCTGTATTGTTGAAAAAAGAAAAATAACTGATGGAATTAAGATTATTATAATTTCAGGACTACTTACCATTTAACTTCTCTCTTAAATTCACATTTGCAAGTACAAAGGTCTCAACTCATGAAAAGAAAATATTATTTATGCCTTTGCCCTATGTAAAGATCACATTTATAGAGCTTACAAAAAACTATCTTTTTTTTTTTTTTTTTCAGGAAAGGAAATTCTTTTTGTAAACTTTGATTTCAGCATTATCAGTTACCAAAGTAACTATATATTGGTCTGCCTTGGTAGCATAGGTGGTAGTGTGTCTGCCTCATGTTCAAGAGGTCCTGAGTTCGAATCTCGGTCTGGGTGAGTTACCTGGATAAGGTTTTTTCCGGCGTAAAAAAAGGTAAGGTTTTTCCTGAAAGACAAATGTCACGTTACTCTAAGCTCCATGGACCCTGGGCTCATTTGAGCATCATTTCACCCATTCCATTCACCATCTGACATGACGTAACATTGGAGGACGTAAACTACATAAAAAAACTATTATTTTGAATAAATAAGTATGTTAATATTGAATGTTACAGTTTATAATGTTATCTTTTGCTGCAGAAGTTTACGTTCAGTGAATTTGTGAGACAACAATATAACTTTCCTCGTTCCCTCTTCCTATCTACCGCTCTCTGGCACATCATTGGCAACAGGGCAGCCACTGTGTGCTCGCATTGCTTCAGCTCAGATGCCTTGCGTAGGCTAAGATTGGAATAGGTAGAGTCAGACTGCCGTAGCTGGGATTTGAACCATGGATCTCCTGGTCTCCATCTACCATGGCCAACATGCCAAAATGACATTATTTCACTCTAAATCATCTATTCAAAGTTTAGCCTACACACAACTTGTCTCGAAGAACGTTTAATTTCCATTAATTAAAATATTCTCTTTCACAGATAAAAGAAATAGATATAGCTCATTATTTAAACAATGTTACAACAATGAAGAGATGGTAACTTCTGTAAACAATTCTGATTACATATCATACTGTCACGCCAACAGGCATAAAAGTTTCGGCACAAATAGAAAACAGACGGCGGCTATTGTCTCACCGTAATAAAGAGCTTTGCATGAGCAGTTAACGATAGCGCGGCTAGTGTAAACAAAGAGCCAACAAACAAAAATAGCTGATGTAAAGGACTTGCCGGCCCAGATAGGGTTTCAGTGTTTGGAAGGTTCTGGTGATATCTCGAGAAAAGTTAGTTTTCTTTATTGTTCCGGAAATATCTCGAATTTAGGAATGAGGTATTTAAGGAAGTGCCGACTCGCCAAGAGTTAGTTGTAAGCAGAGAACATCTGAGTGTGTTGATGTAAATAGTGGAAGTTGAGTAAGCTGTTTGTTATTGTCATCGACCTTGGTAGACTGATTGTGTACGTAATGTAATACTGCTGTAATCTATAAGTGTATTTCATCGGAAATAAAGAACATTCAGAATTTCGGCAAATTGGACTTTTAATTCTACAAACCCACACAGTCAAAATATGAAGTTTTAAAAGAGTGCAGTATCTGCTCAATTACATTTGACAGAAATGGAACAATGCAATATTCCATATCCTTCACAATCAGCTTGAAGAATAAATTAAACAAAAAAGGAATAGAATTAATACAATTTTGAGTCGAACTAATACTCAATGCTCCATTTATTGCTAGTGTTTACCTAGAACACATTTCGTTAGGATCTTCCTAACATCATCAGCTGTTGTCGACTAATGGATGTCGGTTCAGTGAACTCCTCGGAGGTGATAGATGCGTCTCTGTCTGTATCTTGATGAACTTGAAATTTGGGTTTTCTTCAAAGGTAGTATTGAAATTAAACAATTTACTTTCATATTTCTTTATAAAGATTTTTTCCCACGTGGTTAATGCAGCTGGACCTTGGACACTTTTTAGTAAGTGAATTTCTCGTTCTATGTCATGATTTTCCTTCCAAAAATGGTACGCTACCGCCGATTTATCTATTTCTTTATTCCTGATGTTCCTAAAGTGCTCTTTAAGCCTAATGTTCACGTTCCTTTTTGTTTTTCCAATGTAGAATTTGTCACAGTCTTTGTAGTTTATCCGGTACACACCTGATTTTTTGTCTGTGGGTATCTCCTTTGTATTATGTGATTTCGAAAGGTATTGTACACTAAATTTGTTCTGTGGGACCAAAGTAATATTGTGTTCTTTGAAGACTTTTTGGAAAAGGTGTGTAGCTCTGGGATGATACGTAAATTTTCTGTATGAGGTTTCATTGCTGATTGGGTAAAGAGTAGTTACTTGTTTGCATCTTAGTTGTCTTTTGAATTTATCTATTTTCTTGTTGACCAATTCAGCACTGTATCCATTGTATTCTGCAATGTGAATGATATTATTGTACTCTTTGATATATTCCATCTTGTTTAAAGGTATATTAACCAGCCTGTAAGTTAAACTGTTGATAACAGCATGCTTGTGTTGTCTTGGGTTATATCCATCTGAATTTATGAAATTTTCTGTGTGTTTCCTTTCTGTGTATGCCAAATTCAAGTTTATTATGTTTTCTGGTAAGTTTCAAATCTAAGAAAGGAATTTGTCTCTTTTTCTATGGAGAATTTTATTGCAGGATTTTGTAAATTAAGTAGTTTTAATGCATCATCCACTTGTTTCTCATTTATTATTGCCCAAATGTCATCCACATATCTGTACCAATGCTTAAAAATTAGTGGGAATGCCTTTGTGATGTGCGTTTCCAAAAAGCTCATGAAGAGGTCTGCCAAAAATGGGGACAATGGGTTGCCCATAGATAGTCCTGATTTTTTATTTTTTTCCCGCATTCGGGATGCCCGGGTTCGATTCCCGTGGCCGGCCTACCTGACTCAAGGATATTTTCGGGGTTTTTCCCACGTCGCTAGGCGAATGTTGGGTAGTTTAATTACATCTCCATTATCATTTCATATCATCTCTCATCTGGTGGTCTCTTTCAGGGTAGAAGTGTCGGCGGTACATCGCAGGATGATACGTTCTGAGTAAAACTACTTCCTCCTCCGGTAGGTCGGTTGCCGGTCTTCGATCCTCTGCTGGGACCATTTCGTGACCGCCAGCCAGGGACCCTTGGAGCTCGGACGGCCAGCCAGGGACCTTCGGGCTTGGACGGCCAGCCAGGGACCCTTGGAGCTTGGACGGCCAGCCAGGGACCTTGGGGCTTGGACGGCCAGCCAGGGACCTCGGGGCTTGGACGGCCAGCCAGGGACCTTGGGGCTTGGACGGCCAGCCAGGGACCTTGGGGCTTGGACGGCCAGCCAGGGACCTTGGGGCTTGGACGGCCAGCCAGGGACCTTGGGGCTTGGACGGCCAGCCAGGGACCTTGGGGCTTGGACGGCCAGCCAGGGACCTCGGGGCTTGGACAAGCAGCCAGGGACCCTTGGAGCTTGGACGGCCAGCCAGGGACCTTGGGGCTTGGACGGCCAGCCAGGGACCCTTGGAGCTTGGACGGCCAGCCAGGGACCTCGGGGCTTGGACAAGCAGCCAGGGACCTTGGACGAAGCATATTGACCTGATGGATGAGATCAGAGTGGGGGTCGGCCCAGAGCCTGGGATGAATGAATGGTGGAGAAATTAGTGGAATGATGGCAGGGAAAACCGGAGGACCTGGAGGAAACCCACCCCAGCGCCATGTTGTCCACCACAAATCCCACTTTGGGATCGCTTGGGATTGAACCCGAGCCGCCTAGGTGAGAGCCAAACGGTCTAGCCATTTAGCCATAGCGCGGCGATTATTATTGCATTGCGCTCTAGTTTTTACACAGGAGGATTTTGTCAATGCAACTTGTGTTTGTATTGCATCAGAAAAGGAAAGTTTGCCGTGTGGTAGTTCAGAAAACGAATAAATAAATGTGCAGCAAATAAAGACATTTTGCAGCACATTTATGGAAAGCTGTCATTTGTGTTTATAGAGAATGTTCAGACAGAAGAGTCATATAATCAGTTTGATATTGCCAATCAAACTCACTGGTGGTATTTCATAAATGTATGATTTACTGTGACTGTTTAATAGGATAATGTTTATCCTTGAACAGCAGCAACCAATTGGACTCGTGCGTGTGGACATATTACATTTTTTTTTTTTTTTAAATTTATGTCCTCCAACGTTAAGTCATATCGGACGATGAATGGAATGGGTGAAATGATGCTCAAATGAGCCCGGGATCCATGGAGCTTAGAGTTACCCAACATTCGTCTTTCAGGATAATGGAAAACCTCGGAAACAACCTTATCCAGGTAACTCATGCTGACCGAGATTCGAACTCGGGACCTCTTGAGCGTGAGCCAGACATGCTACCACCACGCTACTGAGGCGGGCCTTACATTCCCTTAATGGGGTATGACGACCGCAAAGTAAATCGATAACTAATAAATAGTATTTGCTGTAAACAAAAATGTTGCAAAAAGTTATCCACGAAGAAGATAGAAATGTTTCTAATATAACGGTAAATCAATTAACTCAAATAATAAGAGTTAAATGATGAAGCCTGGGACTCAAGTACTTACGACAGTAAATCGCCACAAACGGTGTATCTACCGGGGAAATATACGAGTCAAATGGAGAATTTAATGTCCTGACGGAACGTTGACCATGGTAGCTCAATGGGTTAGAGCGACTGAACGGAAACCAGCAGATTCGGGGTTCAAATCCTGGCTATGGCATTTTTGCATGTCGCCTCTATCAGTCTGATATGTATTTTCAACTTACGTACAATAATTGTAGTTTATCGTGTAGTTTCTCTCTCTGTTTCCAATCTTCAATTGTATATCAACATCATTTGTTTCACCACACACAACATTCAAAACAATGTTATGTCGATGTTTGAAACTCTCGTGTCATCCATTGGAAGTTCTGAAATTGTCTTTGTCTAACTTCCTTGTTGTCTCTAAAGCTTGAGTCTGAAATAATGATCCAGAAATGGGAATTCCTTTAGCGCGAGCAGTAACAAACACTCCAACACAACACGATTTAGCTCGTCATACTCTTTAGACTTTGTGATGTGTTTACATGCCCTTCTGTTCCCTTTAACCACTCGTCTTTAATTTTTATTTTCCGAAAATCTAATAAATCTAAGTTTTCACCACTTTAAACAACACAGTTAATTCTTTAGCTGGACGTCTGTTCTTTTCGCGATCTCCAATAACCTTAATATTTTCCTCCAGTGATAATGTCTTACGTTTTGAACTCATTTTAAAGAATTTGTGTACACACAAAGTATGTTTTTAAAATCACCAAAGGTTACAGTTTTCTTCTACTCGTACTTGATCACTTGTAACAACTAAACTGAGAATCAACACACTACAAAACAGTTGTACACTTACCATGTGTGTTAGAAGAGAGTTGAGAGAGCTAATGCTTTGTTTTACCTTTTGCTCGAAGGATTACAGTTTATGACTTTATAGTTTATGGAACTTCGGTACAAGTACAGTCGCCCTCAAAATTATTGCACTTTTTAAAATACATACATTGTAACCCATTACACATAAAGTAGTACGTCTTAATCACGCTATTTACGCCAACGGTTTTCAAATAATATTTCCGTTTCCGCTTAGGCAGTTTTCTGGCTTGGAGTGTAATTTTACATGGAAATAGCTCCGTTCTGAAATTTACGAGGGTTGTTCAATAAAGAATGATCATAATTTTTTACGGTAATAATTGTTCGCACTAAAATTCAATCTTATTATATTCTGTTAGCTTAATGTGAAACAAACACGCCGTAGTAGTTTCATTGTTGGTACTCCTGGTTCCCGCCTGTGAGAACCAGGCAAGTCCAGTATCGCCTACCGCTGCAATGGAGGTAACATGCAGTTAAAGTTGATGTTAGAGGAAGATCCGGAGTTTGTTTCAAACGTAATCACTGCTGATGAAACTTGGCTACATCATTTTGATCCTGAGAGCAAACAGCAAAGCTCAATGTGTAAATCTCCTTCATCACCAACCCCCAAAAAGCAAAAGTGGTTGCTTCTGCTGGGAAAGTTATGATCACCTCATTCTTTGATATTCATGGAATGGTTTATCATCATGTTGTACCTGCACACACATCAGTAACTGGACAATACTACAGGGATGTCCTGAAAACATTGCAAGTCCATATCAGGCGCAAAAAAACACATTTCCGTGAAGCAGGCTGGATGCTGCACCACGATAATGTGCGGCCGCATATTGCCAATGTTGTTTCGTGAAGTACATCCCTCACCCTCTCTATAGTCCGGATTTAGCCCCATGTAACTTTTTTCTATTCCCTAACTTGAAGAAACGTCTTTGTGGGAGACATTATCCATCAGCAGAAGCAGTGGTGAAGGCTGCGGAGGCGATTTTGAAGGATCTCTCAAAAATGGCTTCCAGCATGTCTTTGAAGACTGACAGAAACGCTGGGACAAGTACATCGCATTCAGGGGAGACTATTTTGAGAAGAACCATCAAAATTATGAGGATGAGTAAAGGTACGTTGTCAAAAAGAAATTGTGATCATTTTTTATTGAACAGCCCTCGTACTTTCCGTTTTTCCAGGTTTCCGGGATTAAGGGATCCAGTTTAGGCAGGATTTACTCTATTTGATATAGGGTAACATAGCATTCTCATGCATTCGAGAGGTTTCGAGCTAGAGTGAGCTGCGGTAACCTCAGTGTCTCCTTATCCTGAAAGTTTAATGTCCAAGGACTCTGGTCACATGTAAGCATTGTTTCAGTCACTTCATTTATTGTTAGGTATAAAGTCTGTTTAGTTAACGCGTGTGCACTTCGGCCTCTACCTTTGACGAACCCTTATAATCGTTTTACAAACCCCGGCCCTTCTTCTCCCAGATCTTTCTGCAAGGTTGCCACCTTTCTCGATACGTCATGGGTGTCGTACGAGGTTTCGTCTAAATAAATTATCTTATGTGCATTACTGGGAAACTTCCTTAGTTTTGACATATGTATCGCCAAGCTACAGTTCTACCTGATTCCATAATAACCCTTAACTTATTCAAAGTGCGGTACTTCAAACCCAGCTCCTTTAGGAGACCACGAAATGTGCAGTGCTTATAAGGAAAATCACAAATTTCTTGCAAATGTGGAACCAATTCGTCTAAGGTGGGCGCTCTCGCTTTTGCATAGAATCTATAAATTTCTCGACGAATTAAATCGCGTGTGAAATTATCTACTTTAGAGAAACGTTTCCTTTTGTTTTCACACTTGATCGGCGTCTTTGGTATTCTTTTCGTCACAATATTTCTTACTGTATTTCTGTGAATACCCAGAATTTATCATCAGGTTCATTGCACGACCCCTTACCAAGATTATTTTTCAGCACATATTTATATGTGTTCAAAACAAGCGCTCGAATTTGCTTAGAAACAGTTCCCGTTATAACTTTGTTATTTTTTTAGGCTTTTCCAGTAATATAACTCGGCCCAGTTATTCACTCTGTCTTCACTTTGATTATTTTCACTTGACTGATAGTTATCTACTACTGTATTTGCATTTACCACTGCATTTCCCTCCCACGGTCTCCACATTGTGACACACAACGAATTTCTGCACGTAATGAAGCAGATCAACTGGAAGTTGGAACTTTGGCAACTGAGACTCCACGTGGAGTAGACATGCGACTGTCACTTCGAGAAAATCAGGGTTGCTATTGGTCCTCAACGACAGTGTTCCATTTCTGAAGTGTGGAGATAGATTTATGACGGTCATTAGTGGGCGTGAGGGTCAGGTTCCTTTGACTCGGAACTGCACATGCGTTAACTAAACAGACTTTACCCTAACTGCGGGGCCGTAGTGGATGGGGAACGCGAATGTACGCCGTCCCCACACTATTTTTCGCAGGAGGACACAGTCCCCTTACTAATGTGACTTTGTGGGTTCATAGAATTAAAAGTGCAAGTTGCAGAAATTCCAAATGCTCTTTATTTCTGTAGAAATACTCCGTTCTATTCTTACAGTAGTCGCATTACGTCACATACACAATCTACCAAGGTCGATGACCAAAACAAACAGCGTTCTGATTACATCTGTTTGCAACTTTACGACTCCCTCTTGGCCTCCACTGATAATTCCACACTGTTCCAGAACAATCAAGAAACCGAACGCTCTCCATCAATCAAGATCTTACCAGAATATTCTAACGGTATCTGCTTTGGCATGTCTTTTATCTCAGTGATACGCTATCCGTCTGCAGGCTCTTTGTGTACAGAAGCCGCGCTTATCTCTCTGCACCGAACTTTTTGTGCGCGTCGCCACAACATTAATAATACTATTTATACTTTTTTTTAATTCATTACCTTTCTTATTTCAACATTCAGAATACCACCAAAATACAAAGTACATACTTACATTCAAAATTATTCAATTAATGTTTATACCTCCAGTACATATGTGCAAGTCAGAGGATTACATAAAAGAATGGATAAAAAGTCACAGACATGCTGAGGACAACCAAAGCAGAAAGTGCAGCATTCTGATCGGTTCTCCAGCATCTGGAAATTTTTTCGGGTGGGCGTCCCCCCCCCCCCCACATTTTTTGTTAGGAATACGGCCCTGCCTAACTGGTTAAAATGTAATTTCACAAAATTACAACGAACATGATAAACATAAAGTGAAAAGGACAAGTGTATCAGAAATAAGACCTTGCATTGGTTGTAATGAAGTCAAAGAGGCTACTGATGGGACTGGCAGGATATTGTGACTTTGTGGGTTCGTGGAATAAAAAGTCCAATTACACCACTCAACAATGTTCTTTATTTCTACCGACTTACAGTTTAACACTTGCCAATTACACAAAATTACGTAATGCACACAATTACGATTCACCAGTTCGTCCGTTACAACTTCACTTGTACTCGCGATTACATAAACTCCGATGCACGCACAGTCTTCTCATTCACAATCCTTTCGTTCATTAACACGTCACTGACTAACTCTTCTTACACCAAGAACTGTCCTCATTCACTAACCAACTGATTGACCAACTCAAACCAACAACTGACTGACTACACCAAAACCAACTCAACAACTGACTCACACTGTCTGTCTGTAACCCTCTTTATAGGAATATCGCCGGTTTCTGGTGTTTACACGATTGTTCTGGTAACAGAAAGATCGAGAACCAGGTGGAAGGAAAACAGACGCACAGTTATGTTTCTTTCCGACCGCTGGCTGTCACCACTATAAGACAAACGAGGGAAAGGCGTGGCTAACCGAGCCTCCCCTGTCTTCCGTTGCCAGCTGCTCACAGGGTGTTTCAGCGCTCCCCGTTACACTGCTCCCTTCTCAAAGCTGTTCGCCCTCGAACAGCCCCATCGTAGCGTGCGAGGCGGTCCAGGTGTACCACCAGCATCTGCTCGGAGTCTCAGCCAGAAGTAGCGCTGCCGTAGTTTGTGAATCATTCGGTTCGCTCCCAGGTGTCCTCCTGAAGTACCGGCGTGCACTTCCTCCAAGATTTCCGGGACCTTACTCCGGGGAAGTACCAACTGTCCTCTCTGCGCCTTCCCATCGGGTGACTCCCATACCCGGAACAGCACGCCCACTCTGGTCTTCAACGAGTCCCATTGGGCCCAGTGCGACTTGTAGGTGGCGCTCCTCGGTGCGATGTCCTCCCAGGTCGGTCTCGTCCCTGTGTCCACTTCCCTCAAGAGTGGCCCCAAGTCTGCGTCCGCCAGCTGCTCCCTCCTCAGGCCTGCGCTATCCCAGCCTTCAGCAGGCACTGCCACAACTACTCGGACTGCTGCGGCACGCTCCTCCTCTTCCACTCTTGTGCGCTCGTGGCCGTCCTGGATCTGCGATAGGACACCTCCAATGCAATGGTCGCTGGCGTCGGTGTCCACAATGAAGGCACCACCCGGTTGTGGGAAACCCAAAATAGGAGCACTGCACAGGGTCCCCTTCGGGTGCTGGAAAGCGTCTTCGGCGTCCTCCGTCCACACATAAGGCCGGTTTTCCTCCGTCAGGCGGGCGAGGGGCTTTGCGATGTTGTCGGCCTTTTCCTCTAAATCATTAAGGCGGTCGTCTACTTGACCCTTCCGCTTGCCCGGGTTCGTGACGTCATTCCCCACGCCGGCCAACCGTTCCTCAAACTTGGCGGCGAGAGCCTCATTCGCCACCTTCATTTCGGTAGCCAGACCGTCATTCGCTGCTCTCATTTCCGTGGTTAACTCGGCCTTCATTTGTTCCATCTTCTCGGCGATGTTCTCCCTAGCCGTCCTGATTAGTTTCAACTCCGCGGCCAGGTTATTTCTAGTCTCCAGCACTTCCGCGGCCAGGATATTTCTAGTCTCCAGCTTCTCTGTTAATTCGGCCTGCATTTCTTCCATCTTCCTGGTGATGTTGTCTTTAGCCGTCTTTATTTCTTGCAGTTCCGCTAAAATCTTTTCTAATGCTGCCTCCATCGTTGTAATGTTCGGTGATGTTGTTTTCCCGCTTCCTGACACCAGTGTGACTTTGTGGGTTCGTGGAATAAAAAGTCCAATTACACCACTCAACAATGTTCTTTATTTCTACCGACTTACAGTTTAACACTTGCCAATTACACAAAATTACGTAATGCACACAATTACGATTCACCAGTTCGTCCGTTACAACTTCACTTGTACTCGCGATTACATAAACTCCGATGCACGCACAGTCTTCTCATTCACAATCCTTTCGTTCATTAACACGTCACTGACTAACTCTTCTTACACCAAGAACTGTCCTCATTCACTAACCAACTGATTGACCAACTCAAACCAACAACTGACTGACTACACCAAAACCAACTCAACAACTGACTCACACTGTCTGTCTGTAACCCTCTTTATAGGAATATCGCCGGTTTCTGGTGTTTACACGATTGTTCTGGTAACAGAAAGATCGAGAACCAGGTGGAAGGAAAACAGACGCACAGTTATGTTTCTTTCCGACCGCTGGCTGTCACCACTATAAGACAAACGAGGGAAAGGCGTGGCTAACCGAGCCTCCCCTGTCTTCCGTTGCCAGCTGCTCACAGGGTGTTTCAGCGCTCCCCGTTACAATATGTTTAGGTGTCGTAATTCTACTCCAATGACAAAGCAAGTAGACCAGCAAGTGCTGAAGTAGATAAACTAGCTTATCGAAGTTTCATAGTAGCCAAAATAGGAATTATATAACAAATCCACAAATAGAATTAGATGGGGAAATTATAAAGTATAAAGGGGAAACAGAATTTCTGGGAGTACACATAAGTGGGGAATCACATATAAATGTGTTAAACAAAAAGTTCAGTACGGGATGCTATATGTTAAATACATTAAAAATGGTCACCAGCCACACAGGTTCTCAGAAATGCATATTTTGTTCAAGTCCACAGTCATTTTCGGTATGGAGTGTAGCAACTGGCTGGGAAGAGGCTGGTAAGATGTAGGGAAAGATTCTACCTGCGGCCTGTATATACATGATAGAAGTGATATACTACATTCGATCACATAAGTATAAACTTCACAGATATATGACTATATTGTACAGGCAGAGAGATAATTTACATATTCAACACTGAAGGACTAAGCTAGACAAAAACAAGTGCACACCACATTGGAATAATATTGTGTAGCAAACTGCCTACCTTCATTAAAAACATAAAAGATCTAAATGTATTTAAAAAACTTAGGTAAGTCCTATTGTTCATTCATTTTATACAGTTACAGAGTTCCTGGAAATGTGATTATCTAAAATATAATAGTTATATTATATATACTCTCTAACCATGAAAATCATTTTATATGGTATAGTTTTAGTTAGAAATAGGATTTTACTGTATGTGTTCTTGTAATTTTTATTTGTTTTTTTTTTCTCGACGAAGCCAGCAAAATGTAATTTTTTAAGTACCGCTACAGCCACCGCCACCGCCACCGCCACCGCCACTGCCACCGCTACTCCTACTGCTACTAATGTTAATGAATGTAAGTCACACTATTCTGTAAGAGAAACCTTATCCAGATAGCTCACCCTGAACTCGAAACTTCTTGAACGTCAGACAGACGCGCTACCTCCACGCTACAGAGGTGGACTTCACAACGGGGAGATTTTGTTCGTCTAGCATCTCTGGAAAATGCTGAAGTTATCAAGTTAGATTTTTGGTATCTTTTGCTTTTTTAAATAGAATTTAAGGTAAAAGGTCTTTCGTCGAGTTGGCTTGAAGGAGATTGTAACGGAGTTCTTCTTCCTAACGGAACGTCTAGGTTCAACTCTCGTTAAGGTAACTAAGTGAAATTTGGCGGTGATTGGCTAAGCGACAAAGAAATCAACGGAACAAAGGGTCTCCAAGGTAACGCTGTGGTCAATAAAGCGATCAACCAATTGCACCATTCAAGGATACGCCACAATGAAAGTGAATGTACGGCTTTTGTTCTCTGTACACCGCGCATGTGGGACTTGCTGATACTATTGAGGTCGTTCTCTGTAACCGAACAGTCACCGTGGACATCGTCGTCCATCTTCCTTACCCGGGTCTCTAGACGAACTTCCTCACTTCACTCTTCCATCTGTAGAGTCAGTCTGGATGTATCCTGACCTACTTACTGCGAGGTCGTTCTCTATAACTGAACAGTCACCGTGGACATCGTCGTCCATCTTCCTTACCCGTGTCTCCAGACGAACTTCCTCACTTCATCCTTCCATCTGTAGAGTCAGTCTGGGTGTATCCTGACCTACTTACTGCTAGGTCGTTCTCTGTAACTGAACAGTCACCGTGGACATCGTCGTCCATCTTCCTTACCCGGGTCTCTAGACGAACTTCCTCACTTCACCCTTCCGTCTGTAGAGTCAGTCTGGGTGTATCCTGACCTACTTACTGCGAGGTCGTTCTCTGTAACCGAACAGTCACCGTGGACATCGTCGTCCATCTTCCTTACCCGTGTCTCCAGACGAACTTCCTCACTTCACCCTTCCATCTGTAGAGTCAGTCTGGGTGTATCCTGACCTACTTACAGCGAGGTCGTTCTCTGTAACCGAACAGTCACCGTGGACATCGTCGTCCATCTTCCTTACCCGGCTCTCTAGACGAACTTCCTCACTTCACTCTTCCATCTGCAGAGTCAGTCTGGATGTATCCTGACCTACTTACAGCGAGGTCATTCTCTGTAACTGAACAGTCACCGAGGACATCGTCGTACATCTTCCTTACCCGGCTCTCTAGACGAACTTCCTCACTTCACTCTTCCATCTGCAGAGTCAGTCTGGATGTATCCTGACCTACTTACAGCGAGGTCGTTCTCTGTAACCGAACAGTCACCGTGGACATCGTCGTCCATCTTCCTTACCCGGCTCTCTAGACGAACTTCCTCACTTCACACTTCCATCTGTAGAGTCAGTCTGGGTGCATCCTGACCTACTTACTGCGAGGTCGTTCTCTGTAACTGAACAGTCACCGTGGACATCGTCGTCCATCTTCCTTACACGGGTCTCTAGACGAACTTCCTCACTTCGTCCTTCCATCTGTAGAGTCAGTCTGGGTGTATCCTGACCTACTTACTGCGAGGTCATTCTCTGTAACTAAACAGTCACCGTGGACATCGTCGTCCATCTTCCCTACCCGGGTCTCTAGACGAACTTCCTCACTTCACTCTTCCATCTGTAGAGTCAGTCTGGGTGTATCCTGACCTACTTACTGCGAGGTCGTTCTCTGTAACTAAACAGTCACCGTGGACATCGTCGTCCATCTTCCCTACCCGGGTCTCTAGACGAACTTCCTCACTTCAACCTTCCATCTGTAGAGTCAGTCTGGGTGTATCCTGACCTACTTACTGCGAGGTCGTTCTCTGTAACTAAACAGTCACCGTGGACATCGTCGTCCATCTTCCCTACCCGGGTCTCTAGACGAACTTCCTCACTTCAACCTTCCATCTGTAGTCAGTCTGGGTGTATCCTGACCTACTTACTGCTAGGTCGTTCTCTGTAACTAAACAGTCACCGTGGACATCGTCGTCCATCTTCCCTACCCGGGTCTCTAGACGAACTTCCTCACTTCAACCTTCCATCTGTAGTCAGTCTGGGTGTATCCTGACCTACTTACTGCTAGGTCGATCTCTGTAACCGAACAGTCACCGTGGACATCGTCGTCCATCTTCCTTACCCGGGTCTCCAGACGAACTTCCTCACTTCACCCTTCCGTCTGTAGAGTCAGTCTGGGTGTATCCTGACCTACTTACAGCGAGGTCATTCTCTGTAACTGAACAGTCACCGAGGACATCGTCGTACATCTTCCTTACCCGGCTCTCTAGACGAACTTCCTCACTTCACTCTTCCATCTGCAGAGTCAGTCTGGATGTATCCTGACCTACTTACTGCGAGGTCGTTCTCTGTAACTAAACAGTCACCGTGGACATCGTCGTCCATCTTCCCTACCCGGGTCTCTAGACGAACTTCCTCACTTCAACCTTCCATCTGTAGTCAGTCTGGGTGTATCCTGACCTACTTACTGCTAGGTCATTCTCTGTAACCGAACAGTCACCGTGGACATCGTCGTCCATCTTCCTTACCCGGGTCTCTAGACGAACTTCCTCACTTCATCCTTCCGTCTGTAGAGTCAGTCTGGGTGCATCCTGACCTACTTACTAAAAGGGCGTTCTCTGTAACCGAACAGTCACCGTGGACATCGTCGTCCATCTTCCTTACCCGGGTCTCTAGACGAACTTCCTCACTTCATCCATCCGTCTGTAGAGTCAGTCTGGGTGCATCCTGACCTACTTACTGCGAGGTCGTTCTCTGTAACTGAACAGTCACCGTGGACATCGTCGTCCATCTTCCTTACACGGGTCTCTAGACGAACTTCCTCACTTCGTCCTTCCATCTGTAGAGTCAGTCTGGGTGTATCCTGACCTACTTACTGCGAGGTCGTTCTCTGTAACTGAACAGTCACCGTGGACATCGTCGTCCATCTTCCTTACACGGGTCTCTAGACGAACTTCCTCACTTCACCCTTCCATCTGTAGAGTCAGTCTGGATGTATCCTGACCTACTTACTGCGAGGTCGTTCTCTGTAACTGAACAGTCACCGTGGACATCGTCGACCATCTTCCTTACCCAGATCTCTAGACGAACTTCCTCACTTCAGTCCTCCGTCTGTAGAGTCAGTCTGGATGTATCCTGACCTACTTACTGCGAGGTCGTTCTCTGTAACCAAACAGTCACCGTGGACATCGTCGTCCATCTTCCTTACCCGGGTCTCTAGACGAACTTCCTCACTTCACTCTTCCATCTGTAGAGTCAGTCTGGATGTATCCTGACCTACTTACTGCGAGGTCGTTCTCTGTAACCAAACAGTCACCGTGGACATCGTCGTCCATCTTCCTTACCCGGGTCTCTAGACGAACTTCCTCACTTCATCCTTCCATCTTTAGAGTCAGTCTGGATGTATCCTGACCTACTTACTGCGAGGTCGTTCTCTGTAACCGAACAGTCACCCTGGACATCGTCGTCCATCTTCCTTACCCGGGTCTCTAGACGAACTTTCTCACTTCATCCTTCCATCTGTAGAGTCAGTCTGGATGTATCCTGACCTACTTACTGCGAGGTCGTGGGTTCAGACCGAAGTCTGCTTAAAAGCCTTCCAAGGAATGAATGCAAACGGCCAGCAGTGTTACGTCACTATTTCCTGTACAGCAGTTGAGTCTCTTACAGTGGGCACGGGTTCGAATCAAGTGAAAAACTAAACACCATCATAGGCTCACAAACTACAAAACTAATATCGAATGTGTTACAGTTTTGTAAGTGGTCTAATTACTTTTTAAAATAATGCTACAACAATAAACTATACATAATTTAGTAAAAGAGTTTAAATATTCAAAGCTTACCGGAGAAAAAAGTACATCACACACATCCATAAAGCTTCCATAATAGTTGTACATTGTTGTAATGCCTTTAAACAGAGCCTATCAAGCAACAATGCAAAGTTTAATTAAATTTTATTTAAATTCAGAGTTGTCTCAATCAATCTGCACAGTATTGTAGTAGAAAAAGTAAAAACTGGACTTTGCTGGTATGATCATGAAGCAAAAGCCCATCTGTAACCTCTTGCTATATTCGCAATGATTTTTGAAGCACCGTCTGTTGGAAGTTGACCTTAGAACACAAACATGAATCAGCTAAGCTAATAACTTGTCTCATTCGTTATGTTGTGTACAAAACCTTGAGCTTTGGCTGCAATATCGTACGTTCACTTCAAGTATTGCACAGCCACGTCATCGACTTGCTAAACCAAATAAGTTTTAGTAATGTAAGGTTTGAAGCTTTCACGGCGAACGTTATGTATCAGGGATTCGTTGGTGTTGAGCCTTTCTATACTCCATGGCTTTCTTCAGGATCTCGTTATTCATTGTTTTATATCTTAGATATATGTACACAAGCCAAAAAATTTGATCATCACTTAAAGTCTACTGTATTCCCTTGTAACTACAATAAGATAATGTTTATCTTGAAGTAGATAGAGTAATAAGTGTTTGTACAAGAGTAGAGAAAGTCATGTATACATCACATAACGACCAAAACATTTGACTATCACTTAAAGTCTGCTGTATTCCCTTGTAACTACAATAAAATAATGTTTATCTTGAAGTAGATATAGTAATAATTGTTTGTACAAGAGTAGAGAAAGTAATGTATACATCACATAACGACCAAAACATTTGACTATCACTTAAAGTCTACTGTATTCCCTTGTAACTACAATAAGATAATGTTTATCTTGAAGTAGATAGAGCAATAAGTGTTTGTACAAGAGTAGAGAAAGTCATGTATACATCACATAGCGACCAAAACATTTGACTATCACTTAAAGTCTACTGTATTCCCTTGTAACTACAATAAGATAATGTTTATCTTGAAGTAGATAGAGCAATAAGTGTTTGTACAAGAGTAGAGAAAGTCATGTATACATCACATAACGACCAAAACATTTGACTATCACTTAAAGTCTACTGTATTCCCTTGTAACTACAATAAGATAATGTTTATCTTGAAGTAGATAGAGCAATAAGTGTTTGTACAAGAGTAGAGAAAGTCATGTATACATCACATAACGACCAAAACATTTGACTATCACTTAAAGTCTGCTGTATTCCTTTGTAACTACAATAAAATAATGTTTATCTTGAAGTAGATAGAGCAAAAAGTGTATGTATAAGAGTAGAGAAAGTCATGTATACTTCACATAAGGACCAAAAACACAAAATTGTAGTGGGCGAGTCCCAATTGCTATGAAATGTTTGTTTGGAATAAATCGCCATTATAATTCCGGAATTGTTAAAGTGGGCTTGTGTTGTTAGGGGCGTATTCAACTGGTAAATTACGTCAAAAAAGCAACATTTAGGTTTAATGCTCGTATCCGCTACATTTAGGGAAGGTAAAGCAATTTATGCCAAATTACGTTACTGAAATTGCACCGGAAACACATCTTTTGTCGTCCTCTGTATTAAAACGTAGTTTTTAGAAATAGGTCCTCCGCGCGTGTGCCGGCGTAAAGAATTACTTGGTTAAATGCGACGCTTTCCGAATTATTTGAAAAAGGCCTCCCTTCCCCTACTATGCTGTAAGTGAGGAAATTAATTGCAGTTGTGGACAGAAAGCAGTCTAAGGAAATCGGATTTAATTTTTAAAAAATGTGAGAATATGCGGCACATTATATTGGAATGCCAGGATATATATTATCTTATTACTGCAATTTAAAACCCATTTAAGTAAAATAGCAGAAAATGTGTGTCCTATGACTTAAGGGTATGTATGACTGAAATTTCATGAAAATCGTGAAAATAACGACTTTTTTTATTTTAATTCTATAAAATAATTTAGACATTCCCGAATGTGAAAAATGCATAATTTGCCTCCGAACGCCATTTTTAAATGCTTATTTAAATGTCGGTGGCCTTTAAACTCTGTCAGAGTCACGCCCTCTTTTGCCTACATCCACATTCTTTGTCTGTTTTCCGTTCTTAAATTTTCAATTCAAGAAAAGAAAAATAACGCTTTCAGACAAAATAGTTCCTAAAATGTTGCCAATATATCAGAGGCTGGCTTCTACAACATTACTAGAGAGGTGCAAAACAGGAAAAACACAGAATGCCAATGAATCTTTGCATCATGTCATATGGAATAAGTGCCCAAAGGAAGTTTTCATATCAAAACAAAAATTGGATCTTGCTGTTATTAAAAGCATCAGTGAGTTTAACATGGGTAGTCTTAAGTCATTGGAGCTGCAGCGAAATATCAGAGGTGAAAGTGTAGTAGACTCAGCAAGGAAAACTTCAGTGCAGCGAGATCAGACTCGTATCCTGCAAAGCAAGAAGCGAAGTTGTGCAGAAGAAAAGCAACATCTAACGAAAAAAAAGGTGGAAAAAGCAGCAACAGAGGAGAAGAAAAAGAAATCTGAGGGTCTAACCTATCAGTCTGGTGGATTTTAATGTGAGTTATGCAATCAAATCTTTAATCGCTGTTTTCTCAATGTTCATATTTTCAGCATTTTTCTTCCTGTAAAATGCTCCTTGCGATGCAGTTTTTGTACTACATTCATGAAATTTCCTACACAGGTTCAGAATATCATGAGGAATGGAAATTACCCTAGGTTTTATTGTGAAATGTATATAAGCATATATTTTTAATTTTCAAACACAAAACTTACAGTTTTTTAGACAAAAAAAGAATATTTGTAAATTAAAAAATTTCTGTGACCTAAACTAAAGGAGACACAGAAAAACCCAGAGCAATTTCAAAAAGTATGTGTATTATGAACATAGGGTTCAAATATTAGACCAAAATTCAAAATATTTTGTCGCAAGGGACTTTTTTAGGGACGTAACAAAAAACATACAAAATTTATCATAATTTCTAAACTGCTGGAGAAAAATTGTTTAAATTTAGGTTGTAACATGTTTACATTATACTACATCTATAGTGTAAATTTGAAAAAGCTAGCATTATTAGTTCAGAATTTGAAAATTTCAGTCATACATACCCTTAAAACGCACGAGACGATGTTAAAAGGTATCTCTGCAGAACATGGACAATTACGCGCAGCAAAATTAAGTCTATAGAATAAGAATACTTGCATGGAAATGCCTGGATGGAAGGAAAAATAGAAAGACAGTAACCAATGTGGGTTTGGGTATCAGTGATGAAGAGGAAGTAAGTACCCTAATCTGTATAGTGGATTCCAGAAATGATAACGACAGTTCTACAGATATGACAGCTGATGCTCACTGTTTGTACGACATCGATACAAATGGAAGCTGCTGCAAGTGAAACATATGCAGGAATCGGTTACTTCACACCAGAATTAATAAGTACATTTTGTGCTGCTCTTTAGTGTACCACATATTCTATCTTCAATAATGTACATATTTTTGTGACATGCTTCCCTCTGATAGCCAGCTGTGCGGTGTTAACAGATAACTAACTGCGCCTCCACGCAAGGTATCTTCCTAAATTTTCCGGGTGATAGATACTTCTTAAATCTTCCGAGTGATACTTCTTAAATTTTCCCTTCAGACCACAGATTCAGTCAATTTCTATAAATATTACATTTGCAGACCAAATGACATAATCTATTCGTGTTCGGAAGGTCGTAGGTTTAATCCCGACCCCGGGTCTTTAGGAGCGGCAATTATCATAATGTCAGGAGTTGTTTTGAATTTATCTAGGGAAGTTCAAAATCAGGAGTTACATTTTTAGAGACTATTTCACGAATAAAACAAATTGTTAAAAGCAATGAAAGAGTTATTTAATTCCCTAAACCACATTGGCCTACATGAATAAAACTTAACCTCACTCTAGTGAAAGCAAGTTTGGTGTTAAGGCCGTCAGGTGGCGCTGATTGATTAAAAGTAACATAACCTCTATTTTCAAACAACAAACTTCATTTATTTTAAACTACAATAAAGTTGCGATTATGTAAGTTGACTATTTCACATATACGTCAGTATCCAAACATATTTCTGATTCGTTTTGGTATTCCTTGGTTTTGCTTGTTGAATTAAAAGATTAATTTCGTTCCTTTTCTCCTGGCCAAATCTTTCTCGCGTTTGTCTTTATACCCAACACTAATGGAACATGAGATAATTGTACATGGTGTAGAACTATCGGCGGTATTTAACGAATCCTAGTACTTGATTGGTGCATACGACGATAGTGGCTATGTGTGTAATAGTCGTTATTATTTACTTTACTTTTTAACCCTCAAGAAAGGGGTTTGTGGCCGTTGTTTGCTTCGAACGAACAAGTGCACATCTGCATTCAACAAAGTTATGATAGATTCTTTTAGATCCCTCTACCCTTATTATGTCTTATACGTAAATATTTCTTTATTGCACTCATAGCCACCTACCGTTCGTTATTGGACTGCATTACGGTATGGAGGTGATTCGGCATGAGGTCCGGTCTTGATCTATTGTACCTATGTCCCCAAGTGGGACATCCCGGGAGAGGTAACAGAGGGCAGGGTCCCTACAATGTACCAGCTGGTAACTTCCCAGCAGGTCAGTACCACCGGCACCAATGTCCTGAAACGACCAGCCTAGTCGTCCCGGAGACCGGAGATCGTCCTACCGGAGAAGGAAGTGTTTAGCAAGAGCATATCATCCCATCAGATGAGAGATGATGTGAAATGACAATGGAGATGAAATGGAACGACAGAAAATTCGGGGAATGTAATTAACTTGGCGACCCAGAAAACACCCATGGGTCAGGTCGGTTAGCCACGAACCCGGACCTCTCGAACCGGCCACAGACACTGAAAAATCCCTTTGATATGGTCACTGTCGGATTGTTGGATACGTCAGGACGTCAGTCGGCTTACACATAATTAGAAATGACTACAGAACGGACGTGTCGAGTCGAACAACTAAGTTGGTCTCTCGAAGGATTGACACAGAGCACGTTGTCTGTCGTGAAACAATCACTTTGGACAAGTGTGGTCTTCCTGAGATACTAGAGGAACGGTGTACTTATATGTGCATGGCTTATTTATGAGTATGGGGTTCTCTGAAAAGTTTCCGACCTCAAAATGAAGATGGCAGCACTGGTAAATAAAAGCTAGTAATATCGTTGTTCATCTGTTGACAGCTATTCACAAAAGTTTCAGCCATTTTGGACGCTCAGTTGTTATGTAACAGTCGTTTGAATAAGTTGATGTGAGTGTTTTTATGAAAATGGACAAAATCGAGTATCGAGCTGTCATTAAATATTTGTTTTTGAAAGGCAATACACCTACACAAATCAAAGATGAGTTGGGTTGTGTGTATGGGGACTCTGTACCATCAGTTGCCACAGTGAAAGTTTGGGAAGCTGAATTTAAAAGTGGCCGTAAGAGCTTATGAGACGATGAACGTTCGGGACGCCCAATAACTGCAACACCTCACCAAAGTTCACCAAATGATGCTAGACGACCGCCGAATTAAAGTGAAAGAAATAGCAGGTGCTATGAACATGTCAAAAGAACGTGTTTGTCACATATTAAATCAACATTTAGACATGAGAAAGCTGCCGCGCGTTTCCTCATGTTGGACCAAAAGTGTGTTCGAATGAACATTTGCAATGCTCTGTTGGCGCCGATTAATTACTGAACATGAAACTTGGATACACCATTATACGCCCTAAACAAAAATACAGTCCAAACAGTGGAGTGCAAAGGGGGAACCGGCTCTAAAAAGAACAAAAACGGTTTCTTTTTGGCTGGGAAAGTGATGGCGACTGTTTTTTTGCGATAGTCATGGAGTTATTTTAACCGATTATCTTCATAAAGGAAAAACCATTACAGGAGCATACTGGGCATCATTACTTGTCCAGCTGAAGGCAGAACTCGCGGGAAAAGGGCCACATTTGCAGAAAAAGAAAATCCTCTTTCACCAAGACAACGCACCGTCTGACACCTCAGCGGTTGCAATGGCGAAAATCCACGAATTACGGTTTGAACTGCTTGACTCACCAGATCTAGCCCCAAGCAACTTCTTTTTGTTACCTCATCTGAAAATTGCGCTCGGAGGTCAGAGATTCTCGTTAAATGAAGAGACAATCAACTTTGTGAACAATCATTTTGCAAAGAGAAACGCTGAGTATTATTTGGACGGGTTACAGAGATGAGAGCATCGCTGGGAGAAGTGTATAGAGTCACAAGGAGACTATGTTGAAAAACGCCGAGTACTATTTGGACGGGTTACAGAGATGGGAGCATCGCTGAGAGAAGTGTGTAGAGTTACAAGGAGACTATGTTGAAAAACGCCGAGTACTATTTGGACGGGTTACAGAGATGGGAGCATCGCTGAGAGAAGTGTGTAGAGTTACAAGGAGACTATGTTGAAAAATGCCGAGTACTATTTGGACGTGTTACAGAGATGAGAGCATCGCTGAGAGAAGTGTATAGAGTTACAAGGAGACTATGTTGAAAAATGCCGAGTACTATTTGGACGGGTTACAGAGATGGGAGCATCGCTGAGAGAAGTGTGTAGAGTTACAAGGAGACTATGTTGAAAAACGCCGAGTACTATTTGGACGGGTTACAGAGATGGGAGCATCGCTGAGAGAAGTGTGTAGAGTTACAAGGAGACTATGTTGAAAAACACCGAGTACTATTTGGACGTGTTACAGAGATGAGAGCATCGCTGGGAGAAGTGCGTAGAGTTACAAGGAGACTATGTTGAAAAATGCCGAGTACTATTTGGACGGGTTACAGAGATGGGAGCATCGCTGAGAGAAGTGTGTAGAGTTACAAGGAGACAATGTTGAAAAACGCCGAGTACTATTTGGACGGGTTACAGAGATGGGAACATCGCTGGGAGAAGTGGTTAGAGTTACAAGGAGACTATGTTGAAAAATGCCGAGTACCATTTGGACGGGTTACAGAGATGAGAGCATCGCTGGGAGAAGTGTATAGAGTTACAAGGAGACTATGTTGAAAAACACCGAGTACTATTTGGACGTGTTACAGAGATGGGAGCATCGCTGGGAGAAGTGTGTAGAGTTACAAGGAGACTATGTTGAAAAATGCCGAGTACTATTTGGACGGGTTACAGAGATGGGAGCATCGCTGGGAGAAGTGTATAGAGTTACAAGGAGACTATGTTGAAAAACGCCGAGTACTATTTGGACGTGTTACAGAGATGAGAGCATCGCTGGGAGAAGTGTATAGAGTTACAAGGAGACTATGTTGAAAAACACCGAGTACTATTTGGACGTGTTACAGAGATGGGAGCATCGCTGGGAGAAGTGTATAGAGTTACAAGGAGACTATGTTGAAAAACACCGAGTACTATTTGGACGTGTTACAGAGATGAGAGCATCGCTGGGAGAAGTGTATAGAGTTACAAGGAGACTATGTTGAAAAACGCCGAGTACTATTTGGACGTGTTACAGAGATGGGAGCATCGCTGGGAGAAGTGTGTAGAGTTACAAGGAGACTATGTTGAAAAATGCCGAGTACTATTTGGACGGGTTACAGAGATGGGAACATCACTGGGAGAAGTGTGTAGAGTTACAAGGAGACTATGTTGAAAAACGTCGAGTACTATTTGGACGAGTTACAGAGATGGGGACATCACTGGCAGAAGTGTAGAGTTACAAGGAGACTATGTTGAAACACGCCGAGTACTATTTGGACGTGTTACAGAGATGGGAGCACCGCTGAGAGAAGTGTGTAGAGTTACAAGGAGACTATGTTGAAAAACGTCGAGTACTATTTGGACGGGTTACAGAGATGGGAGCATCACTGGCAGAAGTGTAGAGTTAGAAGGAGACTATGTTGAAAAACGCCGAGTACTATTTGGACGTGTTACAGAGTTGGGGACATCACTGGCAGAAGTGTAGAGTTACAAGGAGACTATGTTGAAAAACGCCGAGTACTATTTGGACGTGTTACAGAGATGGGAGCATCGCTGAGAGAAGTGTGTAGAGTTACAAGGAGACTATGTTGAAAAACGTCGAGTACTATTTGGACGGGTTACAGAGATGGGGACATCACTGGCAGAAGTGTAGAGTTACAAGGAGACTATGTTGAAAAACGCCGAGTACTATTTGGACGGGTTACAGATATGGGGACATCACTGGCAGAAGTGTAGAGTTACAAGGAGACTATGTTGAAACACGCCGAGTACTATTTGGACGTGTTACAGAGATGGGAGCACCGCTGAGAGAAGTGTGTAGAGTTACAAGGAGACTATGTTGAAAAACGTCGAGTACTATTTGGACGAGTTACAGAGATGGGGACATCACTGGCAGAAGTGTAGAGTTACAAGGAGACTATGTTGAAACACGCCGAGTACTATTTGGACGTGTTACAGAGATGGAAGCACCGCTGAGAGAAGTGTGTAGAGTTACAAGGAGACTATGTTGAAAAACGTCGAGTACTATTTGGACGAGTTACAGAGATGGGGACATCACTGGCAGAAGTGTACAGTTACAAGGAGACTATGTTGAAAACACCGAGTACTATTTGGACGGGTTACAGAGATGGGAGCATCGCTGAGAGAAGTGTGTAGAGTTACAAGGAGAGTATGTTGAAAAACGCCGAGTACTATTTGGACGGGTTACAGAGATGGGAGCATCGCTGAGAGAAGTGTGTAGAGTTACAAGGAGACTATGTTGAAAAACGTCGAGTACTATTTGGACGGGTTACAGAGATGGGAGCATCACTGGCAGAAGTGTAGAGTTAGAAGGAGACTATGTTGAAAAACGCCGAGTACTATTTGGACGTGTTACAGAGATGGGGACATCACTGGCAGAAGTGTAGAGTTACAAGGAGACTATGTTGAAAAACGCCGAGTACTATTTGGACGTGTTACAGAGATGGGAGCATCGCTGAGAGAAGTGTGTAGAGTTACAAGGAGACTATGTTGAAAAACGTCGAGTACTATTTGGACGGGTTACAGAGATGGGGACATCACTGGCAGAAGTGTAGAGTTACAAGGAGACTATGTTGAAAAACGCCGAGTACTATTTGGACGGGTTACAGATATGGGGACATCACTGGCAGAAGTGTAGAGTTACAAGGAGACTATGTTGAAACACGCCGAGTACTATTTGGACGTGTTACAGAGATGGGAGCACCGCTGAGAGAAGTGTGTAGAGTTACAAGGAGACTATGTTGAAAAACGTCGAGTACTATTTGGACGAGTTACAGAGATGGGGACATCACTGGCAGAAGTGTAGAGTTACAAGGAGACTATGTTGAAACACGCCGAGTACTATTTGGACGTGTTACAGAGATGGGAGCACCGCTGAGAGAAGTGTGTAGAGTTACAAGGAGACTATGTTGAAAAACGTCGAGTACTATTTGGACGAGTTACAGAGATGGGGACATAACTGGCAGAAGTGTACAGTTACAAGGAGACTATGTTGAAAACACCGAGTACTATTTAGACGGGTTACAGAGATGAGAGCATCGCTGGGAGAAGTGTTTATAGTTACAAGGAAACTATGTTGAAAAACACCGAGTACTATTTAGACGGGTTACAGAGATGAGAGCATTGCTGGGAGAAGTGTGTAGAGTTACAAGGAGACTATGTTGAAAAACGTCGAGTACTATTTGGACGTGTTACAGAGATGGGGACATCACTGGCAGAAGTGTACAGTTACAAGGAGACTATGTTGAAAAACACCGAGTACTATTTAGACGGGTTACAGAGATGAGAGCATCGCTGGGAGAAGTGTGTAGAGTTACAAGGAGACTATGTTGAAAAACGTCGAGTACTATTTGGACGGGTTACAGAGATGAGAGCATCGCTGGGAGAAGTGTTTATAGTTACAAGGAGACTATGTTGAAAAACACCGAGTACTATTTAGACGGGTTACAGAGATGAGAGCATCGCTGGGAGAAGTGTGTAGAGTTACAAGGAGACTATGTTGAAAAACGTCGAGTACTATTTGGACGTGTTACAGAGATGGGGACATCACTGGCAGAAGTGTACAGTTACAAGGAGACTATGTTGAAAAACACCGAGTACTATTTAGACGGGTTACAGAGATGAGAGCATCGCTGGGAGAAGTGTGTAGAGTTACAAGGAGACTATGTTGAAAAACGTCGAGTACTATTTGGACGGGTTACAGAGATGAGAGCATCGCTGGGAGAAGTGATTATAGTTACAAGGAGACTATGTTGAAAAACACCGAGTACTATTTAGACGGGTTACAGAGATGAGAGCATCGCTGGGAGAAGTGTGTAGAGTTACAAGGAGACTATGTTGAAAAACGTCGAGTACTATTTGGACGAGTTACAGAGATGAGAGCATCGCTGGGAGAAGTGTGTAGAGTTACAAGGAGACTATGTTGAAAAACGTCGAGTACTATTTGGACGGGTTACAGAGATGAGAACATCGCTGGGAGAAGTGTGTAGAGTTACAAGGAGACTATGTTGAAAAACGTCGAGTACTATTTGGACGGGTTACAGAGATGAGAACATCGCTGGGAGAAGTGTGTAGAGTTACTAGGAGACTATGTTGAAAAACGTCGAGTACTATTTGGACCGGTTACAGAGATGGGAGCATCGCTGGGAGAAGTGTGTAGAGTTACAAGGAGACTATGTTGAAAAACGTCGAGTACTATTTGGACCGGTTACAGAGATAGGAGCATCGCTGGGAGAAGTGTGTAGAGTTACAAGGAGACTATGTTGAAAAACGCCGAGTACTATTTGGACGTGTTACAGAGATGGGAGCATCGCTGGGAGAAGTGTGTGTAGTTACAAGGAGACTATGTTGGAAAACGCCGAGTACTATTTGGACTGGTTACAGAGATGGGAGCATCGCTGGGAGAAGTGTATAGAGTTACAAGGAGATTATTTTGAAAAATAAAAAAATAAAAAAATCCTGAAAAAATGTCTTGTACCTTAATTAGATCGGAGACTTTTCAGACCACCTATGTACAGATTTAAACCCTCGACCTCCGTGGCCGCTGTTAGTGTCCTCTAGCCTCACCACTACGTCACATTCATATCGTTTGAAGTTCTAAGTCCTCCTTTCTAATCAAGTCAGTTGGACCTACATCTTCCTTAAACAGAAAAAGCAGTTTTACTGGTACAGCCTCGGGTGAACTGCCCATTTCCTGGTTATTATACACATTTTATACAAGGGGCCCGTTATTTGAAGCATGTTGTGATACACAGAAAGTATTCATTCATTTATATAATTGTTACGTTGTGAAAAAATGTGAACCTTGAAATGAGAATTTTTGTTCTTGAATGAAAAGTAATTGAGTTGAATGTAAATAGCGTTGCTGTACTTTCTAACACCGAAGGCATTCCTCTGTAACCTTCGGGTCCAAGGTCCTAACTTCCATGGAAGGCTACCGCCATAGTAATCCGTAAATGTTGTACCACGTTACATAGAAAGGGTCATATTTACCTAATAAACATATCTCAGAGTGAAAAGGTAAAGCTGTTTTTAGGAAACGATCTGTTTACTTGATGTCGGATTATATTGGAGACTTTGAATAGCAAGGTATTGTAACTATGATCATGCTAAAATAACAAATGGAAAACTGTGTATCAAAGAGTGATTCAGGTGAACAAAGCTTTATATCTGAAGAAATTCGAGAAGAAGCTCAAGTTTGCTGCCGCAAAAGTCGTGATCGATTGTAACTTGTCGGTTATTTCATCTTCAGCTTATATTAGTGGACTTGTGTCCATTTTAACAATTGTATCGTTGATGTCAATTGTGCAATGAAACAAGAACAATAACATATATTTCTGGACATTTTAGATGTATTTTTCATGTTTTTTCACATAAGTAACGAAAAATTGAACATCGGACTAATCGATAGTCAAAGAGATTGTAATATTATATTTTTGACAGTATATTAGAGTAGGCGTTGTGTTTTTATCTCGTAAATGTTAACTTCATTCTTCTGCTATATTGACTCTGGTAGAGATAATTCGACTCTTTACAGAGATTATTCATGTCTGACAGTAAAAGGTATGACGTAATAATATGTTTTTTCCCCTTAAGGGTAACGGATAAATCTTGAATGTTTCTATGAATGTCCTCAGAAGTCTCCTACATTCTAAATGACTTTAGTGTAATTGCTAAACTATAAGACGTAGACAAAATATTACTACATAACAGATGTAGGTATATCTTGTTAAAATATAAAACTTATGCTTGAATACTTTCACGTGTAGTTAACTGTTTCCGATATATACTTGTTGTATGTCTGAATTTTTCAATTCTTTTACTTTTCTTGAAAGGGGAGCCGTAGTTTTTAGTCTGTTTACTACATTAGGGTACTCGCTGCATTTAACTGGAAATAGACTTTCAAGAAATCTAAATTAAAATATTTTAAAAGTTTGTGCAATAATATTTATAAAAGATTAGAGTAACCATCTTTGTTATTTAGGCGAGAGCAGGTTTTCTGGTCCAGTGAATTGTCTCTATCATGTGGAATGGAATGTCCTCTCCTCTTACGTGATAAAGTAACGTCCGCTAGGGCACGCCTTCCTTGTTCAGAGAGTCACACGTAACCTTGCTTTGCCAATGTGCATATTCATCTCCTTGAATTTCGGCAGTTCTCTGGATATCAGGGTCGTACGTTCGACTCGAGCGATAGCGAACAATAAGACAAAAACTATTAGCTACCACAACGTACTTGGCTATGTTTGTGGTCAACACAGGAAGGTTTCGGAGTAACAAAAACTTATGGCAAACGCTTTATTCCACATACACAAGCAGTCGCGGGGCGTGACTTTCAAATTGAGGGTAGCTCTAAATAATTAAAATAAGAGAGAATAATGACTCAAAAAACTAAGGCTATTCTTTAGTACTCTTTCTACTGCACAGTCACACGTAGGCCCAGTAGCGAGGTGTGACTTTCAAACTGAGGGAAGCTCCAAATAATAATTGTCATTAAAATAAGAGAATAATGACTCAAAGAACTAAGGCGACTCTTTAGTACTCTTTCTATTGTACAGTAACACGTAGGTCCAGTAGTGAGTAGCCTAAAGTGTCTACTGTATTCCCTTGTAACTACAATAAGATAATGTTTATCTTGAAGTAGATAGAGCAATAAGTGTTCGTACAAGAGTAGAGAAAGTCATGTATACATCACATAACGACCAAAACATTTGACTATCACTTAAAGTCTACTGTATTCCCTTGTAACTACAATAAGATAATGTTTATCTTGAAGTAGATAGAGCAATAAGTGTTTGTACAAGAGCAGAGAAAGTCATGTATACATCACATAACGTCCAAAACATTTGACTATCACTTAAAGTCTACTGTATTCCCTTGTAACTACAATAAGATAATGTTTATCTTGAAGTAGATAGAGCAATAAGTGTTTGTACAAGAGTAGAGAAAGTCATGTAGACATCACATAACGACTAAAACATTTGACTATCACTTAAAGTGTACTGTATTCCCTTGTAACTACAATAAGATAATGTTTATCTTGAAGTAGATAGAGCAATAAGTGTTTGTACAAGAGCAGAGAAAGTCATGTATACATCACATAACGACCAAAACATTTGACTATCACTTAAAGTCTACTGTATTCCCTTGTAACTACAATAAGATAATGCTTATCTTGAAGTAGATAGAGCAATAAGTGTTTGTACAAGAGTAGAGAAAGTCATGTATACATCACATAACGACCAAAACTTTGGACTCTCACTTAAAGTCTACTGTATTCCCTTGTAACTACAATAAGATGTTTATCTTGAAGTAGATAGAGCAATAAGTGTTTGTACAAAAGTAGAGAAAGTCATGTATACATCACATAACGACCAAAACATTTGACTATCACTTAAAGTCTACTGTATTCCCTTGTAACTACAATAAGATGTGTATCTTGAAGTAGATAGAGCAATAAGTGTTTGTACAAGAGTAGAGAAAGTCATGTATACATCACATAACGACCAAAACATTTGACTATCACTTGAAGTCTACTGTATTCCCTTGTAACTACAATAAGATAATGTTTGTCTTGAAGTAGATAGAGCAATAAGTATTTGTACAAGAGTAGAGAAAGTCATGTATACATCACATAACGACCAAAACATTTGGCTATCACTTAAAGTCTACTGTATTCCCTTGTAACTACAATAAGATAATGTTTATCTTGAAGTAGATGGAGCAATAAGTGTTTGTACAAAAGTAGAGAAAGTCATGTATACATCACATAACGACCAAAACATTTGACTATCACTTAAAGTCTACTGTATTCCCTTGTAACTACAATAAGATAATGTTTATCTTGAAGTAGATAGAGCAATAAGTGTTTGTACAAGAGTAGAGAAAGTCATGTATACATCACATAACGACCAAAACATTTGACTATCACTTAAAGTCTACTGTATTCCCTTGTAACTACAATAAGAAAATGTTTATCTTGAAGTAGATAGAGCAATAAGTGTTTGTACAAGAGTAGAGAAAGTCATGTATACATCACATAACGACCAAAACATTTGACTATCACTTGTTCAGTTTCCAAGCATGAGGAAACACGTGTGTGTTATTCTCATATAGAATGAGTGGTAGCTTGGGCCAAAATATAAGATAAAATGGGTAATAAAAAGGCTTCGTTACGCATGCGAGGGAAAGGTTGGTTAATTACTTAGTCTGGAGGCTTGTAAAACCTGATATTAGCACGCTGTGTGAAAGAGGACATGGTCTTTCTGCGTTTGCAACACGTAGTACCTAATTATGTAATCACGGCCTCCTTCACTTTTCCTCTATTCAGTCGCTAATCTCCATATGGTAAACATATTCTCAAACTGTTCAGTGTGCACATGTATGCAATGGAAAACAAAAACAATGTTCATAATGGTACATGATTAAGGCATTTTGGAAAACGTTGGATATTGTAGGATTGAATATTATGTAACAAATTACCGAGCAGTATGGCTCAGGCGGTTTCGTCGGTGGGTTCGAGTTCGATTCCCTTGGTCGACCTGCCTGCCCCATGGTTTTTCCTTTTTTTTCCCCCGTGTCGCTAGGTGAATGTTGGGTGCATTAATTACATCCCAGAATTTCCTGTTCCTCCATTAACGTTTCACATCATCTCTCATCTGGTGGTCTCTTTCAGGGTAGAAGTATCGGTGGGAGTCTCGGCGCTGCATGGCAGGATGATATTCTCCTGGTAAACACTTCCTCTTCCGGTAGGATGGTCTCCTGTCTCTGGGCCGACCTAGTTGGCCGTTTCAGGAGCGCTATCGGCGTGAAGCCCCCCTCGGTAGCCTGTCTGCCTCACGTTCAAGAGGTCCCGAGTTCGAATCTCGGTCAGGGCGAGTTACCTGGATAAGGTTTTTCCCAGGGTTTTCCCTTATCCTGATAGACAAATGGCGGGTAGCTCTAAGCTCCATGGACCCCGGACTCATTTGAGCATCATTTCACCAATTTTATTCATCGTTCGATATGGCTTAACGTTGGAGGACGTAAATAACAAAAAATAAATAAAAATAAAAAAATAAAATGGCGTGAATGCCGGTTGTGAAAGCCTGCGGGGTGTGTTACGAGTTCTGGTGGCGGCCTCCGGTCACTAAGCAGGACTGTTGACTGTTTTGCGGCTACGCTAGGAGGTATGTTGGTTGTACTAGACTTCCGGGGAGTTTCACGGTGGTAAATGATAGGGGCCCTGCCCTCCGGATTGTCACGACGCCTTGGGTCGGCCAACCTCTATCTCCTCTCGCCTCATTACTTCCTCCCGGGGATGCCCCACTTGGGACAAAAGATCAATCTAGTTGGCGTACCGAATCTCCTGCATTGTAGGATAACTCTTGTGGGGTAAGTTCTCAGACTTTAACTTATCGAATCGATTTACACTTTTCCTTTTGGTATTGGGTTGACACTGAGGGAACCATACTTTCCAGATGAGTACAAATAGTGGCATATGCTAATAATGTGGCAATTCTAGCAAGGAATATAAAAGCTCTTGAGGAAAGTTATGTATTGTTGGAAGAGAAAGTATAGGATCTAGAATTGGTAGTGGACGTTAATATGAAGATGGGGAGGCAAGAAGAAGAGAACCTACAGTCAAATTACACGAGAAAGAATATCAAAGAGTGGAAAAATGTAAATATCTGGGATCTATAGTAACAGTCGATAATAAAACATCAGTGGACATTCAAGAAAGAATAGCAAGTGGTAACGGATGTTTTATGCCTTGCAGAATTTGTTTATATCGAGGAACGTCAGTAGGAATACTAAAATTAAAATATATACAACTGTACTGCGACCAATAATGTAATGTTGGGTGTTGACAACCAGAGAAGAGCAGAAGTTATTACGGTGCGAAAGGAAGATTTCGAGAAATATATTTGGAGCGATAAGGGACTTGCACAAATGGAGAATGTGGACTAACTTAGAGTTACAGTGCCTGCAGATAGAGTAGTGAAAATTAAACAAGGAAGAATAAGGAGGATTGGCCATCTGCAGACAATGCGGGAAACTAGTGTAGTTAAGAAGATATTCATATGAAAGCTTGATGGCAGAAGGAGAAGAGGAAGACCCAGGAAGAAATGGGTAGATGATGTAGAAGATGACTTGAGAAAGTTGGGGGTTAAAGGCTGGAGAAGAAAAGCAGAGGACCGAGTAGAATGGAAGAGAGTGGTTAAATGAAATGAAATGTGTAGTTTTTAACGCCCGCTTTTACTACATACGGCACCACAGGCGGTGACACTGATGATACATGAGATGAAGATGGAGCACCGGTGGAATGATATGGCGGGGGAAACCGGAGGTCCCGGAGAAAACCCGCCCCAGCTCCGTGTTGTCCACCAAAAATCTCACTTTGCGGTCGCCTGGTATCGAACCCGGGCCGCCTTGGTGAGAGCCAAGTGTTCTAACCACTGAGCCACGGCGCGGCCATAAGAGGGTTGGGAGGCCAAGGGCCTACATGGTCTATAGTACCAACTAATCACCATCATTGGGTTGACACTGTTTATTGCAGATTTATCCTGCATCTTCTTGCTTCATCTCGACTGGAAGTTGACATCGGCGAACAGAGTTCTCAGAAGCGACTCTCCGAGGAGATGATCGCGGACTTAGATATTTCGGGAACAATCTTAGCACTTTCTTTTAGGAAGTCGGTTTTTGTACTCCATCAGTAGCGCACAAGGGTTTGCAACTCATTTCTTGAGCCAGACACAGGATGTCTCCCTGCCCCTTTGTCAGGGCATTCTCGTGAACTTGATTCACCGCTGCAGTTGACACATGTAAGTTCACTGGTGTAACCGAAGCTGTGACACATAGCATCTACGCGGGTTTGGCATACCCGAGGTCAATGGTATGCAATAGTATCGCCGCCACCCGGTAGCTTTAGTGGTGCGATCTTACCTCAGCCATGAGATAAAGTCGAAGTGTCCGCTGTCGTAGGGCCATTTACTTTTTACAGAGATACGACAAGGTTAAGGAGAGACCAGTGCACATGGTCACTTCTAGCTCAGCCCGCAGCTACAGGTTAGCATATATCCCTCGGCCCAACTGCCAGAAAACGAGGGTTTACAGGGAACATCCTTTAACCATGACTTGGCACCCTGAAACAACCAACAGTTTGAAAGGAGCTGAAATGAGAGATGTAATTATCGTTCCTAATGACCCGGGGAGGCCCCCTGTGGGTCAAGAAGGTCGGCCAAACCAACGACCTCCGCAGGTGCTACCAGTCGGTGCCCCTGATCGCAACAATCCACGTAAACTAATGAAACACGCACGTGTGAAGGTCAACATCTTGAGGGTGATGTCCAACACAAGGTCGAGATCCACTTCCTCAACGACCAAACAACATGGAACCAAACCTGCGTAGCGTCCTCAGGCAAATATCTCTTTGTTAGTCTCAACTACTGTCGCACATGCTTTCCAATAGAACTGTTTAGAAATTGTGGCACCTCATTGGCCACTGTTTAGAGATTATTGTAGCCGATTTACAATTGACCGCCTGCGGTGCCGTATGTAGTAAAAGCGGGCGTTAAACACTACTCATTTACAATTGTTTAGAAATTGTCGCTCCTGATTTGCAATTTGTTCCAATTTTTAAGCTAAACAGACGAAGAAAACTTTGTTAAGGAACATAGAAGGCCATGCTAGATATATTGGTATGCCATAAACTTAAAATACTCTGTACAGAAGTTTGTAGGTATGTGTAGAGTAATCTGATAACACCATTTAACTACATAACATAGTTCTTTACTGGTTGAAAAGACCTCTTCCTCCACACGACATAATGTTTCCAACAATCTCAAAACTGGCTGTTAGTTGTAATATTCTTGTAACCAAACTTCAATCCCATTTGCAGGAATATCCAGATTAGATCATATTGCAAACATTGTTACTGACTTCGACTCAATCGGGTAAAGGGAGAAGGTTCAAGTGTTTTAAAGTTTAGTTATTTGTGTACTGTTCATATCAGTTGCAACCATGTTTCATTAAAATTTCATCAACTAATACTTCTGTTACGACTTTGGCAGTTGGTTACGATTGGAAATTAAACGCTGACAAAAATGATAAGCTATCAATTTCTATTGCAACATCTAACACGCAAATCAACACTCTTCTCTATGTCAGTATGAAGAAGTTATTGTACGTAATTTTAGTGTTTATTCGACCAGGTTAGAGCTTCCAAATATCTACTACAGATATTAGAGTCAAACATTTATTTTGTTCTAGAAGGAAAACAGCTCATTGGTCTCCTATCTCCCTGTCCATAGAAGTTGGAGAGATGCTTAGCAACGCAGATGATATTAGTTCTCTGTGATATTGTTCCAGATTCGGGTACATTGGTGATAAACTCCATCTCCACAGATTCAACCGCGAATTCATTTTCATTTTGTAATTAATACATTATCATCTGTATGAGCAACTTCTTTAACGTAATTCTGTTTGAATAATGTTGTTTTAGGGATGGGTCTTCGATACCTCGATACTCACGATACTTGCGTGGTATCGATACCGAACGATAGTTCAGAAAATTCGATCGGGACTTTTCGATATTACAATTTTTATTTTATTTTAAAATCACAAAATATTATATCCGCAAGTAGAACATTGTCAGGAATGTGGTAGCTGTACCACATTCGTGTGTCAACTGTCAGTTAACAGTGCACTACTTATCTCCTGTCACCTCCTCTTTTTAGTACACTGCATTACTGTATTCCACATGCAACAGTTTTATCTGAAAGACTATTTAGTAGAGCAGGACTGATATGTGACAGAAAAAGAAATAGACTTGACCCCGAAAGAGTGAAAATGCAGTATTTTTCACAATATTTTAAAATTAGTAATTGCATGTACAACAATATGAAAATTAAAATTGGAAATGAAGAAATAGATACAACAGATGATCACTTATTTCTAGGATTGAATATTGACAAAAACTTATCATGGACAAAACATGTAAATTATATATGCAATAAAATAAGTAAGGGTATCTATCTATTAAATTACGTGGCACACTATTTGGATAAACCTAATTTAAAATTGATTTATTATGGAATAATTCATCCTCATTTGAATTATGGTATTGAATTATGGGGTACAACGTCTAAAGAAAATTTGAAACGATTACTGGTATTGCAGAAGAGGTGTGTAAGAATTGTGTATTCATTAAAATCAAGGGATTCATGTAGAGAAATTTTTAAAAAAGAAAGAATTCTTACAGTGGTTGCATTATATATTTTTAGAGTTATTTTACTAGTTAGGAGAACTACAAATATAAGGAGTAATAGCAATATACATAAATATGACACAAGAACTAAAGAGAATATGTATAGGGAAGCAAAGAGTAAGAAATTTTTTGATAAAAATCCATTTGTAATTGGAAGAACTTTATACAATAAGCTGCCAGCCACAATTAAACAATCAACTGGTTCCAAGTTTAATAAATGTTTAAAAAATTACTTAATTGAGAGGGCCTTTTATGACATAGATGAATATCTGCAATTGTAATTTTAAAGGTTTTTTTTTCCTGACACATGCAATTTGTAAATATTTCAATGAGGGTATAAATGGGAGATCAAACTGTCAATCTGTCTAGTAATTTCAACAAGTGAGTATAAACTTTAAAATATATTTCTGAAATCAGCAAATAAGTACATATTTATAAATTATTATTCTTATTATTACTATTATTATTTATGTTCAATCATTATATAACAAATAAGAAAATACTAATACAGTTTATTACATCTTCTGTTTCATATTACTGAGATCTTCACCTTATGACCAATGGATAGGAAGACCTGCGAGACCCTCCTCAAAGAAAGGGAAAACCGAAGATTGTTTTTTTTTTTTTTTTTTTTTTTAACCATAAAGACAGTTACATTATTTATTAATCTCTGTATATGCTCTGTAAAATTTGTAAATCTTGATGTATGTAACTAAATATTGTAATATGTAAACTTTTTCGACGAAACTTGAAACATGTATGTCATCTCTATAAGTGAATAAACCATTACCATTACCATTACCAAAAACTTATAAAAGTGGACTGCTTTGGTTTTCCATGCCTAATGTAGTGTTTAAAAATAAGATTACTGATAGTTTTAAGTTTTGTCTCGTAAATATGTGTACGTAATTAACTTAATTGGCATTATACAGTTATACCAACGTTCTATTTTGTACTGAAACTGGAAGTAGAAATGACGGTATCGAGTATCGATAAAACTGATATCGACCCTTTGTTTCCTGCTGCTCCCCTTACGTTCTCTACAACGTGTAGTGACAGATGTGTACTTGTACTAGGACATCCAAAAAAAGATATAAGTTGTTTTATAACTCTAAAACAAAAACGAATATTTTGAAACCTTTGTGTAGAAATCTGTAGTTCTTATAAGAGGTGGCCAACTACGTTAACATTTCCAAAAATCACCCAACTCTTGTTTAGAAGTAGAAGTGCATGCTACACGAAATGTTTAGCATCTTATTTAAAACCATTATAGTCAACGAGAGACAATTATGGGATATCATAACACACGCACATTATTCTTCAACCCCTTATATATGATAGTTATTTATAGAAATTGCGAGGGAGTGAAGAGAGCAAGATAAACGCCAAACCTCGCTAATGTCATACGTGACTTTATCCTTTACCTAAAAAAATTCTATTATGAATTGTAAAAGTATTAAAATTTAAGACCTGAAGCTTTCCTGGCGACAAATTTCTTTGAGATCTTCTTGGGAAACAAGTCAAGTGAAGAGACGATTAGATATCGACGCTTTGGGAGTGTACATCTCTCCCATTATCAGGATATTTATTAAATGTTATAACTACAAATGTATCACTGGATATAACACAAATATAAACAAAGACAAAACACTATCAATACTCGCATCACTCAACAAAAGACTGTTTGCAGTAAATTAAATACCAGGTCAGGAGATGGCGTGAGTATAGAAAATTAATTGGGTCAAACAAACGTAACTACTTAGCCTGATTACGCTTTATTGATATGTGCTTCTTAAGTCGACGGATTTCCATTTTAACGCCGGTTTCCAAGAGGAGCTGAACTGAAACCCAGCATCACGATTCAACGTGCTCTTCACGAAGGAAATGGCCAAAGCCCCCTTAACTCTCCGCTCCCAGTAACTGCTGCATTTTGCCAAGATTGTCGTCCCCCGAAAGTTGGTTCTATGCTCTGCCAGTCCAGACTTCTCAGGTTGCACTTAACAAATGCTCCGTTCATGTTCCATTATTCTGGTAGCAATGGTCCTTCTGGTTTGTTTAATGCAACCTGAGAAGTCTGGACTGGCAGAGCATCATAGAGCCAACTTTCGGGAGACGACCATCTTGGCAAAATGGGAGCGGAGAGTTAAGGAGGCTTTGGTTATTAACTCCGAGAGGAGCACGTTTAATCGTGATGTTGGACTTCAGTTCAGCTCCTCTTGGAAACCAGCCTTAAAAATGGAAATATGTCGACTTAAGAAGCACAGATCTATACAGCTTAATCATCAATTTAAGTAGTTACGTTTCTTTGACATAATTAACTTTCTATACTCACGCCATCTCCTGGCCTGGTATTTAATTTACTGATAACAGTCTTTTGTTGAGTGATGCAAGTATTGACAGTGTTTTGTCTTTGTTTATATTTGAGTTATATCCAGCGATACATTTGCGGTTATAACATTTATTAAACTATCCTGATGATGAGAGAGATGTACACTCTTGAAACGTTGATTTCTATTTACTTCCCTTGTTTCCCGAGAAGGTCTCAAACATATTAAAATTTGTTTTACAAAAGATTTAGGATCGATGTTTTTAGATGTAAAATGGCATTGGAGGTTAGCGAAGAATCGTAACAGTAGCGTAGATGGTAGCGTGTCTGCCTAACGTTCAAGAGGTCCCGAGTTCGAATCTCGGTCAGAGTGAGTTACCCGGATAAGGTTTTTATCCGGGGTTTCCCTTATCCTTACAAAGACGAATGTCAGGTAACACTAAGCTCTCTGGACCCCAGGCTCATTTTAACATCATTTCACCCATTTCATTCATCGTCCGATATGACTTAACGTTGGAGAACGTAAATTTAAAAAAAAAAAAAAAAAAAGGGTAACTTGGTGATCCAAAAATAACAAATGTTGGTAAACTGCATGTCAAAATGAGTGACTCAGGTGACGGAAGTTTTATATTTTGAGGTTAAAAGTGCATGGAGGTTGGCAGTCTTCAAGTGTACCAAAGGCTATTTGGAAGAAAGTGTAAATGAAAAGACCACTATTACTTAGCAGATTACTTTAGAAAGAATGAAGAAAGTGCATCTCCAGTCATTAACAAAAATAATTTTAACAATTGTTACGATGATATTAATTATACAATGAAACCAGAATAATAAAATATATTTCTGGACATTGTACTTATCGAATGTTTGTTTCTTGTTTTTCAGGTAACTAACGAAAAAATGAACAACGGACTAATCGATAGTCAAAGAGATAGTGATATAACGTCTTTGACACTATATTAGAGAAAGTGTTCCTAAAGAGTAATGTATTTTGTCTCGCAGAATGTGTTACTGTACCTAATCTGCCTTTAGAGAAAGTAAAATTGTGGAACACGTCCTTTACTAATGTAGTTTTATTATTTGTAACTGCGGTCTTAATTTCGATAATTTCATGTTCTGTTCTCTTATTTGCCAATACATTCATACTTCGATAATCTAAATGCTAGCTCCTTATAAGGAAAGTGGACCAAACAGGTCTATTGAGTGTATCCAGGGTAGAAAGGCCGTTCATTAAATGTGTGATTTTATCATTTAGAGGGGAATGACGTAGAGAAGCTATTACATACAACAATATTTGCGATATTGTTAACAATAAGCGATATTCCACTATTAATGCAAATTCTGAGGTCCTTGAAATATATAACACATATTTTCAGTACTCCACAACCTAAATTCTGATAAATGCAAAATGTAATATTTAGTTCAGCTTCTAGTAAGCACACGACATTGAACACTATAGGTACAATGAGTTGTGAGAACATTTCTCGAAAATTTATACAAAATGTTCTAACGGTTTTAATCCTAACAGTTTGTACAAGAGTAGAGAAAGTCATGTATACATTACATAGCGACCAAAACAATTAACTATCACTTAAAGTCTACTGTATTCCCTTGTAATTACAATAAGATAATGTTTATCTTGAAGTAGATAGAGCAATAAGTGTTTGTACAAGAGTAGAGAAAGTCATGTATACATCACATAACGACCAAAACATTTGACTATCACTTAAAGTCTACTGTATTCCCCTGTAACTACAATAAGATAATGTTTATCTTGAAGTAGATAGAGCAATAAGTGTTTGTACAAGAGTAGAGAAAGTCATGTATACATCACATAACGACCAAAACATTTGACTATCACTTAAAGTCTACTGTATTCCCCTGTAACTACAATAAGGTAATGTTTATCTTGAAGTAGATAGAGCAATAAGTGTTTGTACAAGAGTAGAGAAAGTCATGTATACATCACATAACGACCAAAACATTTGACTATCACTTAAAGTCTACTATATTCCCTTGTAACTACAATAAGATAATGTTTATCTTGAAGTAGATAGAGCAATAAGTGTTTGTACAAGAGTAGAGAAAGTCATGTATACATCACATAACGACCAAAACATTTGACTATCACTTAAAGTCTACTGTATTCCCTTGTAACTACAATAAGATAATGTTTATCTTGAAGTAGATAGAGCAATAAGTGTTTGTACAAGAGTAGAGAAAGTCATGTATACAACACATAGCGACCAAAACATTTGACTATCACTTAAAGTCTACTGTATTCCCTTGTAACTACAATAAGATAATGTTTATCTTGAAGTAGATAGAGCAATAAGTGTTTGTATAAGAGTAGAGAAAGTCATGTATACATCACATAACGACCAAAACATTTGACTATCACTTAAAGTCTACTGTATTCCCTTGTAACTACAATAAGACAATGTTTATCTTGAAGTAGATAGAGCAATAAGTGTTTGTACAAGAGTAGAGAAAGTCATGTATACATCACATAACGACCAAAACATTTGACTATCACTTAAAGTCTACTGTATTCCCTTGTAACTACAATAAGATAATGTTTATCTTGAAGTAGATAGAGCAATAAGTGTTTGTATAAGAGTAGAGAAAGTCATGTATACATCACATAACGACCAACATATTTGACTATCACTTAAAGTCTACTGTATTCCCTTGTAACTACAATAAGATAATGTTTATCTTGAAGTAGATAGAGCAATAAGTGTTTGTACAAGAGTAGAGAAAGTCATGTATACATCACATAACGACCAAAACATTAGACTATCACTTAAAGTCTACTGTATTCCCTTGTAACTACAATAAGATAATGTTTATCTTCAAGTAGATAGAGCAATAAGTGTTTGTACAAGAGTAGAGAAAGTCATGTATACATCACATAACGACCAAAACATTTGGCTATCACTTAAAGTCTACTGTAATCCCTTGTAACTACAATAAGATAATGTTTATCTTGAAGTAGATAGAGCAACAAGTGTTTGTATAAGAGTAGAGAAAGTCATATATACATCATATAACGACCAAAACATTTGGCTATCACTTAAAGTCTACTGTATTCCCTTGTAACTACAATAAGATAATGTTTATCTTGAAGTAGATAGAGCAATAAGTGTTTGTACAAGAGTAGAGAAAGTCATGTATATATCACATAACTACCAAAACATTTGACTATCACTTAAAGTCTACTGTATTCCCATGTAACTACAATAAGATAATGTTTATCTTGAAGTAGATAGAGCAATAAGTGTTTGTATAAGAGTAGAGAAAGTCATGTATACATCACATAACGACCAAAACATTTGACTATCACTTAAAGTCTACTGTATTGCCTTGTAACTACAATAAGATAATGTTTATCTTGAAGTAGATAGAGCAATAAGTGTTTGTACAAGAGTAGAGAAAGTCATGTATACATCACATAACGACCAACATATTTGACTATCACTTAAAGTCTACTGTATTCCCTTGTAACTACAATAAGATAATATTTATCTTGAAGTAGATAGAGCAATAAGTGTTTGTACAAGAGTAGAGAAAGTCATGTATACATCACATAACGACCAAAATATTTGACTGTCACTGAAAGTCTACTGTATTCCCTTGTAACTACAATAAGATAATGCTTATCTTGAAGTAGATAGAGCAATAAGTGTTTGTACAAGAGTAGAGAAAGTCATGTTTACATCACATAACGACCAAAAGATTTGACTATCACTTAAAGTCTACTGTATTCCCTTGTAACTACAATAAGATAATGTTTATCTTGAAGTAGATAGAGCAATAAGTGTTTGTACAAGAGTAGAGAAAGTCATGTATACATCACATAACGACCAAAACATTAGACTATCACTTAAAGTCTACTGTATTCCCTTGTAACTACAATAAGATAATGTTTATCTTGAAGTAGATAGGGCAATAAGTGTTTGTACAAGAGTAGAGAAAGTCATGTATACATCACATAACGACCAAAACATTTGGCTATCACTTGAAGTCTACTGTATTCCCTTGTAACTACAATAAGATAATGTTTATCTTGAAGTAGATAGAGCAATAAGTGTTTGTATAAGAGTAGAGAAAGTCATGTATACATCATATAACGACCAAAACATTTGGCTATCACTTAAAGTCTACTGTATTCCCTTGTAACTACAATAAGATAATGTTTATCTTGAAGTAGATAGAGCAATAAGTGTTTGTATAAGAGTAGAGAAAGTCATGTATACATCACATAACGACCAAAACATTTGACTATCACTTGAAGTCTACTGTATTCCCTTGTAACTACAATAAGGTAATGTTTATCTTGAAGTAGATAGTGCAATAAGTGTTTGTATAAGAGTAGAGAAAGTCATGTATACATCATATAACGACCAAAACATTTGGCTATCACTTAAAGTCTACTGTATGCCCTTGTAACTACAATAAGATAATGTCTATCTTGAAGTAGATAGAGCAATAAGTGTTTGTATAAGAGTAGAGAAAGTCATGTATACATCACATAACGACCAAAACATTTGACTATCACTTAAAGTCTACTGTATTCCCTTGTAACTACAATAAGATAATGTTTATCTTGAAGTAGATAGAGCAATAAGTGTTTGTACAAGAGTAGAGAAAGTCATGTATACATCACATAACGACCAACATATTTGACTATCACTTAAAGTCTACTGTATTCCCTTGTAACTACAATAAGATAATGTTTATCTTGAAGCAGATAGAGCAATAAGTGTTTGTACAAGAGTAGAAAAAGTCATGTATACATCACATAACGACCAAAACATTTGACTGTCACTTAAAGTCTACTGTATTCCCTTGTAACTACAATAAGATAATGTTTATCTTGAAGTAGATAGAGCAATAAGTGTTTGTACAAGAGTAGAGAAAGTCATGTATACATCACATAACGACCAAAACATTTGACTATCACTTAAAGTCTACTGTATTCCCTTGTAACTACAATAAGATAATGTTTATCTTGAAGTAGATAGAGCAATAAGTGTTTGTACAAGAGTAGAGAAAGTCATGTATACATCACATAACGACCAAAACATTTGACTATCACTTAAAGTCTACTGTATTCCCTTGTAACTACAATAACATAATGCTTATTTTTTTAATTTACGTCCTCCAACGTTGTCATATCGGACGATGAATGGAATAGGTGAAATGATGCTCAAATGAGCCCAGGGTCCACAGTGCTTCGAGTTACCCAACATTCATTTTTCAGGATAAGGGAAAACCCCGTAAAAACCTTATCCAGATAACTCACCCTGACCGAGATTCGAACTCGGGACCTCTTGATAGTGAGGCATTTCAGTATCATGCATACGATTTTGGATAGTGTTTATCATGAAGTAGATAGAGCATTAAGTGTTTACACAAGAGTAGAGAAAGACAGGCGTTAACAGTTCAGGTTGTATATGTTTCATTTGTTTAGGGTCTGGTCTATTGATCCTGGGTCGCGGGTTCGATGGTTTTTAATGTACTTAAAGTTGACAGTAGGTTTACTAGCATGGGGTGGTGATATAACCCGGGCATGTGTAACATGCCGACATTCCGATAGATAACCTTGGATCATAGCCATTTTTGAGTTCCATCTACTTCTAATAATTTCTAAAAAATATCAGGCATTATTTAATTTTTTAAACGTGTTTTATTTTGTTTGTCGTGATCTTATGGCTTGGGCGTAATTACAATCAGTCATCTGATATTCCATGTCATTACTTGCATTATTTATTTGAAAATGTTATAAAATTGAGAATGAATCATTGGTAACGGAAGAACATTGTGTTTTATTTGTTAAATTGGATGCAATTTGAAATAACTTCCGTTTTCACGCGTTGCGGAAACAGTGAACATAAAAGGTCAACAAGTCGACTGTGTAGCAGTTGGTTGCTTATTAGAAAGTTGAGGCAAGGAGCATTCACATCTCAGCTCTCGAACAGAAAGGTTCAGGTAAGTGCTGCTCTCAGTCATATTACACTCTCAACACACTCTTCTTCTGCTTATCGAGGAATAACTTCATTATAGATAAAATGGGGATAGGCTATAAGAGATAGTCAGATGTTTTGGTCAATATGCGATGTCTTTGTTATTACTGGAACTCGTATTTTTGCATATTTGCATGTTTATTCCTTGGTAGTTAAACATATGCAAGTAGTAGATTTTAACCATCACTATAAGACATCATTACGAGATACTTTTGGCCTTTTACTGTTAGACATGAATAATCTCTGTAAAGAGTCGAATTATCTCTACCAGAGTCAATATAGCAGAAGAATCAAGTTAACATTTGCTAGACAAAAACACATCGCCTCTTTAGTTATTTGGTAAAATCAGTCCCTCGCAAATATTCATAACACTTTTTGAGCTGCACTATTTTTAAAACATAAATATTCTTTGTCATAAACTGTAGCTGACTTTTGTAGCAGCAAACTAAGATTAGCTATTCCAGCTTCTCGGATTTCTTCAGATATAAAACTTTGGTCGTCTGAATCACTCATTTTGACATAGAGTTTATTATTTGTTATTTCTACATCACCATAGTTATGATTCTTCGCCATTCAAAGTCTCCAATAGCCATCATACATATTAGTAAAACCATCTATTCTAAATCTTTTCTAAAACAATTTTTATAATCCATAATTCAATTCGATTTTTCTTAGGTAACGAATAAAATTACGTAAGGAACTAGGAAGGTTTGATGTTTATAATGTTCTCGGAGCTAACCCCCGTCGGCCGTGGCTAATAAACCTCAACTTACCTTGCAAGTCTCATAAATAACTAACACATTTAGCAGATGTTTAGTGTATATACTCATGTTATAGTGCACATAAATCCGAGCTCTAGTAATTGCGTTCTCTTGGTATGTCCCTGAGATGAAAAATGAATGACTTCCTATTTCACAAAAGCAATAAGTATTGAAAAATTAAAACAACAAAGAATAGGAAGGAATGTGTTTGCTGTACATGCCTTCTTTTGATTTAGCGGACTTCAAAACAAACGTATTTTTCTTTGAACTCATAGCATGGAATGTATTGTGATAGAGAAAGTTTTAAGTAGAATTTAACAAGAGTTTATCTTCTCCTAAAACATTACATGTTGCTGGATGCTGAACACAGTGGGTCATGGTTGTAATTTGTCAAAAAGTTCATTTGTTCACTATGACGCTAAAAACACGTAGAGGCCGTAACCTCAAAATGAATTTTGATGTTTTATATTTGATAATTTCATTTCTATATATTGTAGCTTCAAAATGCGTAAAAAATGTTATTCGTTTGGAAATGTTTCATCACGTTCATGTTTTCTTGCAAGCGATGTAGTTTACACGCAATTCTTCTGAAATCTGTTTTGTAAACTTCTCAGCTCATTTGAGCATCACTTCATCGTCCGATATGACTTAACGAAATGAAATGTGTAGTGTTTAACGCCCGCTTTTACTACATACGGCACCGCAGGCGGTGACACTGATGATACATGAGATGAAGATGGAGCACCGGTGGAAGGAGATGACAGGGGAAACCGGAGGTCCCGGAGAAAACCCGCCTCAGCGCCGTGTTATCCACCACAAATCTCACTTTGCGGTCGCCTGGGATTGAACCCGGGGCGCTTTGGTGAGAACCAAGCGGTCTAACCACTGAGCCACGGCACGGCCTGATATGACTTAACGTTGTAGGACGTTGCCTTACCTTAATCGCTTCTTAATTCGCTTCGTTGTTGTAGAGGTATTTATTTTTGTCCGTTGGCAGCACTGATTAAGTAACTATCATAACAACAAGGAGGATTATGGATGTAAGAAAGTCTGTATTTTCTTATTGTACAAGTTTCTGGAGCAATTTCAATGCACATTCGTTATAAATCTATCTTAAACGAAGTTAAAAAATAACAAAATACCAGAAATGGAGCATTGACATACCTCTTTTACGTAAAAGAAGCTCGATTTGTCACTTAGACAAAACACAATCGTGTTACACAGTCAACTGTCTCAGGTAGTTAACTTCTTCGTTCTAACAAAACAATACACTATCGTCACCTAGGGAACACATTTTGTAAAACTGATCCGAGTCACCCGCCAATACGAATTACCCGAGGTTACCTTACAACTAAAATTAAGTTCTAAGATTTCACTGGAATAAAATATGACACATTTTCGATAATAGTTCCAATAATTTTGTTTTAATTTATGCTTTGGTCATTAAAAGGAGACGCAATTTCATAGTCATCAATTTGAAACTTTAGTATCATTTACAGTCTACTATATTGTCCTATAGTATTTACGCTTATACTAGTGAAGGGTCGATAGCAGTTTTTATCGATACCCGATTCTCGATATTTTCTACCATTCCCGATACTTCGATATTCCATACCTTCATTTCTACTTCTAGTTTCAATACAAAATAGAATGTTGGTAGAACTGTGTAATGTCAATAAAATTAATTAGGTGTACATATTTAATGCGACAAAACCTAAAACCGCCAGTGTTCTTATTTTTAAACTCTACTTTAGACATTTAAAAGCAAAACAATCCATTTTTGTAAGTTTTTTTTGGCTTTCAAAAATGCTAGCATTTTCACTGTTTCGGGGTCAAGTCTACTTCTTTTTCTGTCACATATGAGTCTTGCTGTGTTAAGAAAACTGTTGCAGGTGGAATAGCGGCTATTTGTTTTTATTTCTGGAAATAATTAATTTCTTTTCCAGTGATCCAGTGCACTAGAAAGAGGAGATGACGTCGTCGTTGAGATATGTAGTGATTTCTTGGTGGGATTGTTAACTGACAGTTGACACACGATTATTTTGTTGTATAATGTACCATATTCCTGACAATTTCTCGGGTTTTGTAATGCTCTACTTGTGGTAATATTTTTTGCTTTTAAAATAAAATAAAAATTGCAGAATCACCAGCGAAATATCGAAAAACTCCCGAAGTATCTTCCAATATCGATACCTTGCACGTATCGTGACTATCGAGATATAGCAAATATCGAGGACCTTTCTCTATTATATATCATTAAAATGAAGTAGATAGAACAGTTTGAAGAAGACGGAGATGAGAAACTCATGCGATTTTCTCGGAATCAGTTTCCAAATGAAATGAAGGGCAGAGAACGTAATGCAAACGGTTTTGGTCAGGAAGCTGAGGTGACAGTCCTTTGTTTGCAAAACAAATCACTTTATGTCAGTGAAAAACAAACTAAGGTCGCTTTCAAATGGATGACGTAATCTAGATAAATAAAAGTGACTGAAATGGCTACGTTCTGTTGTTCTATAAATATGACGCGTTATAGTCCCATAACTTTGTCTACTCTTGTACTATTCTCGCATTAACCATTTCCAAGACATTTCCTGTAATTCATTTGAAAGTTTAAGACGACGTGTCTGTGTGGCAATATAAAGACAAACACAACACGTAGCATGACGCTTACTTCAGTCTCTCTTTGAGTCTAGTTTAGTATTGCAATAAACAATTAACTCGAAAATCGCATTGATTTAAAATAGTCTGAAAATACAAAAATTAAACTTAACACACCTGTACAGCGTGGTACTTCCATCTGTTGTTAAGAGTAAGAACCAAATAATCTTTACTGCTCTTCTCCTTCGGCATTGTAACATAGTGCATTAGTACAAGTTTAAAAGTTAAGTTTAAATGACACTTTGTAATTGTTGGAAATGACTTCCTTTAATATTAATACAAACCATATCAAGTTTTATGACGCGACGGCCGCACCGAACTTTAAACATTTGCCGCACGATTGTTGAACTCTTTTAAAGTTGAGCGGCAAGAAGCGATCATTGTTGATGGCTACGTTATGGCGACCTTTTATGAATTTACAAAACTGATACCTAAGTCTACACAAACAGAACAATAAATGAGAAATTTTCTGTGTGCTTTTCTTCTTAAAGTATCGTGGTGAAATACTTGTACCAATTATTGTTCCACAAGTAAAATATATACATAAATATGCACAAATTAGTTATATATGTACTATTCCCTTAAATATGCACTTATATGCTGTATACAACTTCTGTAATAAACTCATTACAGTGTGGAATAAATGATTTACTTACGTGCATATGTTTAACCGACAAGGAATAAACATAAATATACAAAAACCCGAGCTCTGATTATTACATTCTCTTTGTATGTCCAAGATATAACAAATGAATAACGATTTGCTATTACAAAACGATAAGTATTGGAAAATTGATACAAATACCTTGGAAATGTTAGGTAACTCCACATTATTTTTCAGAATGAAGTTGTTTGCGCTGCCCCTTCTGTTTGTGGTGTGCGCCCCCGCGATGGGGTTCAAGTCGGGAGCTCCAGAGTCGGCGTGCGAGACCATGATCCCTGAACATCATTCAGAAATCAAGAGCACTCCCTCGCCTTACACCATGAAACTGAGCAAGAACAGTATATCGGACGGAGGCACTGTCGACGTCACCATTTTTGGTACAGAAGAGGACAAGATCCGAGGTTTCTTTGTGCAGGCTCGTGTCGGAGATACCCCCGTCGGCAAGTTCCTCAAGGGCAAGGATATCAAACTGGTCAACTGTGGCGGCGGTGTCGAGGTGAGTCACTTTTGCACCTTGCTCAACTTTAAATTCACAAACTGATTTTCTCAATACTCAAAATATACACTCTGACAGAAAAATGAGCATACGGCGGGTTTAACGCTTCGTTCTACTGAATCCTTTCATAATTAAGTCTGTGTTACTGATAGCCGAGCGCTATAGACAAGTATGTAGCACCTAGACCTACAAAGGTTCGAATACCGAACATAATTTTGATTTTTTATTATAGAAACACGAAATCTGTATTACGTACATTGTAATATAACCTCCAATTGTTAAGGTTTACTTGATTTTATGACATTTATGCTCACACTTAAAAATTGAAACACTCTACTTTGTTTTTAAACTAACTGAAATATTTTATTCCTTATGTAAAATCAAATAAAGATGGAAATTAACTTAATAGCCGTGTGTAAACGCTTTGTTTCTATTACTGAGGGCATGAATGAGACCAAATGGTTAGAGGATATTTCGCATTATATGTCAGCAACATTCATAACAAATGAACGAGCCCGAGTGTTTACATAACCTATATTAAGCCAACTTTCTAATAACATTGCATTTATTTTATAAGCGAAAGAATATGTTATTTGCATTTAAAATATCATTACTTATCTTCTGTAAGAAAAATAAAGGCATTGCTATTAAAGTAACAATTACATGCACAACAAGTATTGGTCCACTTACGAGACATGCGTTTGACCGCTCCGCTATCACACATACGGCCAAACCGTAAAGCCACTCCGTATCTGTCACATAGTTTTATAATGAAGCCAGAGTGCTATCGAACCTTGTTTCTGTGTCTGTTTATTTATTTACGTCCTCCAAAGTTAAGTCATATCGGACGGTAAATGAATTGAGTGAAATGATGCTCAAATGAGTCCAGGGTCCATGGAGCTTACAGTTACCCGACATTCGTCTTGAAGAATAAGGGAAAACCTCGGAAAAACCTTATCCAGGTAACTCACCCTGACCGAGATTCGAACTCGGGACCTCTTGAACGTGAGGCAGACAGGCTACCATCTACGCTACCGAGGTGGGCTATGAGATGTGTTAAATGAGTTTTTCTTCGTAGTTCTTTGTTACAAATGTTTATATAGCCTTTTGTGTATTGTAAATATAGTCAAGTGCTGAATTCTTAAATACTACAAGTGGCTTACAAATGTCGAGTGCTAAGTTTACACAAAAGTCATCATTATTACATTAAAACCATAAATTACGCATTTATACTTATTTTCAATATAAGTGCCGTCATTTTTTAAAACAACTTACGGTCGTATGGTAGCTATTCTTTTGTTCATGAATGTAAACATTCACATGGTATGGGCTATGGCTTTCTATGATTTGTTGCACTCAGATTTGCTTCTTTCTCACACAAAATGAAGATATTTGCAGAATATTTTATTTGTCATGAAAAAATCTTAAACATTTGGTAATTTGTAACATTTAAGTGGCCAAATGTAATAGACTGTTAATTGGCATTAGTGCAATGATACGGATAAAGGGTAGAGAAATGTTGGAACAGGGTTAAAACTTAGCAAGATTTCTTAATTTAAAATCAGATGAATATGTGGAGAAAGGAAGTGTGCAATGAAACGCTGGAAGCGCCGCTTTCCCAAAAATGTCAGTAGAAAAACAAGAGAAACGAGAAAATTCCTGCCAAACAATATTTTATTTCCTCTGGATACATTTTGAAATTTATTCGCGAACATGCGTGGTGTTGTGGATAATTTGACAGTAACTTAGATGCTAGTGTCCAGTTCCGCCAGCTCATTCAATACTGTATTTACACATTCGTAACCTTCGTAGGTTACCGGAAGTAATCGCGACTCTTCGCTAACAGATTTTGTCAGGTGGAGTCTCTGTAGCGTGTGAAGAAAAATTTATTTTTTGTTTTATGTGTCACTTTTAAGTATAACTGTAAGTATATTTCAATAGCATTAGCAATAGTATTTTACATAGATTAGTCTCTACTGAAGACAAGTAGGAAATTATTGTCAAGTTTTAAGTTATTAGCCAAACTGTGTGAAATGCATACTTTCTCCATTTAGTTCACGCAGTGTGGGGCAGGGAACGTCTGAGAGGAGAGGGGAAGCTCGTACGTGTAACTGTACAATAGAAAGAGTACTAAAGAGTAGCCTTAGATCTTTGAGTCATTATTCTCTCTTATTTTAATGACAATTATTATTTGGAGCTTCCATCTCTTTGAAAGTCACGCCTCGCTACTGGACCTACGTGTGACTGTACAATAGAAAGGGTACTAAAGGGTAGCCTTAATTCTTTGAGTCATTATTCTCTCTTATTTTAATGACAATTATTATTTGGAGCTTCCCTCTCTTTGAAAGTCACGTCTCGCTACTGGACCTACGTGTGACTGTACAATAGAAAGAGTACTAAAGAGTAGCCTTAATTCTTTGAGTCATTATTCTCTCTTATTTTAATGACAATTATTATTTGGAGCTTCCCTCTCTTTGAAAGTCACGCCTCGCTACTGGACCTACGTGTGACTGTACAATAGAAAGGGTACTAAAGAGTAGCCTTAGTTCTTTGAGTCATTATTCTCTCTTATTTTAATGACAATTATTATTTGGAGCTTCCCTCTCTTTGAAAGTCACGTCTCGCTACTGGACCTACGTGTGACTGTACAATAGAAAGAGTACTAAAGAGTAGCCTTAGTTCTTTGAGTCATTATTCTCTCTTATTTTAATGACAATTATTATTTGGAGCTTCCCTCTCTTTGAAAGTCACGTCTCGCTACTGGACCTACGTGTGACTGTACAATAGAAAGGGTACTAAAGAGTAGCCTTAGTTCTTTGAGTCATTATTCTCTCTTATTTTAATGACAATTATTATTTGGAGCTTCCCTCTCTTTGAAAGTCACGCCTCGCTACAGGACCTACGTGTGACTGTACAATAGAAAGGGTACTAAAGAGTAGCCTTAGTTCTTTGAGTCATTATACTCTCTTATTTTAATGACAATTATTATTTGGAGCTTTCCTCACTTTGAAAGTCACCTCGCTACTGGACCTACGTGTGACTGTACAATAGAAAGAGTACTAAAGAGTAGCCTTAATTCTTTGAGTTACTTTTCTCTCTTATTTTAATGACAATTATTATTTGGAGCTTCCCTCGCTTTGAAAGTCACGCCTCGCTACAGGACCTACGTGTGACTGTACAATAGAAAGGGTACTAAAGAGTAGCCTTAGTTCTTTGAGTCATTATTCTCTCTTATTTTAATGACAATTATTATTTGGAGCTTCCCTCTCTTTGAACGTCACGCCTCGCTACTGGACCCACGTGTGACTGTACAATAGAAAGAGTACTAAAGAGTAGCCTTAATTCTTTGAGTTACTTTTCTCTCTTATTTTAATAACAATTATTATTTGGAGCTTCCCTCGTTTTGAAAGTCACGGCTCGCCACTGAGTTAAAAGGTATAAGAGAATGTTGAAGATAAAGGGAAACCATTGCAACAGAGAGCAAGATATTGCAAACATTTAAGTGAAGATTAATAAATCATTGATTCATTTAAGCGTTTTAGCAGTTTTTAGGAAAATGAAAGTGCTTTAGCATGTACCATGTTATGACTTGCCTTTTGTTTTGCAGAATGCAGCTTCACACAGCGAAAACTCAGACAAGGACAAGATTAATCTGACATGGCAGGCTCCTAAAGGACTTAACGAGAAAGTTCGTTTCCGGTAAGTAACTACCACTTTGTTATAATAAGCAGCATACAGTTGGTTGTTACGAATTGCTACATTCTTGGTATACATGTCAGATAAACGAAGGACTACCAAAAACGTACTTGGTGTATAGTGGTACAAGAGAAAATGAGAGAAGTAGGTATGGGAGAAGGGAGGTTGAAATGGAGAAGGATTTGGAAGATGGTGAGAGATAGGATAACTGACATAGGAGGACAAGAGATATGGGAGAACTTAGAAAGTGAAAAATCATTGAAATTCTATAGAATAATAAAAAGGGATTGGGTAAGAGAGGAATACGTGAATCCTTGCAGTAAGCAGGAGAGAGAAACGCCGGCATGTATGAGAACAGGAACACGAAAAATATGTCCGAGATGTTCTCGGGAAACAAGTCAGGTTAAAAGACAATTAAAAATCGAAGTTTTGGGAGTGTGCATCTCTCCCATCATCAGGATATTTTAATAAATGTTATAGCCACAAACCAATCACTGGATATAACACAAAAATAAACAAAAGGAAAAACACTATCAATACTCGCACAACACCAACTCCAATACTCAGACCATAATACGAGAATCGATTGTAGGAAAAATGGCGGCGCTCGTGGCCCAGCTTGTTATGTTGTGGTTATATCTACAGAGTAAAGTGTGTGTTTGTTTACTTTGATTGTGTGTTTGAAGAATTAATGTAATTCATATTACAGTGGCAATTAGTGACTAACGAGTTAGTTTATAGTTAAGTATTTAACATAAAGTGATAACGTTTACCTAAATATATACTGTGAAGTATTGTCGAAATGCATCGTTGTTGTGTTCCCAGCTGCAATCTAATTATGTTAGTGCACCTCTCACGACATTTAAATTTGCGAAGGAAAAATCGTAATGGGATAAGTGGATCAGGATCATACATCGTAAAGATTTTAAAGTAAATGACAAAACTGCAGTTTGTATTCATCATTTTGAACAGTGCTTTGAGGTTAAGGAAGACATATTTCCTGTAAATGATGGTGAACCAATTTGTGCCCTTCGAAAAGTACAAACATTAATAGATGATGCCTTCCCCACGATTTTTAAGAATCAGCCATCCTATCACACATTAAAGCTCAACCAGAAAATACGAAATCCTGAAGAATGCATCCAAGACATTTTACAGAGTGTGAAGATAATTTTAATATTTGGTGTGCCCAAGAGGTTATTGACAGTTTTGAGTTCTTAAAAACCGAAGTGGTGAGGAGGTTTTAACCCATTGATAGGCATTATTAAAGACGATTAGTTACGTTCTTTTCAATAACATTCAAGATCCCAGCTTCACTGATGTTCCTTCACTTAATAAGTTTCAAAGTATTTCATAACCTAGAAGAAATATTATGAGCGTACCAGTGGAAAATTTTAAATGGATCTTGCAGTGTGAGGAAACTTGACACCTTCAAACGTGACAATTGGAGTAAACTGGACAATCTGGTGAGTTCTCTTAAATATTATAGTATAAGCAGTATATCCTTGCCAGAAAAGGTTACCATGTAAACAATGTAAAAGAAACTTTAGTACTTGCTACAGACGATAGTATGATACAGTCCAATAAGATAAAGTTTGCTGTGTTTAATGCTTATGAGTTGTCATACCTTATAAATTAAATTTTGATTGGAAGTATAAGGTGGAAAATGCATAGTACTGGTCGTGCTACTATATAATGTGATAAGCTCTTAGGATTTGTCATGATGCTCTTTATTTATGTTATTACACGTTTTAGTTGAAAGTATAAAGTGATAACTGCTTAGGAGTTACCTCGCTGCTCCGTAATATGGATTATATTATGTCCATAGTGTATAGTTTCCTATTCTGCGTAACCAGAGCCGCTGGGCTTCGACGGGCGCCATCTTGGAATCTGTATTATGGTCTGAGTATTGGAGTTGGTGTTGACTCGCATCACTGAACAAAAGACTGTTTACAGTAAATTAAATGCCAAGTCAGGAGATGGCGTGAGCGTAGAAAGTTAATTGGGTCAAAGAAACATAACTACTTAATTTGATTATCAAGTGTATAGATATGTGCTTCAAAGGATAATTGATTTCCATTTTTAAGACCGGTTTCCAAGAGAAGCTGAACTGAAATCCAGCATCACGATTAAGCGTGCTCCTCTCAGAGGAAATGGCCAAAGCCTCCTTAACTCTCCGCTCCCAGTAACCGTTGCATTTTGCCAAGATGGTCGTCTTCCGAAAGTTGGCTCTAATCGTCTTTCCACCTGTCTTGTTTCCCTAGAAGACTCGAACAAACAGGAACACGGTTTTAGTTAATTGATGGAAATTAATCATTTCTCCACACTAGCCGTATATAGTCTAAGGTTTGTCATAGATAGAGTCAACACGAAAAATTCAATGCCATGGCCGGGATTTGAAGCACGGACTGGACGGAAACCAAGAGATCGGTGGTTCAAATCCCGGCCATGGCATTGAATTTTTCATGTTGACTCTATCTAGGAACACGGTTTCTTAAAGGGCTATGGGGGGCAGCTATGTTGGGGAGAAGAGAGTATGGAACATTATATGATAAAGTGCAGGGGAAAAACAGAGTAGAGAAATAAGATATGGGAGGAAAATGGGATAAAATGGTCAAAAAATAGTAGCCATAAGAATGGTGAGAGGGAAGAAGAACAAGATCAGGGTGAGTTTTTAAAGAAGATGAAAGAGAAGTAGAGTAGGAGAAAAACAAGAGCAGCAGATGAGAATAGAAAAGCGAGGGAGAGAGTGGAGATCAAGTAGAGGCCAAAGGTCAAAGAGCCAAGGGGAGAATGAGCAGCTAGACTACAATAGAACAATTGTAAAATATTGTAAATAATGTTAGAGACAAAGGTTCATTCATTCATTCACATCCTTGCAGTGCAGCAACGGCGGAAACCTACAACCAAGTTAAATGGAAAGATGGGAAGTTCCGGGGATGTGATTCACTTAATAGGATAATCCCCGAAACCCGCCATCACTGTACCATATCGCTAGATTAATGTAATAAACATTTGTAAATATGCTCTGTAGGAAATACTGTGATAGTCAAATGTTTTGGCCGTTAACGTGATGTCTTTGTATATACAACAGATAAAAAATGACTAAAGACTTATAATTTGAAAAAGTATAAGTATTAGAATATGAAAGCAAATAACCAGGAACATCTGAAAAATGAATTTATATTTTAATAAGAGCCACGTTTGTTTTTGTGTAGTAAGATTTTTTTCTGTCTTATTGTTTATAGTTATCAAATTTAAAATAATGTGATACTTTGAAACAGAAGCTCATAAGTGAAGTATGGACTGGGCTGGCCTGGGCTGCGTCACGGAGGGGATTCGATACTTGATTTATTGTAGCTATGTCCCCAAATGGAGCATCACCGGGAGGAAGAATGAGGCGAGAAAAGACAACGCGTCCGTCCCAAGGAGTCAGGACAATACAGAGGACAGGTCCCTTCTATTTACTGGCTGGAAACTCCCCGGAAGGCCCACAAAACCGGCATCCGAAACTACTGTGACCCTGAAAAGGCCCACTAGTCGGCTCGGAGACCGGAGACAGTCCTATCGGAGGAAGACATATATCATCCTGCCATGCAACGCCAAGGCATCCGCCGACACTTTTACCCCGAATACCATGGGTCCCTGCCACTGTGAAATACGAGGATGGAAATAAAATGGTAGATATACTGGCCAAGAAGAAAGCACAGAACACATTTATAGGCCCAGAATTACAAATTAATGCTAAGATATATTCTATTAAGCTGTATTCAAAGACAGCATATACAATACTGGGGAACAATCTAGAAGCAAGGCATGGAATCTAAATGGTGCAACAGCCATGTCCTAAAGGAAGTACTGCAGGACCCTCTCAGAACCCAATAAGCAGCATGTGTGGAATGTAGGATGAAATAACGTCTCACTTAATATTCCAGTGTGCAGCACTGCAAGTTAATAAACACAACCAGTTTGAAACGTTTTATCCAAATGAGGTTGTATCGAACAAGAACCTACCTAATCCTTGAACTCCTCAAACTTACTAGACTTTGAGGAGAGAAGGTTAGGGGAAATAGCTACAAAAACCGTACAACAATTCTCAGGTTTCGGTGTGGGGAGGTAGCGATTGCATCTCTCTCGTTCAGTTCTTACCTAACAAAATCTAATCCATGGACTCAAACTTACTAGACTTTGAGGAGAGAAGGTTAGGGGAAATAGCTACAAAAACCGTACAACAATTCTCAGGTTTCGGTGTGGGGAGGTAGCGATTGCATCTCTCTCGTTCAGTTCTTACCTAACAAAATCTAATCCATGGACTCAAACTTACTAGACTTTGAGGAGAGAAGGTTAGGGGAAATAGCTACAAAAACCGTACAACAATTCTCAGGTATCGGTGTGGGCAAGTAGCGATTGCATCTCTCTCGTTCATTTCTCACCGAACAAAATCTAATCTAATCTAACTACCCTGAATGAGAGATGATGTCAAATAATAATGCAGATGACATGGAGGGGCAGGAAATTCGAGAGATGTAATTAACGTATCCAGCATTCGCCTGGCGACCAGGGAAAACCCAAAAAAAAACCGCATGGATCAGATAGATCGGTCACGGAAATCAAACTTAGACTTCCCGAAGTATGACTGAAAGACGTTCAAACATGTTATTCACATTAATTAGAGCCAACTGAAAAATTCAATGCCATGGCCGGGATTTGAACCACGGATCTACTGGTTTCCATCCAGTCGCTCTGACCCTTGAGCTACCATGGTCAACGTGCCTTCCTGACATTAAATTCTCCAATTGACTCATTATATTTCCCGGTGGACCACTTAAGGTTCTCATATTTGAGACAACTACTTGTGGCGACTTACTATTGTAAGTACTTAATTACCAGGATTTTTATCGTAGATTATTTTTTAATGTAAATTTATATTGAGGAATTAATCCTTAAAGAATTAATCGTTTTAAATACATTACTCCGGTATATGGGTGATTTTTGATTAATTAGAGCCAACTGAAAAATTCAATGCCATGGCCGGGATTTGAACCACGGATCTACTGGTTTCCGTCCAGTCGCTCTGACCCTTGAGCTACCATGGTCAACGTCCTTCCTGACATTAAATTCTCCAATTGACTCATTATATTTCCCGGTGGACCACTTAAGGTTCTCATATTTGAGACAACTACTTGTGGCGACTTACTATTGTAAGTACTTAATTACCAGGATTTTTATCGTAGATTATTTTTTAATGTAAATTTATATTGAGGAATTAATCCTTAAAGAATTAATCGTTTTAAATACATTACTCCGGTATATGGGTGATTTTTGATTAATTAGAGCCAACTGAAAAATTCAATGCCATGGCCGGGATTTGAACCATGGATCTACTGGTTTCCATCCAGTCGCTCTGACCCTTGAGCTACCATGGTCAACGTGCCTTCCTGACATTAAATTCTCCAATTGACTCATTATATTTCCCGGTGGACCACTTAAGGTTCTCATATTTGAGACAACTACTTGTGGCGACTTACTATTGTAAGTACTTAATTACCAGGATTTTTATCGTAGATTATTTTTTAATGTAAATTTATATTGAGGAATTAATCCTTAAAGAATTAATCGTTTTAAATACATTACTCCGGCATATGGGTGATTTTTGATTAATTAGAGCCAACTGAAAAATTCAATGCCATGGCCGGGATTTGAACCATGGATCTACTGGTTTCCGTCCAGTCGCTCTGACCCTTGAGCTACCATGGTCAACGTCCTTCCTGACATTAAATTCTCCAATTGACTCATTATATTTCCCGGTGGACCACTTAAGGTTCTCATATTTGAGACAACTACTTGTGGCGACTTACTATTGTAAGTACTTAATTACCAGGATTTTTATCGTAGATTATTTTTTAATGTAAATTTATATTGAGGAATTAATCCTTAAAGAATTAATCGTTTTAAATACATTACTCCGGTATATGGGTGATTTTTGATTAATTAGAGCCAACTGAAAAATTCAATGCCATGGCCGGGATTTGAACCATGGATCTACTGGTTTCCGTCCAGTCGCTCTGACCCTTGAGTTACCATGGTCAACGTGCCTTCCTGACATTAAATTCTCCAATTGACTCATTATATTTCCCGGTGGACACATTATTCACATAACAATACTGTAATATACATACTTGTTACGTCATTGTCAGAGCTAGGAAGTTCGTACTGCCCACTGTTGACCGACCTTCAAACAAGTCATAGATAAGACACGTACAGCGGAGAGGCACTGAAACCGTTTGCCCCGAGAACAAACATGTCCTATGAGACATTCGTAAATGCACGTCTATTTAGATCATTATGTGCAACATACAAATTCTTATATAGTACATAGCGGATCTGGCTGATTTCATTATTTAAATAGGCATAATGTGGCAAGACCAAAGCAATTATAACGCGGGTTGTAATATTCCTGTTTGAATGTAAAAAAAAAATATCCAAATAACAAAATTAATTTCTTAAATATCTGAAAACTCTTACTAGACAAAATACCAAAGCAGGAATTTTATTACATATTTACTCATCTGCGGCGGTATTACTAAAAACAGTAATGTACCTGTGAAGCCTTTAAAATAAAAACTCATTCTATGTCCCGTCAAACAAGATTTATACTGTGAAAATATTCCTTCCACCTCACATGACGTGATCGGCGCATATTTGAAATATTTTATCAGTATCATAGGTTTTGTTGGGATCCAAAAGTGCATCTCGTATTCGGTACATCGCACTCAACCTTGCGTTCCTTTCAAGTACACTTTACATGTTCATCTTTATTTCAGGTAGAATGCTCGAGGATTGGTAAATCCGATTTGACAGTCAGCTTCATACCTCTGGGCTGTAACAGTTGTAGTAACTGTAACAACTGTAATAGTTGTCAACAAATGTGCAGTCAATAATATATTTCTACGAAACTGTTGTTACTAGACGTTTGTGTGCTAGAACTGTCATCGGCTTCAGCGAAGCAATTTTGTCATAATGTTCGGCATAATAGCCAAGTTCCCCATCTGGTGACAACTGGTCGTGGTGCTAACTCTCTGAACTATACAATCCCGTAAGATGCTACAAAGCTGTCTGCAACTGCATAACTGCATTTGATTGATTCGGGCGATCGGTGTAAAGCATGTGCTAAACATGTAATATGTATTAGTTTAGGATACAAGTTACACATTCTGCGATGAACCAGTATAGCCATGCCTGGCGGCTCAAGGAAATCGCCACGAACTTCCTAGATCTGGTTATTACTTTAAGACAGTATCATTAAATTCCTTGGTGAAATTCACTTCAGACTTAGCGTGTCTAGCTAACAAAATATGACAACTATGTTGTGTCAAGGACGGCGGTACTTTGAAGTTGGAGCTTATAAATAAAGGAAACAGAAGACTACAATGTCAGTTAGTACAACCCAGCGCTTCCCTTTCAAAGTTGTCAGGTTTAGGCAACACAACAAGCAGATGCGCCACACAGTACAACAAATGAAAAATATTGGCTGACCAAACGTTCCTTTATTAAAATTAAGTATGATTAGTATATTTAAAAACTGTTATTCAGTGCCATTAAGGTTGTAATTGTTGGAATGCTAATAGTTTGATGTTATTTCCAGGTTGACAGTTGTGAAGACTGGAGCAGACTACTGGGTGGGACAAGAATCAGAAACTTTGACAGTTCAGTGAAGGTAGGTAACAAAAAAACACTCTCACTTTTACCAGCCTCTGTATAACGTCTTTTGTTTAAGAGGTACTGAGGTCAGGGTCAGTTATTAGAATAACGTCTTATTCTGTGTTTCAAAAGGGAAGGTGTTTGTCCTTGAGCGCTACTAGGTGAGGTGTCGTGCTGTGTGAGGAGCGCCAACCTAATCAATCTCTAATAAATACTATTCGTACTAAGACAAAACTTCAGATTTTGCCGAAACTAATTCACGTGGAAGGTAGAGAATAATGTATCTAACATAAACATGAAAACCTCATATTTTTAGCTGAAATAGTTTTCCTAATACAAATAAATAAACACTATTACATGTATTATGACAATAAATCGCGACGTAAGCACTGCATGAATTTGGTATGTATGCCTGTACGTATATTTGTAATTACTCAGAGCTGAAACATGAATGTTTGACATGACGTGTAAAAGAATTACTTTGAATAAGCCAATTCGAGCGAGAGGAAACAATAAATTTCCTGCAGCCCTGGCAGAACGTGTCTGGTCACATTATATATCTTTATTTATGAATGGTTCGTAATCTGTATTTACTCTAGAGAGTTCAAAATGGTTGGTGTGTAATACTTTTAATTACTCAGAACTGAAATTTAAACTACTGACATGACGTGATAAAAGAATTACTGTGAATAAGTCAAGTTGTTAAATTCGAGAAAGAGCAAACACTTCATTTCCTGTTAGCCTGTGGAATGCTCCATGCTTATGTTTATGAATGAATGCTGGATAAGAAGTGTTTATTTACTCTGGAGAGTTCAGATCAATATCATTCAGTTCATCTTTACACAACAGTAGAGTAAGAGTTAAATAGTACAATGGCTTATTGCAGTGAATTTAGTGGCGTGTCAGAAAGGCTGGTATTGCGAAATCAGGCTCGAAGCACTATTTTTAAGGTGTACACGTTCTTCAAAAAGTTTTAGGAAAGAGAAACTAAAACTGAGTTATTGCAAAGAGTACTTCGTTTTAAAACACGGAAAAAGTGTATCAGCTGGATCAACTTGCAATTGACATGGGACACGAAATAATACGCCTCCCTTCTTACCTACCACTGAGTTGGTGTGGGCTCAAATAAAAAGCGGGACTGCAAACAGAAATAATAATTTTAAACTGGCGGACGTTAAATAACTTGTTCACGAAGAAATTGTGACAAGGTGACACAACAGGACTGGGAAAACTGCGTGAAGCATGCAGAAAACCTTCAAGAAGACGATTTTAAGATAGAAATAACACGTGACGAGATCTTGGAACCTATAATCATAAATTTGCAAGACCCAGATGATGAAGACAGTGACACTGACGAATTGTCTCTTAACGGAACTGACATTGACAGCGATATGCATGAGCCACTGGCAGTTCCATTGGATTAGAAAAACAGGTAATTCATAAACTATAATTATAGTTATATTATTTTAAAATATACATAATTTGCAAAAATGCCTTTTCCGATTTTAATTTTGGCAACTGCATCCTTGTAAAAGTTTGTAAAATATAATTTGCTTACCCTTACGTCTGCGCCGAGCAGATCTGCATGTTGTATGAGTGTGCGAGAGGGAGGGAACTATAACAGGAGTGGGTTAACAAGCTGGCAACGCTGAGTGTGACGGCATCTAATTAACTGTACTCCAGAACCCTTCCCATTTGAAACACATAATAGGTTCCAGGGTTTCACCTTAAACAAAATATATGAATGTCTGGTAACTCTAAGCTCTATGTACCCTGTATTTATTTGAGCATCATTTCATTCACGTCCGATATGACTTAACGTTGGAGGTTTTCTCTTATCCTGAAAGATGAATGTCTGGTAACTCCAAGCTCTATGTACCCTGTACTTATTTGAACATTATTTCATTCATCGTCCGATATAACTTAACGTTGGAAGTTGTCTCATATCCTGAAAGATGAATGTCTGGTAACTCTAAGCTCTATGTACCCTGTACTTATTTGAACATCATTTCATTCATCGTCCGATATAACTTAACGTTGGAAGTTGTCTCTTATCCTGAAAGATGAATGTCTGGTAACTCTAAGCTCTATGTACCCTGTACTTATTTGAACATCATTTCATTCACGTCCGATATAACTTAACGTTGGAAGTTGTCTCTTATCCTGAAAGATGAATGTCTGGTAACTCTAAGCTCTATGTAACCTGTACTTATTTGATATCATTTCATTCATCGTCCGATATGACTTAACATTGGAGGTTTTCTCTTATCCTGAAAGATGAATGTCTGGTAATTCTAAGCTCTATGTATTCTGTACTCATTTGAACATCATTTCATTCATCGTCCGATATGACTTAATGTTGGAGGTTTTCTCTTATCCTGAAAGATGAATGTCTGGTAACTATAAGCTCTATGTACCCTGTACTTATTTGAACATCATTTCATTCATTGCCCGATATGGCTTAACGTTGGAGGTTTTCTCTTATCCTGAAAGATGAATGTCTGGTAACTCTAAGCTCTATGTATTCTGTACTCATTTGAACATCATTTCATTCATCGTCTGATATGACTTAACGTTGGAGGTTTTCTCTTATCCTGAAAGATGAATGTCTGGTAACTCTAAGCTCTATGTATTCTGTACTCATTTGAACATCATTTCATTCATCGCCCGATATGACTTAATGTTGGAGGTTCTCTCTTATCCTGAAAGATGAATGTCTGGTAACTCTAAGCTCTATGTACCCCATACTCATTTGAACATCATTTCATTCATCGTCCGATATGACTTAATGTTGGAGGTTTTCTCTTATCCTGAAAGATAAATGTCTGGTAACTCTAAGCTCTATGTACCCCATACTCATTTGAACATCATTTCATTCATTGTCCGATATGACTTAACGTTGGAGGTTTTCTCTTATCCTGAAAGATGAATGTCTGGTAACTCCAAGCTCTATGTACCCTGTACTTATTTGAACATCATTTCATTCACGTCCGATATGACTTAACGTTGGAGGTTGTCTCTTATCCTGAAAGATGAATGTCTGGTAACTCTAAGCTCTATGTACCCCATACTCATTTGAACATCATTTAATTCATTGTCCGATATGACTTAACGTTGGAGGTTTTCTCTTATCCTGAAAGATGAATGTCTGGTAACTGTAAGCTCTATGTATTCTGTACTCATTTGAACATCATTTCATTCATCGTCCGATATGACTTAATGTTGGAGGTTTTCTCTTATCCTGAAAGATGAATGTCTGGTAACTCTAAGCTCTATGTACCCTGTACTTATTTGAACATCATTTCATTCACTGTCCGATATGACTGAACGTTGGAGGTTTTCTCTTATCCTGAAAGATGAATGTCTGATAACTCTAAGCTCTATGTACTGTAACAGTATTTTTGTTTAGTAATGTTCGAAGGAATAATAAATATATAAAAATGTATGTAGTTGTGTGATTGGCCGAAGTAGTAGTGGTATGACGTGGTGTGATGACGTGTCAGTGAATCGGCCAATCACAAAATAAAGTGGGAATTACTATGGGGACAAGAAAATCAATAATCTAGAAAAGTGTTAGAATCTTGTGTCTTGCTGGAGAACGAGGAAAGATGTTACGATGATTATAAAATCTCCAAGAAAATTATATATCATTTTGTCTTAATCTGTGAATCTATCATTTGGCGCTAGCCAGTATTACTTTTGATAAAAAAAAAATTGATTAAATTAACTATATTCGAGTAACTGCGTCGTTAGTGCTGTCTTATGGGAGAAACATGGCGACTAGCATAGAAAGAGCGATGGAAAATCATGATTCTGGAGTGAAAGAAAGTATTATACCGACCGCCATAATGATGAACGAAAACATTCCCGTTACAAATGGCGCAGCAACGTGTGGGGCTCGAATAGGATAAAGAAGAGGTGATTAAAGCATCGTGCAGTTCCGTGAGAATTTAAAAGGAAAGAAGAAAGAAGAGAGAAGAAAGAAGAAAACGAGAACTGGTTTAAGTGAGTGAAATTAAAAAAAAAAAAAAAAAAAAAAAATAGTAGTAGTAGTAGATTTATGTTGTTAAGAAATCAGAAAATAGTTAAAAAGATGGCGAGTAGAAAAGAAATAATAGTGGAAGGAGAAGTTACTGATAGTGTAGGAATGAATAGGGAGGATGCAAGATTAAGTATAGATAATGAGTCAATGTTGGAAAGAATAACAAGAATGTTAAGTAATTTAGATTCTAAAATAGAACAAAATGCAAATGATTTAAAATCAGAAATAGGAGATGTTAAATCAGAAATGAGTAATTTGGATTCTAAAATAGGAGATGTTAAATCAGAAATGAGTAATTTAGATTCTAAAATAGAACAAAATGCAAAGAATTTAGATTTTAGAGTGAGAGATGTAAAATCAGAAATAGGAGATGTTAAATTTGAAATGAGTAATTTAGATTCTAGAATGAAAGATGTAAAATCAGAAATGAGTAATTTAGATTCTAAAATAGAACAAAATGTAAACGATTTAACTAAGAAAATGAATGATTTAGATGTAGGAGTAAGACAGGAACTAGCACAAAATGTGAGTAACTTAGAAATTAATTTATTACAGAAGCTAAAACAGGAATTAAAATCTGAAATTTCACAGGAGATTAGAGAAGGGAGAAAAGAGTGTAGGGATAATATGGAAAGGCTCATGCAGATCATAGAGATTAATAAGGATGAGAATAGAAAGGAAGTCAATGAGTTGAGAGAGATAATTCAGGAAACTAGGTTAGGTCAGGACATTGTGAAACAAGAAATAAGAATGGAAATAAACAAAGAGTTAGAAACATTTAGGATACAACAGGCAGAAGTAACACAAAAACAAAGAGAAGAATTAGGAGATAAAGTAGAACAAAGAATCAATGTAATTTGTTCTGAAATGCAATTACAACATGATGAAAGTAAGATACACCAAGAGGAAATAAAGTTACAAATTGATGAGATAAGTAAAGCAAAAGAAGAAGTAATTTTGCAAATTAAAGAGGTAAAAGAACATTTTGAAAAAGAAAAGGATAACTTAGGAAAATTGACACAAGTTGTAATTGCATTACAGGCTAGAAAAGTAAATAACGGGAAAGAAATGTCTAGAATTACAAATATAAACGATTGTGACTTACCAGGTGAATTAAGCAATCATCAGAAGTCTAGTGATGTAGTAAGTGAATGTAGTGATTTTGTGAGTCCAGATAATGATATTAATTATCACAGAAACACACAGAACATGTCCTCACACACACAACTCCACAGTCTAGGTCAAAATGAATGTGTACATTATTCACTAAATGATATTAGTCCACCAAGTTTTGATGAGGAATCAGGTGATAATCCAAAAGTATTTCTTAGGGAATTGGAAGAATATTTCCGTATTAAGAGAATTCCCAATGAATTTCGGATGGTAATAGTAAAACGCTGTTTGAAGAAAAATGCTCTTGAGTGGTTAAGGTTAACTTTGGCTTCACATGAAACATACAGTACTTTCAGAAATCTGTTTATAAATAGATTTTGGGGACCTGAGAGACAAAGAAGAATAAAAGTTGAGTTAGCAACGGGTAGGTTTGAGTTTAAAAAAGGGATTTCTATGACTGAATATTTCTTAAAATTAGCAAACAAAAGTAAGTTGATCAATCCCGAAATTTCTGAGACAGAAATTGTCAACATGCTAATACGTCATTATCCACCACATATCAGAAATCATTTAATTGTGGCTAAGCCTATCGATTTCTCTGATATGATTGAATTATTATCCGAATTTGAAGCACATAACCTCATTAATGATACTATATCCTGTGATGGTAACTATAATAACGTCCATATTGAGCGAGGAAGAAATCGACAGGAATCACAACCTACAAATAATAGGAATAATAGGACGAGTTTAAATTGGGGCGGGGCACCCGTGAGAAATCAAAGATTTGAAGGAAGAGGTTATGATCCTAGACGAACTTATGAATCTGTAATTCCCGGAACAGGAAAGGGAGTTCAAAATAATGTGCAAAGGAATTATCATAACAATCAGTCGACGAGAATTGGAAGAAATGATCACATAAACCATGTAAGATTTTATCGAGGAAATAATCAGCGAATAAGTAACTTTAATAGGGGTAGAGGTACTAGTTTATTTAGTGCAAATCAAAGAGATTTTAGGGGTGTGAGATTTGAAAGAAGTAATCAAAATGAAAGAGTCGAAAATACACAAAGCACAGAGAATGATGTGAATATAAACGATAGCACCAACCTAACCAACAATGAAAGTAATAATCAGAGGGAGACGGAAAACTAAAAACCAAATCATTTTGTGCTCTGGAAAGTGGTTCGGTGAGGATGACACAGGGCGAATTGAAAGTTGAAGATAACGGAAATAAGCTCACTCTCTTGCAGAAAAATAAGGAATTAGTTAACCCACCTCAGATAATTATTTACCTATGGGATAAAGAATATACAGCCTTAATTGATACTGGAGCCAGTTCTACTGTGATAAGTGAGGAATTGTTTAAAAATCTGTTAGCTAACTATAAAGTGGAATATTTAAATGTGTGTAACGTTTACTGCAGTACTGCAATTGGGAAGAAAAAGGATAGGATTAAATATCAAGTATTAATTAAGGGGCGAATAGGTGAATGGAATTTCAATTTCATTGCGTTGGTAATTCCACATTTGGCAAGAGATGTAATTGTGGGTAATGATTTATTATATGAATGGCAAAGTGTATTGAATTTCGAAATGCATGAAATGAAGGTTAAGACAGAAAATGATTTATTAGTAATAAAATTATTGGAAGAAGATGGAAGAAAAGAAGAGAATATGGATAATATAAATAATGAAAGGTTTTTTGTGGAAGATATACTTTTGCAAGAAAATGGTAATATTGAATACGAGGAAAATGAAAATTGTGGGAAGAGTTTAATTATTGATGGATTATAAAATAATGTAACTGACCTTGAAAAGCATTGTTGCCAATTATATACAATACAAGATAAGAACGGCGGAAGCCAAGTGGAGGAAGAAATAGAATTCCAGAGAATATTACAAGTAAAGTTAGAAAACACATATAATTTAGACCAAGCGAGAAAAGAACAGTTGAAATTGTGTATATTAAAGAATAGAAAAGCCTTTAGTTCAAAACCTGGACTGTGTAACAAATACACACACACACATTTAAAGTGAATGATACTGATCCCTATACACATAAAAGCCTTGACAGTAATTGAAACAATATTGAATATATACTATGTGTGTGTTAAATAATAATAAAAATAAAACATTGTTAAACATCAATATATTGTTGTATTTTAATTAATGTTAAATGTTCATTTATTATATTTCATCCAATGTATGTATATTATTATATTTTATGTATGTTGTATTGGTGTTGTGTAATATTGGTGTAAACGAAATTGTTAATTGGGGCTGTTCTTCGAAATATATGGAAACAGATTGTTAATTCCTTTATTTGGTTATTTTCCATATATTTCGAAGAGGGGCATTTGTAACAGTATTTTTGTTTAGTAATGTTCGAAGGAATAATAAATATATAAAAATGTATGTAGTTGTGTGATTGGCCGAAGTAGTAGTGGTATGACGTGGTGTGGTGACGTGTCAGTGAATCGGCCAATCACAAAATAAAGTGGGAATTACTATGGGGACAAGAAAATCAATAATCTAGAAAAGTGTTAGAATCTTGTGTCTTGCTGGAGAACGAGGAAAGATGTTACGATGATTGTAATTGTAAAGGAAAATTAATAAGATTCAAAAAGTGTTATTTAATATTTATAATAGATAAGAGTGAATCATAGTTCATATTATATAATTAAATAATATATTACAAAATTGGACTTACAAAATTTTATTTTCACCAAAAATCCGCATCCACACCTGAGAAAAGATCTCACGACTCTCAGTAGATTAAAACTCGACTTGGATCTTATAAAAAGTTGGCTTGCTTCTTATTGGTTGAAGATGAACGAAAATAAAATCCCGTTACAGTACCCTGTACTTATTTGAACATCATTTCATTCATCATCCGATATGACTGAACGTTGGAGGTTTTCTCTTATCCTGAAAGATGAATGTCTGGTAACTGTAAGCTCTATGTACCCTGTACTCATTTGAACATCATTTCATTCATCTTCTGATATGACTTAGCCATGGACGACAAAATGATAATTAATAATAATAATAATAATAATAATAATAATAATAATAATAATAATAATAATAATAATAATAATAATAATAATAATAATAATAATGACGATGATGATGGTGATGATAAATTAGCTGCCAAGTTCCGTTCCACGGCCTGCTGAAGTAATCTCAGGGTTACTGTATGTACCTACACACATTGACACATGGACAATGGTGAGTAATCTCTCGGCAGGCCTTGTACACGGCGATCTGACAATTTGTACAACTAGGGACATAAATAGCAAAGAATCTTGTTAGCCATACTTTATGTAATTAAATATTATAACATCAGCTATACTTGTTTCAAACTTTGGGAAGCAAGAAGGATAGAAACGGACATACTGTAGACTGTCGATTGGTGGAGGATAGTTGAAGGGATGTTTACCTCTAACAGTAATATACCATAATTATTACAGCTTTGATTCTAGACCAGATATTCATCTGTCTGTCTGACAATGAGCTGCCACCAAATGTAGACTCAGTTTATAGTATTAAAGACTTTGAAGAGATCTAAATAGTGTTTTAATACAAATATTGTTAATACCTGTGTTTCAGAGTAGCACTTCTTCACAGCACTTTCAGTATTTCCAGAGAAGCACCTTCAAGAGTTACAAACGTCACTTCATTTTTTGTAAAATAACCTTTAAGCAGTCATTAAAGCATTTAATTCATACAAACTAACTTTTATTTATATCACACTAACTCTACATTAAACAATACCTGATCCAAACTCGGAATACTTATATGTAAAAGCCACTCAAACAATTCCCGTAGTTCTTTTTATTAATTGACCTAACAGTGGTTTGAACTATAAAGTACTTACAGAGTAGTAAGTCGCCACTAAGATGTTTGTTTATGACTAGGCTTCGGATTTTTAGATTATTAAAATATAACTTTAGGTGCCTAAAATAGGTTTTATAATGTAAAAACCTCTAAAAACCCTCTAAAAACAAAAAAATAGGCTTTAAAATAATATTCTTTAAAATGTGTTTTAAATCGGGAATTCTGCTTTTAGAGTTTCGCCATTTAAAATGCTCACTTTCCGATACATCCAGTACTACTAGAATTACAAGAATGACAAATATCTAACTAGAGGTACACGAATTTAAACAATGAAATGTGAAAAAAAAGTTTTGAATATAAAAATTAAGTACACAAACAAGTCAAACAAAATTAACAAATCTTCGTTAATTAATGTCCGTAATAATTAGCTTGAGAATAAATTACTAATAATTTTTCTAGATTTTGAAGCAACAAGCACTGCCGTCTATCACTCAACACTAATTAGCAAGCTGAAAATGAACGCTCCACATCCACCAAAGTAACAGTTGCGTTTTTCAACTTTGACAGTAATGTTACATTGCACATCCGTGGGGAGTCCTACATTCCTCTGCAGAACATTCCCTACTTTATCCCCAACACAACCAGGATTAGTTTTAATCCTTCCTGGCATAGCATTAAATATTTGTATTTGTTAATACAAAGGGTTTCCTGCTGCTTCAAGTGATTGGGAGGGGCCCGCCTCGGTAGTGTAGATGGTAGCATGTCTGCCTCACGTTCAAGAGGTCCCGAGTTCAAATCTCTGTCAGGGTGAGTTACCTGGATAAGATTTTCTCCCTTATCCTTACAGACGAATGTCGGGTAGCTCTAAGCTCCATGGACTCTGGACACATTTGAGCATCATTTCACCCATTTCGTTCACCGTCCGATATGACAATGTTGGAGGACGTAAAATTAAAAAACGGAGGGTATTCAGTACGTAGGCCACCATGCTGGGCTCGTTGTTCCTATGCCCCTCCCCCGGGAGGAAGGATGAGGCAAAGGAGACACGATAGTACAGAGGGCAGAGTCCCTACAGTTTACTTGGATAGAGACTTCCCCTGACAGGACAGGACAATGAACACGCTCCCCTACAGCGGGATGACGAGCCCAGCAGCAGAGCCCTAATCGTCCAAGGCAGGCGATCCGAGCCGCAAAGGTCCCTGTCTGGCGGTCCCGAAATGGTCCCAACAGAAGAGTGGAGACCGGCATCCGACCTACCGGAGCAGAAAGTAGTTTTTCTTAGAGCATACCTTCATGCCATGTAGCGCCGAGACTCCCACCGACACTTCCACCAGATGAGATATGATATGAAATGGAGGGACAGGAAATTTGGGGGATGTAATTAACCTACCCAGCATTCGCCTAGTGACCCGGGAATACCTGCAAAAAAACCCATGGGTCAGGTAGGTTGGCCACGGGAATCAAACCCGGACCTCCCGAATGCGTGCCACGGACAAAACCACTTGGTGCTTCAAGTGATGCAATAACGTTCACAAGGAAGGTGAAGTACCAAAATCTTCCATCAATTGCTTTGCAGACAGACTCATCTTCTAGACTCGAAACAACATCTTTCACTTCTTGAAATGATCGTCGTAGTATTCCGTAGCTTTGAGCCGTGTCCCCCAACGAGTAAGTACAGCTTAGGGAGGTACAGAAATTTTGGGTAGTTTCTCACAGAAAATCTCTACCCTTGTTGGCATTCGGGTACTGTTGTCTGATATATGACACGGTTCATTCCATGTGCAAAATAAGTACGTAAAAGGTAATACACACTGCAAAATGCGGTTTGGAATTCAAAATTCAAAATAACTTAACAGAGATTAAGCATACATAATGGGTAAAATTAAGCTTTACTGTTAAAATAGACATTTTTAGATTCCATTAAAAATGTAAGTTTAGGTATGGTATCGTATGGAACGTGTATTTCCAAGTTTTTATGAAGTTATCGTTTAAGGATTAAAAAAGGTTTTTACCTAAAATCCGAAGTCTATTTATCAGAACTGCTAGTGATTTACCGGAAAACACGAGTTAGTTGGAGAATTTAATGTCATGTCGGCATGTTCATCACAGTAGCTCAGTGGTTTAACTATGAAGCCTGGGACTTAAGTACTTACAGCATAGTAAGTCGTCACAAAAGGTGCGTGACTCATAGCATATGAGAACTCCTAGTGGTCTACCGGGAGACATACTAGTCAGTTGGAGAATTTAATGTCATGTCGGAATGTTGGTCATAGCAGCTCAGTGGTTTAACTATGAAATCTGGGACTTAAGTACTTACAGAATAGTAAGTCACAAAAGGTGCGTGTCTCATAGCATATGAGAACTACTAGTGGTCTCTCGGAAAACATACTAGTCAGTTGGAGAATTTAATGTCATGTCGGAATGTTGGTCATAGGAGCTCAGTGGTTTAACTATGAAGTCTGGGACTTAAGTACTTACAGCATAGTAAGTCGGCACAAAAGGTGCGTGTTTCATATCATACGAGAACTCCTAGTGGTCTACCGGGAAACATACGAGTCAGTTGGAGAATTTAATGTCATGTCGGCATGTTGGACATAGCAGCTCAGTGGTTTAACTATGAAATCTGGGACTTAAGTACTTACAGCATAGTAAGTCGTCACAAAAGGTGCGTGTCTCATAGCATATGAGAACTACTAGTGGTCTCTCGGAAAACATACTAGTCAGTTGGAGAATTTAATGTCATGTCGGAATGTTGGTCATAGGAGCTCAGTGGTTTAACTATGAAGTCTGGGACTTAAGTACTTACAGCATAGTAAGTCGGCACAAAAGGTGCGTGTTTCATATCATACGAGAACTCCTAGTGGTCTACCGGGAAACATACGAGTCAGTTGGAGAATTTAATGTCATGTCGGCATGTTGGTCATAGTAGCTCAGTGGTTTAGCTATGAAGCCTCGGACTTAAGTACTTACAGCATAGTAAGTTGCTGTTTCTGAACACCTAGTATCCTTAGTTGTTTCTTTCATTGTCTTACCGCTGTTTCTGAACACCTAGTATCCTTAGTTGTTTCTTTCATTGTCTTACTGATACCAATTTTACTTGAAAAATAACATAGGACATTCAATACTGATGTGTGGTTCAATTTCTTAGTTCACCAATATTTTGTTTCTTCTTAGTTTCCCCTTCCATAATTATGAGTATTTACAATACTGTTAAGTAGCTTCACGTAACACTTCATAATCTTTCACACACTATAAACATATTCATAGGAGCTCTTCTTGCAAACTTTTACTGCATCACTTTGCCTGCTCATTGCCAGGATGGTGCCTGCCTTGCATGTTGCCATTTCTTTGAACAGATGAATTCCTTTTGTTTGTATGACGCATACCCAAATGCAAGAAGCTAGAGGATTACGGTTTCTTTTAAAAATTGCCTTCAGCCCTCCTTTATATTTCTCTCACTTTGACCCCCAATATAAACCCAGTAACAAAAAAGTTTCTTGCTGCCTACATTTTCTAGTGCATATTATATGCGGGCGAAAAGAAGAGCGATCGGGTTCCAAGTCCTCATTCGGTAAGTTTCGTTTAACTCCGTAAACATAAACGACAACTTTGAAATTTAAAATGCACTATACACTGACATCTAGTGGCTAATATGCTAAGCTTTATCATGTCCGCCATATTTCATTTTGATCAATTTCGAGGTTAATTAGCTAATCAGTTTACAACAATCGTATGTTAGAATTAGAATTTTAGTTCGTTCTTGGCAACATATACATGTTATGAGACACGTCAAAATGTATAAATACGGTATATACATAAAGTCAAATTGATTACATACAATATACACAGTAAGCAGCTTTTCTATGGTTTCATGTGGTATTTGCATAGACTAATTTACTACAAGAAATGTCATAATATAAATATTACAGGTTTGTGAATGTACTATGCTCCCAGTGCTCATTTACATTGTTATAGTTATAAAAATTCATTAACCGTATAAAAACAGTGTGGATGCAAAAATTTCTTAACCTTATTCTTAAAGTGTTTTAATGATGCAGCTTGTTTAAATGAATTTGGAAGTTTATTATATAACATTATCACTTTGTAGTAAAAGCTTCCTTCATAAAGGCTCGTTTGGTGCGCTCGAATTGCCCGTTTATCCTTGTTACGAGTGTTCCACAATATTTAATAAAAAAAAATTTAAAAAATTGAAATTGGTGTGTTCAGTGTTTCCAAATGTAGATGTAGTGGACATAAGCAACCTAAAACGTGAGTATCATACTAAACATGGCTTACATTTAAATAATAAGGGAAAGAGCTACTTAAGTTCACTCCTCTCAGAAAAAATTAATACCATTGTGGGTAAAAAACCTCTTGTACTTAACTCAGATGGGAGAGTAGATAGTATGCAATGACAAGATGTAAATTCGTGTTCATCCTATGCCAATAAAATCAGTCCACACAGTAACTCTACCCTTAGAGTATATCACCAAAATACACAGTATGTTTCCAACAAAGCTGAAGTATTACAAACGGTTTTAGATGACATAAACCCACAGGTTATCATACTTACAGAGCATGGCTTAAGGAAGGAGCAAGTACATTTTGTAAAATTTGTAAATTACGATTTAGTTTCCCAATATTGCCGTATAAATCACAGAAGTGGAGGAGTCTTGCTGTTTGCAAGGAAGGATATTATTGTAAATAGGGTAGAGTGGGTAGAAAATGGGAGTGAAGAGATGATTTTTGAAGTAGCTGCTGTTAAACTCAGTACAGAATTAGGGCAAGTACTCATTATTGGCATTTATAGATCCCCTAACTCAAGTGTACACGATTTTCTAATCCATCTAGAAAAAATGCTCTGCAAAATTACATTTAACCAAAATATAATAATCCTCGGTGACTTTAATATAGAAGTAGATAATGTAAATCTTAAGGATATCCTCAATAGCTTCAACTTAAAAATTGTTTCTCAGGGCCCCACTAGAATAACAGAGCACTCAATCAGTACAATAGACCACATTATAACGAACCTGAATAACAGTAGATTTTGTACAATAAATAAAGAATTTCATGTGTCGGACCATAGGGGTCAAATTATTGATATCTACAATTGTTTCAGCCAAATTAAGGAAAATGTATATAGGTATATTAGAGATACGAGAAAACATAACCTAGAAAAACTAAAGGATATTCTGGCAAAAGAGGAATGGACAGAGGTGTACAATGCTAGTGATACACATGAAAAATGGAAGGCTTTCATAAATGCATTTACTCTCCACTTCAATGAAAGTTGCCCTCAGTCCAAAAGAGCACTTAAACATGAAGTAATTAACAAATTAACTCTGCCACCCGAACTTACACATTTAAAAAATAAAATGAATGCAATCTATGAATTTTTTCAAATGACTAAATTAAATTCTTACTCAGATGCCTATAATAAATATAAAAAACAATACAGGAAAGCGCTGATTAAATTAAAGGCAAAAGGGGAAAAAATAATTAATTCTGATAATACCACAAAAACAGTATGGGATATTATAAACAAGCGACTCAAATCCCAAATAGGAGAACATTCAAATTTAAGTCTGAACAAGGATGGACAAGTAGTACATGACCCCTCTGAAATCTGTAAATTATTTAACAGCTTCTTTCTAAACATTGGTGACAATACTACAGTTGACATAGGTAGTAAAGACAAAACTATTATAAACAGCATGTATGTGCATGAGATGGATGCTGAAGAAATAGACAAAGTAATTAGTAGCTTTAAAAACCAACAGTCCTCTGGGTGGGATGGCGTATCACCTATAATACTAAAACATTGTAAACAAGAATTGCTGACTATACTGGTGTACTTAATAAATTACTCAATGAACGAGGGCATATTTCCAGAGGTATTAAAGATTAGCGTGGTACGACCAATTCATAAGAAAGGTTCATATGCAGATGTTAACAATTTCAGACCAATAACTCTAACTTCAGTATTCAGCAAAACGTATGAGAAAGTCTTAATAGCTAGAATAAATAGTTTCTTAATTGCTAATAAAATTCTTAATCATTTTCAGCATGGATACAGAAATAAATTATCGACCATCACAGCTATAGCGGAATATATTCACAAATTGTTGGAACTAAAAGATAAACACAAAAACACAGCTGGAATTTACTTAGAGCTCTCCAAAGCTTTTGACTCTGTATCCCATGATCATCTCATCTCAAAATTAGAGTACTATGGCTTCAGAGGACAAATTAATAACCTATTAACATCGTATCTTAAAAATCGTTTGCAATGTACAGAAATAACTTGGAAAAAAGGTGATGTTATAGGCCACATTAAATCAGAATATAACTTAGTGAAATCTGGTGTACCACAGGGATCAGTACTAGGACCTATACTTTTTTTTATTTATATTAATGACTTACCTGAACCAGTAAACAGCAAGGTCATCTCATATGCAGATGATACATCTATAATATGTTGGAGTGAAGGAGAAGAAAGCTTAGAAGAAAAAACAACAAATGCAATTGGCGAAATATCTCGGTACTTTCTAAACAATGGACTAAAGTTAAATATAGGAAAAACAAAATTTATGACATTTCAAAGCGATGATCTAAATATAAACATTAACAATATACCTTTAGAACGGGTAAGAAACTTCAAATTTTTGGGCGTTCATATAGAAGATACTCTAACCTACAGTACAAACGTAGACATGGTTTGTAATAAAATGAACTCGGGACTCTACCTATTACGACAACTAGCAAAATATGGGAATATCAATACTCTTAAAACTGCATATTATGGCATTATCTTCCCACACTTAACATATGCTATTGAAATTTGGGGGGGGGGGGAACAAGTAAAACCAATATGGACAGGCTATTAAAAGTACAAAAGAAATGCATACGAACCATATACAACCTTCGTTTTCAACAAACATGTCGGGATACATTCAAATCACAAAACATCCTAACAGTAGTATCACTCTATGTATTCAAAACCATTTTACTTGTAAAAGACCAAAAGCAACATAACATCCTCAATAAAGATTGCCATACATATGATACGAGGAGAGCAACTGATTACCATAGGGTGAGCATGAATAAAACTCAAACTAATAAAGATCCATTTAAAATAGGTGCCATATTATACAATAAATTGCCATCTGTAATTAAGAATACTTCTGACTCAAAATTTAAACTGGTCTTAAAATCATACCTAATTCAAAAATGTTTGTATAGTATAAATGAACTGTAATATATATGTATGTATGTAGTATAAATGAGTTGTATACCTATGTATACAATAAGGTTTGTACGTAATTTAGGCATTTTGATCTTTTTAAATAAATTATACTTTGTAAACAACTCTATATTTTGTAAATAACTTATGTATTTTGATCATTTTGTATTTTGACTGTATAGAGATAATTGACAGTGTCAGATGCTCTTGTAAGAGTCTATTGGCCGCAATAAATTATTATTATTAAACAATGTTATTGCGATGTTTGAAACTCTAGAGAAGCCATTGGAAGCCATTATCATGTATCCTGTGTAGTTAAATATTTTTACAACTGTATATATTTAAATTATTTATATTATTTTGACGAAGCCCAAAATTCTGTAAGAATCTCCTGGTGAATAAATATGAATATGGTACATCAGCATTTACTTGAAAATGATTTATATTTGTATGAACATTTGTGGATGTTATGGCTCTCGAAAGGGGACACATTATTATTCGTCTACCTCCGTATAACTGTGATCTGAATGCAATTGAGCTGGTGTGGGCAAAATTACAAAATGTTTTCAGAGGATGCAACATTACTTGTGATATCTTCGCTTATCTTACACGCTATTTTGCTGAACTGTCTTTTTCGAAGTTGACCACACTGTAAATCCAGCGCTTAACTTATCTTGCACGTACTGTATATATAACACTTGTCTGCTTTAAGATGGAGAAATAAAACTTGGAAGGAAGGAGCACTATAGTCTTCTATACCAGAAAAAATTGTATTATAGCGGCAAGTTTTATAGTTATTAAATTTTAGATGAGTCGCATTTTTTAACACATCTGCTTCACTTTCGTACCTATTTTGAGGACATGTTTCGCAAATCTTCGCTTGCATCTACGGCTCCCGTGCGACCGACGCTAGATCCAGCTAGATAGTTATTGCATGATGAACGTACAAATAGCAAATATCAGACTTTTACCGAAAAACAAGCATTTTCAAAAACTTTGGGCTCATAGAAACACAAAACAATGTGTTCAAAGCTGCAAATTATTACAATTCATTATTTATATCATGTTATTAGCAAGTGGCAACAATGCAAGGGTAAAAAAGGATGAAGCTAATGAGAATTCCCGTGTGTTAGAGAGGCATATATCCGATTTACTTCCACATGTGTTTTAAGGTTGAGATAAACTATACATAACTGTAAAAGCTCCATATTCTTAGTTCAAATAGTTTCACTAATAGAAATAAATTACGAATATATTATAATGCATCATGGTGTAAGGACTGTAATGAACATCATTGTTGGTTGGCATATATGAGTGTACGTATATTTGTATTTACTCAAAACTGAAACGTAAACGTTTGAGACATGACGTGATAAAGAATTACTTTGTATAAGCTAAGGTGTTTGTTAAATTCGAGCCAGAACAAATAATAACTTCCTACACAAATAAAAATATTTAGTAAATATTCTCCACTTATCTTAAGAAGCCGATGACAGTACTTCTATCATGTTTTTGCGAAATTAATTTCATGAGCATTTGCCCACATCTTCAGTCAACATTATGGGCAAATGCTCATGAAATTAATTTTGCAAAAACAAGATAGAAGTATTGTCATCGGCTTCTTAAGATAAGTGGAGAATATTTATTAAATATTTTTATTTGTGTAGTGTTTGTTACTCCACTGTAACTAGCTTCATTTTCTGTGTAATCAATAACTTCCTGTTGGCTTGTAGAATGCTGCATCGGCAGAAGATTACTTGCCACACTATATGTTTATGAATCGTACATAATCTCTATTCTAGAGAGTTCAAAGCAGTATTATTCAGTTGTTCTTCCATTTAAAAACCAGGGAAAGTGTATCAGCTGGATCAACTTGCAATTGAAATGAGACACGAGGTATTATAAACCACCTTCCCCCTTACCACTGCCAGAACAAACCAATTGACTTAATGTGGGCTCAATTTATGTTGCAAACAGATATAACACTTTTAAATCGACTGACGCTGAATGACTTATTCACCAAGAAATTGACAAGATAACAGAACACTGGGTAAACTGTATGAGACAAGAAGGCGACTTTTGTGATGAGATTTTAGAACCTATAATCATAAATTTGTAATACTTGGATGATGAAGACAGTAACAATGACAAATTGTCTCTTGATGTGACATTCACAGCTATATGAATGAGCCACTGGCAGTTCCATTGAAATATAAAAATACATAATTCATTAACTATAAATTGCAATTATAGCATTTAAAACATATACATAATATGTAAATATCCATGTTGCAATTGTGATTTCAAGAAAAACATTATAAAAGTTTGGATTCCCTTACATCTAGCACCAAGGAGACTTGCATGGTCTAGGACTGTGTGAGAGAGGGAAATATGAAAACAGGAGGGTTGGGGGAGTAACGAGGTGGCAACACTGAGGGCGCAAATGCATTGTGATTTGTGGCAGTCCAGAACTCTTTCCATTTGAAACACATAAAAGAATAAATCCTTTCATGGAAGTGTTGAAAATAGTGTTGTAATAAGTTAAATTTAAAGGGAGTCGATTAATGACACTAAACAACACTTTTAAATTTCCCGGAACATGTTTCAGAGGCTATTTTCCTCCGTTGTCAACGGACATCAACTGCTTCTCAGTGGTGAAGCTGACGATATTTTGTCATAGGTCTCCTCTGATGGTGGTTCAAGGAACTTGATATTCAACAAGTTCAACAGCAATTTCAGCAAGTTGCTTGAACCACCACCAAAGGAGACCTATAACAAAATATCGCCAACTACACCACTGAGAACCAGTCGATGTCCGTTGACAATGGAGGACAATAGCCTCAAACATATACAAAAATATCAATTTTTAACTTAAAACTTCACTTATCTTATAAGAAATGATATTTTTCTTATAAATTGTCTGGGATCGTGATCTCATGTAAAACTTTTACATATCTTCAGCCAAAAAAACAAAACTATGTCATTGTTACAAACACTAGATGTTAATATGTTCTTGTTAGTACTACCAAAATCTGAAAATAAAACAAATTTAAAAACAGAATCGACTGCCAGTATTTCAAAATTCATTATGAGATTCGTAACGATGGCATCAGCTTTGTTGTTTCCGGCTGAAGATGTGTAAAAGTTTTACATGAAATCGTGATCCCAGACAATTTATAAGAAAAATATCATTTCTTATAAGATAAGTGAAGTTTTAAGTTACAAATTGTTATATTTGTATATATTTGTTTGCTTCACTGTTAATAGCTTCATATTTTATGTATATGCTTATGTATATATTTGCTAAATCTGAAAATGTACAGGAATTTTTCTGCACTCTACCACCTATTTCCAGTTTCTATCCAAAAATTTGATACCCAGATTTACTGGAAATACACCAGATCAACTGCCTGACATTACATCACTGTCTTTAATCTCCTAAAAAGAAGAAACTGAAAGAAGTACATACAAGCTAAGTGTAATGACAAGCAACTTTAATTTGGATTCTCTTTTATTTTAATTTATATCAAGACAAAGTATTTTGTTATAAATAAATTTTACAATATTTGTCTGTTCATCTTCCACTTTTTCGTTATTAGGACAAGAATCAACATTTGCATTTATTAAGAACATACAGAGAAGACTGCGTCTAGATTAATAGCAAAATGACTTTCAAACCAAACATTACAAGTACACTGCAAAATCAATAACGATATTTGAACAAACCTTTTAATAAACAACTTATTTTTTTTTTCCAGCAAAACTACAATAAGGAGAGTTTGCTTCCCATTTACATAGATGTTTCCATTATACTGTTTACATGTACAATATATGTAACAAAATGTTCCATAAATATGTGATTATATGTACTTTTACATCAGATGCCTTAAAATGCATGCTTTACAAAACAAGGGGAAACTTACGACTTGGGGTAAGTAGCATAAAAACTGGTTTATAAAAATTAATTTTGGCAAGAGATCCAGTCTAATGAGGAGGTGCATTTTACAGTTTTAAAACAAATTACGAACATGTTAATTACATAAAATAGAACTTTTGGAAAAAAATATTTCACATACACTAGGACAAAATGTTTATAACTTTGCAAAAATGATCCACTATGACAGCAATATCTATTGCTTGAGCATGCTTTGTCAGTACATTTGACATTATGAAATGTCACATTCTGCATGTAACTGCAACATTTGAATGGGAGGGGGGGGGGGGGGGGACTGATGTAGCGAAACCTGTCCAATCTGAACACTGCATATGCTGAAATTTTTGTGAAACAGACAAAAAGCTTCAGCACCAGTATAACAATTATTATAAATCATGTATTTTATGAACAGAAACTACCAAATGTGGAAATGAAAAATGGAAATATGCAGCATTCATGCATATTTGTTTTGTCATCTGCTGTGCTAGAATGGAAGAAATAAGAGTGGAAAAGGCAAAAGTGATGCAGGTTTCCAAGAACGAGGAATTGCTAAGGTGTATCTCAGTTTCTTTACTTAAAAAGTATGATCCTAGATGTCCCCACTGCACCAACAAAAGCTAAGAAAGAAGCTTATGAAGCGCAGCTAAAACATGATGCCAAGGAAAATTAAGATTTGGTGAATGGAAAGGACAACTTTTATGGAGAGTGAACAGAAAAGCCAAGTGGTTAGGACAGGATTTCTGCTAAATGTTGATGACTAGGCAGAACTGAAGCAATGGAGATGCAGTAGAAAATACAAAGAGTTAGAGTTGAGTTTTACATGCCACAATGCAGATAAGCATACATTCCTGACAGCATCAAAGACAAAGAATGGGTTTACCAGTGAATAATGGATTAATATGCATAAAAATGTGGCGCTTTCACTAAAGAATAAAACAAAAAGGGAAGTTCCAGCATAGTATTATCTTGGAAACTAAGCATAGGAGAAAAGAAAATCACAGGAATATCTCAATACACAAACTTGTCTATAAATTTGGGATCACATCACTTCAGTCATGAACAGGTTTCACTGTACAATTAAAAACATAGGAAATGTTATTTTCCTTAATTCAACTGCGGTTTTGTGTTAGCTGTAAATACTTGCTTCATGTGCATTCTGTGAGACAAAAAAGGAAAGTAAAGAGATGTTTCAGGTGTGATTTATAAAACCATCCTGTTACATTTAACCAGACTTGAGTACCTTGTTGAGCCGCATTCTCTCAGCGAGTTAAACTAAAATGTTACTGTTATCAACCACAACTTAAATTATTATATGCAACATTTGGGAAATTCAGCAGAATTTCCATCTATTACCACACTCGTTACACATGACAAAGGTGGTCATGGGTTCATCAGCACTTCTTGTCTGCACCTGTAACACAAACCATCAGCATCAATAATAACATACTCTGTCAAGGTAATTCACTTGTCAAAGTGGATACAAATCTACAAACAATGAAAAAACTAAATGCTTTTACTTCATTACATATAGTAAATACAAGGACAATTCAATAATTACCAGTTTTCCAAAATATGTGGTGTTGCTAAGGGAAGTATATAAATGAGTCACCTCGTATATAAATGACTTTGTAAATAGCATCAAGGCTCATAACACTGTACTGTTTGCAGATGACACTAACTTACTAATAACAGGAAACAATAACGAAACATTAAATAATACATTAAGTCACACTAGTAAAGACTTGGTATCATGGATAGCTAACAACAACCTGGTTTTAAACACAGATAAGACAGTTTGTCTTAAATTTAGTATTACTGACAGAGGAAACAATGAAAGTATTCCTGAAGTAAAATTAAATAATAAATTAATTTCATACAAAAGTGAAACAAACTTTTTAGGCTTGTGGATACAAAATAACTTAAAATGGAAAACTCATACAAATCATCTACTAACCAAATTAAGCAGGAATATATATGCCCTAAGAATATTAAGTCAGAATGTCAGCCTTCGTGTACTTTTAATGTCCTACTATGCACATATACATTCTATAATTAAATACGGAATAATATTTTGGGGAAATTCACCAGAAGCCAAAGATATATTTATTAAACAAAAACAAGCCATTCGAATTATAGGCAACGAAAGAATGCTATGTTCATGTAAGCCACTGTTCAGAAAGCTTTGCATACTTCCTTTGGCATGTGTTTATATTTTGGAGACAGCTTTATTTGTAAAAAGAAATAGATTTAACTTTCAAAACAACGGAAGTGTTCATATGCATTATATGAGGCATATTAAGGATATACATGTAACCTCAAGCAGAAGTACAATGTTTAACAATGGAGTACTGCATTCCTGTACAATAGTTTATAATTCCCTTCCTAATGACATCAAAAGCATAGATAACTACAACATGTTTAAAACTAGAACAAGGGCTTTCTTACAGGAGCACTGCTTTTACACAGTAAAGGAATAACTGCAATTTAACAAATCCAGATAAACATAAAATATGAATTTACTTAGCTTGTTCATTTCTCTCACTCATAATTATATCCAATTTGTGTCACAATATAATTGAATGTAGGTTAGGTATATTTGATGTTTAACTTTGTAATATTAAGTGTAAATTACTGACGTATCCTATATCAAGGTACTATGTACAGATTTGATTCTAAAGGATGAATACAATTGAATTGAATTGAAGTTTGTGTTATAACAAATGTACTGTCATTTCTTACATTTGGTGCTGATTCATCAGTTATTTTGGATCTTACAGACATTTCAAAAAATTCTATACAAATATAATAATTTGTAACAAACTTCACTGATCTTAAAAGAAAATGATGAAAATTTTCTTATTAATTGATGAAGATAAAAAATTCAGGAATATTCATTCACATTATCAGCTCAAACAAACTCGCTGTCAACGTTAAAATCACTAGATGTCACTATGTTTTTGCCAGTACTACCAAAACTTGAAAATGAAATAAACTTAAAAACAGAATCGACTGCCGGTATTTCAAAAGTCATTACACAATGTTTATTTTTTAAAATAAATATCTTTTCCCAAACCATTAACTCTATTGGAGCATTTAATTGTTTTAATAATTGAACTTCTTAATTTATATCATGGTTAAATGACCAAAAATGATCTGCTACGGCCGATTTATCAGTTTGTTTATACTTAATGCTATGAGAATGTTCTTTTGTCCTGATTTCTAAAGTATGTTTGGTCCTTCCAATGTAAACCTGGTTGCAATTTAAACAAATTGATAAATGCCAGATTTTGTAATATCAGAAATTTTATCTTTTTTTTTTTTTTTTTTTAGAGAAATTAATCTTTTAAGGTTAGAACATTTTTTCATTTTGTCTTTCCAATATAAATTTTATCACAATCTAAATAAATTGATAAATACCAGGAAAGATGAAATGTAATTTGGAAACCAGAACGAAAGAACATTTTCGTAACATTAAGTATAAACAAACTGATAAATCGGCCATAGCAGATCATTTTTGGTCATTTAACCATGAAATAAATCCAGAAGTTAGATTAGTAAAACAATTAAATGGTCCTATAGATTTAATGGTTTGGGAAAATATATTTATTTTAAAAAATAAACATTGTGTAATGACTTTTGAAATACCAGCAGTCGATTCTGTTTTTAAGTTTATTTCATTTTCAGATTTTGGTAGTACTGGCAAAATGCAATGACCTCTAGCAATAGTAACATTGACAACGAAGTTGTTTGATGGCTGAAGATGTAAACAAGGGTTTACGAAATCGATCTCATCAATTAATAAGAAAGATTTACATCATTTTCTTAAGATAAATGAAGTTTTGTTGCAAATAGTTATATTTGTGTAGTAGTTGTGCCACTGTTTAATTTCATGCACCATCCATACTCTTGAGTCTAACAATGCGGTTCTATTGGTTTGGAGTCTTCACCATATAGGAAATGGATCACTCCTTACTGCTCTGCTTTGGGACACTCCCTAATTGCATTGCTGAGTCACATGTGGTCGCAGGACCAATGCCAATTGATGGCAGGAGAACCCATGGGCATGCATGCCAGGTCTGATCATAATACAAGCAGTTTTCCGGTTTTCATTTGACTCACCCTTGTAAAGATTGTCACCAAGGTTGTGACGCTTGCAAGAAATTCTGAGCATTTCATTTAATGTCATAAAGTTAGCTGTTAATAACCAAGAGGTACTGAACAAAAAATCCTAGTGGTGCATTTTTCATTCTCCCCTGTTCACCATGGAATTTCTGCAAATACTCAAATTATGTAAAACTTTTTACAGTGATGTATTATGTTAAGTAATGTTGACAAAATAGAAAATATTATCCATCATTTCATGGCTGGTACTGCTGCCATTGTTGTGTTTTAGTCTCATAAGACCTTTCCTTATGCAGATGATGTGCTAAATTAAAAAAAAATCATGTTCTGAAAAACGGGACTCATCTTGTATTTGAGGTAGTCTTATATCTGGATGAATACAGTATTTTCATTTTGACAAAACCAGGAATAAATTCAATAATGCATGATTGCAGGAATTTAGTTAAAGATGTCCAAAATAATTGAAACAACTATATGTAATTGGTTTTTAACACTCCGACACTTGCATTTATTTACTTATGTGACAGTGATGACAATAGATTACAGATCGTTTTTACAATTAACAAATTCAATTCTATTCTACAACTGCATGCTAGTGAATTAATCATAACTCAATTAAAGAAGTGCCCCAAAATTCAGTATTCCATATTTAAAGTGGAGTACATAAACCTGAGACACTCAGCAATTAGCGGTGTTCGTATGAGGGTAATCCCAAAACTAAGGTCTCCAAAGTGCTGAGGTTGCAGCGAAACTGTTTGCGTTGATGTTGGCCATACTGCTTCTTTCCTTCCCCCCCTCTACTCTCTACACACACCACTACATATCTGCTGGGGGGCTCACAGTCTTGGCTTGGCAGCCAGTTGTAATGGAGCTCTCGTTAGCGACTACCACCAGGTGCAAAGTTTGCACAGTTATTCGGATTTTGAGTGCAAAAGGGGTTAAACCAATTGAAATTCATTGACAGTAGGTGGAAGTGTATGGAGAGTCTTGTATGTCAAAAATGTCCGCAAGTGGTGCAGAGAGTTTGCAGATGGTCACACAGAAATTTATGTCGAGGAAAGAAGTGGGAGAACGTCAATTTCCAACGAAACAATCACAAAGGTTGAACAAATCGTGCTTCAGATTCAGCGCATTACTCTCAATGTGCTGTGCATTGTTGTTCCTGAGATTTCTCGAAGCACCACTTATAAGGCTTTGAGTGAAGAGTAGAAATATTGGATGGTATGTGCCAGATGGGTCCCAAGAATGCTGACAGAAGATCACAAAAGGCACCGCGCTGAAAGTTCCCGCCAATTTCTTCAACGCTATGCTGACGAAAAGGACCTTTTGGTTTCAATAGTCACAGGTGATGAAACTTGGGCTTTCCACTTCACACCTGAGACAAAGCAACAATCTTGTGAGTGGCAGCATTCCGGTTCACCCCAGCCGCGAAAGTTCAAAAGAACACAGTCTGCCGGTAGCTGTGTTTTGGAATTGAAAGGGGGTATTGTTGGTTGACTTTATGGATCCTGGGACAACAATCAATGCTGATAGGTATTGTCAGACCTTAAGAAAACTCAAAACACAATTCAAAACCGAAGGAAAGTAATGTTGAGCACGGGCATCAGCCTTCATGATAACTCACCCCCACACTGCCCGTCAAATTGTGGACCTCCTGCATCAATTTGGTTGTGATATCATCACCCACCCACCCTATAGTCTGGACTTAATGCCTAGTGACTACTTGTTTCCCAAATTGAAAGAACACTTGACTGGAAGGTGCTTTAGTGACGACAACGAGGTGAAAGATGAGGTCCAACGCTTCTTCAAGAGCATGGCGGTGGATTGGTATAACATGGGTATACAAAAACTGCCACAGTGCTTACAAAAATGCATCAATCGGAATGGTGATTATATGGAAAAATAGAAAAATGTTCAAACTTAAATTCTATGTACCATTTGTTCAAATTAAATGTTTATTTAAATTTTAAAAAAATTGGAGACCTTAGTTTTGGGTTTATCCTCATAACAAACTCTAAGATCCAGTCAACACCAGCAGCACTTCATTTCCAAACCCAAGAAAATGCTTTCTTTGTATTTTGCATTTAATTATGTGTAAAACATGTACATATTTCAATCCCATACAAGAACAAGAAAGTTTTAAATACCGACTTACCTGGTTATAAGTACAATTTCTTTTCTTGCACTTGCCGCACTTGAGAAGATCTGTTTTAGTTCCTTGGACTGTTGCAAGCTGTGCATCATTAATGGCTTCCTTTGTGAACTTGTCCCTCAGGTTTTTCATTTCATCACTAGCCATTTCCTGCAAGCATGAAAAGTTATAAACTTATTATTAACATTGTGTGTTACGAGGGCCATACGCAACTATGGACTTCAATACCGTGACATCAATTACCAGAATTGTATCTACACTGCTGGTTTAGTGAATTTCATCCCACAAGAGTTCTTTCTTTTAAACTTACTGACATGGGGCTGTGGCTTTATGGACCTGAGCCACGACCTTGGAATCAGTACTAGTCATCCAAACATACAGGATGTAGAGGAGCTGCCACATTTATTGATGAACACATATTGTCCTGGAACGCTCATTACTTGAACTTACTTTTGCTATATTTTCATATGTCAGCAAATTTTCATTACCTTTCCTCTGTATATGCTCTACTTTCTATTATATATTGTATTTTTCGGACTATAAGACACTTTTTTGGTGTAAAATACTGTCTAAAATTTAATTGCGCCTTATGGTTCAAAGTTCACATGTGAAAACCAGCTAAATTTATTGGTAGTTTCAACATAACACGGATCATTAGCAAGGGAATGTGAGCCTTGTGCTACCTAATTGAGGTTCAAGGTTCAACATAGCATAAAGCTCCATTAGAAGAATGAGCATTAATGACAGACACAATAGCAAAGGTTTTGTCCTATAAAGGTGTAACAGTATTTTTGTGTTCGTGGGAATTGTAAATATATATAAAAATGTATGTAGTTGTGTGATTGGCCGAAGTAGTAGTGGTGTGACGTGGTGTGACGACGTGTCAGTGAATCGGCCAATCACAAAATAAGGTGGGAATTGCTATGGGGACAAGAAAATCAATAATCTAGAAAAGGAGAATCTTGTGTCTTGCTGGAGAAGAAGGAAAGATGTTACGAGGATTGTAATTGTAAAGGAAAATTAATAAGATTCAAAAAGTGTTATTCAATATTTATAATAGATAAGAGTGAATCATAGTTCGTATTATATAATTAAATAATATATTACAAAGTTGGACTCATCTAAATTTTATTTTCACCAAAAATCCGTATCCACACCTGAGAAAAGATCTCACGACTCTCAGTATATTAAAACTCGACTTGGATCTTATAAAAAGTTGGCTTGCTTCTTATTAGTTGAAGATGAACGAAAATATAATCCCGTTACAAATGGCGCCCAACGTGGGGCTCGAATAGGATAAAGAAGAGGAGATCGTGCATCGTGCAGCTCCGTGGGAATTTAAAAGGAAAGAAGAAAGAAGAGAGAAGAAAGAAGAAAACGAGAACTGGTTTTAGTGAGTGAAATTAAAAAAAAAAAAAAAAAAAAAAAAAAAAAAAAAATTAATAGTAGTAGTAGTAGATTTATGTTGTTAAGAAATCAGAAAATAGTTAAAAAGATGGCGAGTAGAAAAGAAATAATAGTGGAAGGAGAAGTTACTGATAGTGTAGGAATGAATAGGGAGGATGCAAGATTAAGCATAGATAATGAGTCAATGTTGGAAAGAATAACAAGAATGTTAAGTAATTTAGATTCTAAAATAGAACAAAATGCAAAGAATTTAGATTTTAGAATGAGAGATGTAAAATCAGAAATAGGAGATGTTAAATCTGAAATGAGTAATTTAGATTCTAAAATAGAACAAAATGCAAAAGATTTAACTAAGAAAATGAATGATTTAGATGTAGGAGTAAGACAGGAACTAGCACAAAATGTGAGTAACTTAGAAATTAATTTATTACAGAAGCTAAAACAGGAATTAAAATCTGAAATTTCACAGGAGATTAGAGAAGGGAGAAAAGAGTGTAGGGATAATATGGAAAGGCTCATGCAGATCATAGAGATTAATAAGGATGAGAATAGAAAGGAAGTCAATGAGTTGAGAGAGATAATTCAGGAAACTAGGTTAGGTCAGGACATTGTGAAACAAGAAATAAGAATGGAATTAAACAAAGAGTTAGAAACATTTAGGATACAACAGGCAGAAATAACACAAAAACAAAGAGAAGAATTAGGAGATAAAGTAGAACAAAGAATCAATGTAATTTGTTCTGAAATGCAATTACAACATGATGAAAGTAAGATACACCAAGAGGAAATAAAGTTACAAATTGATGAGATAAGTAAAGCAAAAGAAGAAGTAATTTTGCAAATTAAAGAGGTAAAAGAACATTTTGAAAAAGAAAAGGATAACTTAGGAAAATTGACACAAGTTGTAATTGCATTACAGGCTAGAAAAGTAAATAACGGGAAAGAAATGTCTAGAATTACAAATATAAACGATTGTAACTTACCAGGTGAATTAAGCAATCATCAGAAGTCTAGTGATGTAGTAAGTGAATGTAGTGATTTTGTGAGTCCAGATAATGATATTAATTATCACAGAAACACACAGAACATGTCCTCACACACACAACTCCACAGTCTAGGTCAAAATGAATGTGTACATTATTCACTAAATGATATTAGTCCACCAAGTTTTGATGAGGAATCAGGTGATAATCCAAAAGTATTTCTTAGGGAATTGGAAGAATATTTCCGTATTAAGAGAATTCCCAATGAATTTCGGATGGTAATAGTAAAACGCTGTTTGAAGAAAAATGCTCTTGAGTGGTTAAGGTTAACTTTGGCTTCACATGAAACATACAGTACTTTCAGAAATCTGTTTATAAATAGATTTTGGGGACCTGAGAGACAAAGAAGAATAAAAGTTGAGTTAGCAACGGGTAGGTTTGAGTTTAAAAAAGGGATTTCTATGACTGAATATTTCTTAAAATTAGCAAACAAAAGTAAGTTGATCAATCCCGAAATTTCTGAGACAGAAATTGTCAACATGCTAATACGTCATTATCCACCACATATCAGAAATCATTTAATTGTGGCTAAGCCTATCGATTTCTCTGATATGATTGAATTATTATCCGAATTTGAAGCACATAACCTCATTAATGATACTACATCCTGTGATGGTAACTATAATAACGTCCATATTGAGCGAGGAAGAAATCGACAGGAATCACAACCTACAAATAATAGGAATAATAGGACGAGTTTAAATTGGGGCGGGGCACCCGTGAGAAATCAAAGATTTGAAGGAAGAGGTTATGATCCTAGACGAACTTATGAATCTGTAATTCCCGGAACAGGAAGTGGAGTTCAAAATAATGTGCAAAGGAATTATCATAACAATCAGTCGACGAGAATTGGAAGAAATGATCAAATAAACCATGTAAGATTTTATCGAGGAAATAATCAGCGAATAAGTAATTTTAATAGGGGTAGAGGTACTAGTTTATTTAGTGCAAATCAAAGAGATTTTAGGGGTGTGAGATTTGAAAGAAGTAATCAAAATGAAAGAGTCGAAAATACACAAAGCACGGAGAATGATGCGAATATAAACGATAGCACCAACCTAACCAACAATGAAAGTATTAATTAAGGGCCGAATAGGTGAATGGAATTTCAATTTCATTGCGTTGGTAATTCCACATTTGGCAAGAGATGTAATTTTGGGTAATGATTTATTATATGAATGGCAAAGTGTATTGAATTTCGAAATGCATGAAATGAAGGTTAAGACAGAAAATGATTTATTAGTAATAAAATTATTGGAAGAAGATGGAAGAAAAGAAGAGAACAGGGATAATATAAATAATGAAAGGTTTTTTGTGGAAGATATACTTTTGCAAGAAAATGGTAATATTGAATACGATGAAAATGAAAATTGTGGGAAGAATTTAATTATTGATGGATTGCAAAATAATGTAACTGACCTTGAAAAGCATTGTTGCCAATTATATACAATACAAGATAAGAACGGCGGAAGCCAAGTGGAGGAAGAAATAGAATTCCAGAGAATATTACAAGTAAAGTTAGAAAACACATACAATTTAGACCAAGCGAGAAAAGAACAGTTGAAATTGTGTATATTAAATAGAAAAGCCTTTAGTTCAAAACCTGGACTGTGTAACAAATACACACACACATTTAAAGTGAATGATACTGATCCCTATACACATAAAAGCCTTGACAGTAATTGAAACAATATTGAATATATACTATGTGTGTGTTAAATAATAATAAAAATAAAACATTGTTAAACATCAATATATTGTTGTATTTTAATTAATGTTAATTTATTGTTGTTAAATGTTCATTTATTATATTTCATCCAATGTATGTATATTATTATATTTTATGTATGTTGTATTGATGTTGTGTAATATTGGTGTAAACGAAATTGTTAATTGGGGCTGTTCTTCGAAATATATGGAAACAGATTGTTAATTCCTTTGTTTGGTTATTTTCCATATATTTCGAAGAGGGGCATTTGTAACAGTATTTTTGTGTTCATGGGAATTGTAAATATATATAAAAATGTATGTAGTTGTGTGATTGGCCGAAGTAGTAGTGGTGTGGCGTGGTGTGACGTGGTGTGATGACGTGTCAGTGAATCGGCCAATCACAAAATAAGGTGGGAATTGCTATGGGGACAAGAAAATCAATAATCTAGAAAAGGAGAATCTTGTGTCTTGCTGGAGAAGAAGGAAAGATGTTACGAGGATTGTAATTGTAAAGGAAAATTAATAAGATTCAAAAAGTGTTATTCAATATTTATAATAGATAAGAGTGAATCATAGTTCGTATTATATAATTAAATAATATATTACAAAATTGGACTCATCTAAATTTTATTTTCACCAAAAATCCGTATCCACACCTGAGAAAAGATCTCACGACTCTCAGTATATTAAAACTCGACTTGGATCTTATAAAAAGTTGGCTTGCTTCTTATTAGTTGAAGATGAACGAAAATATAATCCCGTTACAAAGGATTAAAGAATGCAATAGCAAGAAAAATTTTCTGTCACAGAAATCAACATCCAATAGTCAACATGATTTAGTGATCAAAAGATTTCAACAGCCTCCTGATAAAGTTTGGCGTGATGCTGGGCTGTGTTGTCGAGAACCTTTGAACTAAGTTCCATGAAACAGATGTTTCTGATAACACAGCTCAGCATTACGCCAGACTTTATCGGGAGGCTATTGGAATCTTCAAACACAAACATAATTTTAACAGGAAGGAGCACGTTTGCTCAAAACCTGGTTTCCATTGTTACAAAACACAAGGACGAAACCGTTCACACGAGCCGGACATACCGAGACATAGGCCTAGCAGCCATCATATGACTGGCAGATGTGCAACCAATAGGAGGGAAGTATGCGGTCTCTATCCTGCCTATATATAACAGGTGTGCTACACCGGAGCCACTCTAGTTTGCCATGAAGCTCGACACATGTACAAGTGAAACATCAGGAGCTTCATTTTTTCCTACTAGACCACAGCCAGTAAGCCCGGAAACCTTTATATCTTACTGGATTAACGCTGGCCGTCAAAGCCTACATTGTTATAAATAGACAAATTTAGCAAATTCACCATCTTTAAAGGTCTAAGTTGTTTAGCAATTTCAAGTGAAATTTTATAGCTAAGATGTACAGCCGATTCACTAATTTTATGGTCTGCATCATTGTCAGTAGCCATGACATGTTGGAGTTTTTCTGTCATCATATCACATTCCACTCCTTTGTAACATCGTATTCACTGCTATGAGTAGTGTAAAGTTGTAAGTTATATCTTTCAATTGTCTCAACAATCTTGCCACATACATCTATAAATAGATACTGCTCTTCGCAAACAGAGGGAAAAGTATATGTGGAAGATGGGCAAGAATTAGCTGAGGTAGCCACACTTAGAGATGTTGCCATTTCTATACTGTCACCCTGGTGGTAGACTCGCGAAGCCGATAAAAAAAATGATGGCCGATCGTTACCGGAAATGAGAGACAGTTGAATGTAGAGTGGAAAAATAAACAGTTCAAGGTTAGCTAGAAAACTGTAATGGTGACGAATGTATTTGCTAGGAAAATAAAGTGTAGTTTTTGTGTTTCGTAACCTCGTTTTATCATTTCACGAACCCACCAAGTCACAACTGGTGTCAGGAAGCGGGATAACTACATCACCGAACATTATGGCCATGGAATCGGCATTGGAAATGCTTTTGCAGAAGATGAACAAATTAACAGCGAAGTCGGAAGCGGCAAATAACAACTTGACCGCGAAGATGAACGAGTTAACAACAAAAACAGAAGCGGCAAATAACAACCTGGCCGCAGAGTTGAAAGAAATAAAGACCGAATTGACCACAGAAATGAAGGCAGCGAACGACCGAGGAAGACATCGAAGACCTCGCGAACCGCGTAAACAACCTGGAGGGAAAGGCCGACAGCAGCGTCAAGTCCTTGAACGCCATGGTGGAGGACGTCGTCGGCAGGAGACTGAAGGATTTGAAGGCTGACGCACCAGGACGCGACACAACATCGGCGCGCGTCAAACCTCCGAAATATGACGGCGCGTCTACATTCGAGGTCTTCCGCCGCCAGCTCGAAACAGTGGCCAAGCACAACAGATGGTCACCGGAGGAGGAGGCCACACAGTTAATAGCCAGCCTCCAGGGACGGGTCGCGGAAATCCTAAACGTGGTGCAGACGACGGCGGCGCCCAAGGACATCTGGGAGGCCCTGGAGAATCGCTTCGGGAACAACCGCTTAGCCGCAGCATACCGCAGCCAGCTAAAGCAAGGTCGCAGCAGCCGGGGGAGACGCTGCAGGAGTTCGCCATAGCGATCGAGCAGCTGGCTAGCAAGGCCTTGGTTGACCTGCCACTGGAGTTCGTATCCCGGGAAGCCGCCTACAACTTTGTCGACGGGGTACGGGACACGGAGATTCGTCAGCGCCTAATGCTCGGCGAATATAAAACCATCCACGAGGCGCTGACAGCGGCATTAAGGATGGAGGCGGCCAAGGTAGCATCTATTCCGACGTCGAGAACGAGAAGTGTCCGCTACGCCGGAGACAGAAGACCAGCTGAGGGACGCCGGCGAACACCTAGTGGCCTGTGTTGGGGGTGTGGACAGCCCGGACACCTGCGGAGAGACTGCCCACACCAGGAAGAGCAGCCGGAAAACGAGTAAGGGCCGTCGTGGAGAGGGGCACGTCGGCGCCATTACCACCATCCCCTCGAGTGACAATCCGCGCCGTCAGCCGGCGGATGGATGACAACCTAATCGCGGATGGCTGGGTAAGAGGAAAGCCGTGCTGCGTGCTGGTGGACACCGGGGCAGCCGTGACCATCATCAGACCTGACGTGGCGAAGGGTTTGCCGACGAGGAAGCCGAGCCGACCATACGAGCTTGTGACGGCATCGGGCGACACCATGCCTGTGGAGGAGGCCCTACTGGAGCTGAAGTTGGGACGGAGTGCCGTGCGTCTGTGGGTGTTCGTCGCAAAGGTGGCTGAGGAGGTGATTCTGGGACTGGATGCCCTCAGGAGCCACGAGGCGACGGTCGACGTCGGCAGGAAGGTCCTGAGGCTCAACGGAGAAGAGGTTATACTCCGTCAACCAGAAGAGCGCCTTGGAATTGGCAGGGTCGTCTTGAGCGAAGACGTGGGTGCCCCGAGGAAAGATGTTGGTGATACACCTGGATCGCCTCGCCCGCTACGAAGGCGCTGTTCGGGACGACCAGCCTTGAGGAGGGAGCAGTGTCACCCTGGTGGTAGACTCGCGAAGCCGATAAAAAAATGGTCGATCGTTACCGGAAATGAGAGACAGTTGAATGTAGAGTGGAAAAATAAACAGTTTAAGGTTAGCTAGCAAACTGTAATGGTGACGAATGTATTTGCTAGGAAAATAAAGTGTAGTTTTTGTGTTTCGTAACCTCGTTTTATTATTTCACGAACCCATAAAGTCACAATACTTCATAAACTGTAACACAATGCCCGCTGCCCATATTTCTGCCTGGTGTACACCTAGACAATTCAGCAGCAACACTGCTATCTGATAAACCTTGAGATCACAAATTCTCATACTTGGCAACAGAAATGGTCAGCAACACACTCCTCAAATGAAATGCTGAGGTACATAAATAGCTAATTTACTGAAATTTGTATACAGCAGAGTGGGGGGGGTGAGGATATCTTGGATTTGCACACAATAGGAAAAATCATAAAGGATAAACTGAAATAACTTTGCATCACGACTTGCTATACAGCAAGTATATAATTATTTGTAACAAAACTTCAATTATCTTTTAAAGAAATTAATCACAATTTCAAAGAATTTATTAGAGACTACTGTCACAAACTTTGTATCTTCACTCACTTCCTTTGTTGTCAATGTTATGGTTACTAGTTGCAATGTTTTTGTATTTATTACCAAACTCTGAAGATCATTTTTGGTCATTTAACCATGAAATAAATCCAGAACTAAAATTATTAAAGCAATTAAATACTCCGATAAATTTAATGGTTTGGAAAAAAATATTTATTTTAAAAAACATTGCGTAATGAATTTTGAAATACTGGCAGTCGATTCTGTTTTTAAGCTTATTTAATTTTCAGAGTTTGGTAATACTGACAAATACATAATGACCTCTAGTGATCGTAACATTGACAAGATTGTTTGAGATGATGTGAATGAGACTTGCGAGACTACTATATGTTTGCCAAAATATAATTTAATGCATAGTTCCACTCACCTCGGCTGTCATTACTGCTAACCTACTTGCAGGAATTACACCCACAAGAAAATTCATCCTCAGACCTGGGTTTTTGGGATCTTTCAGGTTGGACATTCTGCTGCGCACTCTGTTTTTGTAGCGCATGTCTGTGTTGTGAAACTCATTGTAGATAGCCTCTTCTAGCTCCTCAGCCAGCTCTTCTGGTGTGGCACACCCTTCTGGGATTTCTGTCAATCATCACAGCACATGAAAAACATGCAACTGACACAGAACTAAACCAACTGTGATTTGAGGGCACTTTATACACACTACAATACATTTAATGTCTTTTAAGTATAATATATGTACACAAAGTATAAAATTGAAAGAAGCGTAGACAGTGAAGCACAACTTAGCACAAAAGTGAATTGAGAAGACACACTGCTTCACTCACACTGTTTTTTCACAGGACATGTTTCAAGAGCTTTTGCTCTTATCATCAGCTGGAACTCGACTCAAATCGATAGAAATGGCAATTATGTGGAAAAATACAAAAATGTTCAAGCTTAAATTCTAAGCAACATTTGTTGAACATTCTTTTTTGGATTTTGAAACCTAAAATGTGTATTTCCAGTGAAATATAATACTTTACGTAACAGAGAAAGTGAGGATATGTACCTCCATCACCACGAACAGCATTTGTCAGTAGTTCACGACATTTCAGCCTAACGGTATCCGTGGTGTTAGATGTAGCTGCAGGGAACTGTGATTGCATTTTCTTTTCCTTATCTTTTTCTTTTATTTCCTCTCTTGGTTTTTCTTCCTTCTCTTTGGACTTCTTTGAACTGCTTGCTGAATCCTTGTTATTAGGTGTATTAGAGCCTGCAAAGTACAGCATCAAGTGCTTAAATAAACTATTCTCAATTTCTCTTTATTTGCTGTAAGACAGAAATAAACTGAACTGAGTTAACATCCCAATCATTTATGACCACAAAGAGCAATGGAAATCAGAATAGTAATTTATTATTAAACTAATATTATTATTCCAAGCCTAACATTTGTATTTTATGTGCAGCTCTTCAACAAACAAGAATAGTTATAAACTTCAGAGTTGTATGTGATTCTATTCACACTTGCCTACAAAATCTTTATTCATCAGCAAAGTATGACACTTTCTCAGCCATTTCAACAAATTTATACAGCTAATGGGATGTTAAAACAACATAACACTTACAAATAAATGCAAAACAAACCTGAAAGCAATTTCTTCCAGTTCTTGATTAATGTTTTAGACAAACTGATGACTTCATCATCTGAACTTGATTTGCGTAGAGCATTCACTGTCATTCCAATACGAGTCTTGGTCAGCACTTCAAGATTGACTGGAAGCTTCTGGAGTGCCTTCAGAAGTTCCAGTGCCTGCTCTTGCCCCTACAAATGCAGTAATTATCATATTTGTAAATATCCTGACAATGAAAACAATCTGAACCATTAACACTATTTAAAACAATAACAGATTATGGAGGAGGAGGGCGTACAACACTACAACTGTGCAATTCCTTTCTTGGAAGTGTTGAAAGCAGTGTTATGATAAATTAAATTTAAAGGGAGTCAATTAATGACACTAAACAACACTTACTTTTAAATTTTTCCGGAACATGTTTCAGAGACTTTGCCTCTATCCTCAGCCGACCATCAACTGGTTCTCATTGGTGTAGTTGACAATATTTTGTCACAGGTCTCCTCTGGTGGCGGTTCAAGGTACTTGCTGAACAAATCTTTCTGGGGGATGTTGAAATTGAATACTTTGTTCCTATTTTTTGAAATGAAGATTTGTTCCCATGTGGATAGTTCTTGTTTTCCTGATGTATGTTTTAGTAGTTTTGACTCTGGATTTATGTTGTGGTTTTTTCCCCAAAAATGTGTGCAATTAGAAAAATCAGCAGTTGCCACACATTTTTTGGAAAAAAACCACAACATAAATCCAGAACCAAAACTACATCAAAAATACATCAGGAAAACAAGAACTATCCACATGGGAACAAATCTTCATTTCAAAAAATAGGAACAAAGTATTCAATTTCAACATCCCCCAGAAAGATTTGTTCAGCAAGTTCCTTGAAGCGCCACCAGAGACCTATGACAAAATATCAACTACACCAATGAGAACCAGTCGATGGCCGGTTGAGGACAGAGGCAAAGTCTCTGAAACATGTTCCGGAAAAATTTAAAAGTAAGTGTTGTTTAGTGTCATTAATTGACTCCCTTTAAATTTAACTACAACTGTGATATTTGAGTTTGATTTATGAGTCGCTATGTTTACACTCAAACTTCACTTACTTGTTGTTGTATAATCACTTACTTGTTGTATAATGTCACCAAACAGCTGAGGATGAGATCAAATGATCTTGAAAACGTTTCAATTATACAACAACAAGTGAAGTTTGAGTGTAAACATAGTGACTCATAAATCAAACTCAAATATGAAGAATACTTCACTATTAATAATGCTTCTGCTTTTAATATTTACAACTGTGATTATGGGAAAAGTAAAAATAGACATAGATAAAGAGCAAGAGATGATGCTAAACAGAGTGACTGCAAATAACTGTAACAGAGTACAACAGGATATTTTATATCATCTTGCCATCTATAAACTGATAACGACAGCCCTAACCTGACTACTGGCCTCACACCCACTTGCACACGGCAGAGGTGGGCGATCATCCAACCAATATGAGGAGGGGATGTGGTCATTCACAACGTTGGTTTTGTGACTAGGGATGCTTACCTAACATAAGCTCCTCACTTTCCTCACAATGCTGAGTGGGCACCAGTCCTATACCCAGGACTTAAAATGTGCACCCCATGGGTGGAATCGAACCAGGGTGCTTTCTGTGGCACCTTAGCCCATTATGCCATGGCACACTATAAACTGATACTCAGTATTAATACTGTTAAATTCTAAAGATGAAATCCCACCAATCATCAGATCTGGAATATACCAAATAAGTTGTAAAGACTGAAAAATTCTTAAAAGAAACCTAAAAACTTGAAACATCAAACTGAAACAGGAAGACAAGTCAGCCACAGCATTTCCCTTCTGGAATGAAAACCATAACCTTGACCCAAATCCCAAATTACTAAAAGGTATGATAAACCATAATCAACTGACAACGTAGGAGAACATCTTGATATGGAAATATCTGAGAGATGTTCGCAGGCGACAATAACAGACGACAGATGGACAATGGAAACAGCTCCCAAAACTAGTCCCTCAAAAAATTAAAATGTGACATATACCACAGCCGTCCTTAGTTCATATGGCAATGTAAATAAAAGCACATGTATGTGCTGTTTAGCCTTGTAACTCTCTGCGGATGCTTATCAACTTCAAGGAATTTAATTTAATGCAAAATATATAAACATCATCACATTATTACAACTACAACAGTCAAAACAGTAAATAATTAGTATTTTATTTGGTAAATGTAAGTGTAATTTGCATTTATTAATCAGAAAGCACGCTGCGCTTGTAGTTTAAAAGTGGGAAGACAATCAGTTTAAAACATGGAAGCTTCCATACAATTTGTAAAACATCACAAAGGAAAGCCTTTAAAAAGTGGCAAAAAGCAAATTATAATAAACATGTTTTGCAATTTGTGTGAAAAATACCCAACATTAGCAATTGAGGATGTTGTTAATTTGTCAGCAGAATTAACCGGTGTTTCAGCACCAAGTAGCAACGTCGCTCAAAGTGAGGTTGAGCTTTCTACTCCACGAAAACAACAAAAATGAATGAAGCTAGTTGTGGAAAGTGAATATGATGAATTTGTTAAACAAGTTATTTGTAGCAAGGTTCATAGGTTCTTTGAAAGAAACGAGCCACCGCAATTACAAGAGTGCTTCAAGCAGTAAACAATGATCCCATTTAGCCGAATTTTGAGAAATGAGCTTCTACACTATTCTTCGCAACATAAGTTTTGAATTTGTGAACAGAAACAGAAAAAATATAATTGAGGTGAAGAGATATTTCATAACTGCTGAGGCTTTCACAGCCGGCGTCATCAACCACATTGTATATATCTTCCGGGCTTATGCGCTGTGGTCCAGTTGATTTAATTTCTAATGTTTTGCCGAAAACTACATCAGGCATCCTCAGGGTTACCAAACTTGTCAGCTGAGTCCAAAGATTGAAGACTTTACATCTTTGGACTCAGAAGCTCACAAGTTTGGTAACCCTGGGGATGCTGGATGCAGTTTTCGGCAAAACGTCGGAAGTTAAACCAACTGGACCACGGCCTACAAGCTCAGAACATGTATACAACGTAGGTGAAGATATATTGTTGTGGTGAAGAAATTATGAAAGGAAAGTTTGGAGATGGAAGTCATTTAAGGAATTTGTCCATTGTCAGATTCCAATTAGGTACGTAATTTTTTTCTTTTCAGTTGCATGCCAGTAGAACTTTCAAGTCATTGTCAAAGTGGCTACACATAGTTATTTAGCACTAGTATTCCACAGAAAGATCCATGCCTTAAATTTTAATTTATAAATGAGGTGAGGTTAAGTGATGAAATCAAATATTTGAGTAATGTTGTAAATATTCAGTTAAATTTTAGCATACAAAAAGAAAAATACATTACTAGTAGACACCGTTTTGCATTTGATATTAACGTAACAGTGCTATCGCATAAGCTACTCAAACATCGAAAACGGTAAAGCACAACTTTTCAAGTTCGTTGACAGTGCATATGCTCGACATGTGGTTTTAAAATGCTGCAACTATTCTCTTCAATCACAGTCACATCGGGGTAACACATTTTTCTGCTTTGTTTACATCACCACATAAACTAAAGATGGCTCCGGTGTAGTGTGAAAATTAAACTGCAAATACTGTTATGTCTCTTCTACCTCTTTCATGCTCATCATTTAAAAACTATTACAATTGATTTAAATTCAATTATTATTTATGGGACCTTTAACTCAGTGTCCTATTTTGTATGGAGTATGAAATACTCAGAGGCTTCTTTGAGGTCCTTTTATGAACCATAAATCTATGACATGGGACCACTGGCTTTATTTTCATTAGGAAGGAAGCCATGCTAGTGATTTTTACACCCGAAAAAATCATATCACCCTCCGCTGGGTTGAACCTGTGACCGCAAGGAACCAAAAATTAGCCTCTTACCTCTACACCATAGAGGATAACATTATTATAATTAAATTATGTATATATACAGTGCATCCGCAAAGTCATGGTGCACTTTTGATCAGTCACAGGAAAGCAATGAAACAAGATAGAAATGTGAAATTTCACCAATACAAGGAAAACTCTCTAAGTTTCCATAGTATGATGTGCAAGAGTGTGCGCCCACAGGTGATGCTGCAACACCACATACTGCGCAGACATGAATAGGCTTGCCAATGCCAGTGATACAACCATCTCTCTTTGCAGAGCAGACTGTGATGGCAGTCCACTATCTCGACATGTTGGAACTGTAGGCAGTGCCAGAATTTCCATAACATGACCGGTTTCTCCATACTATGCCAACACTTTGAGTTTTTGGACACAACATTCTCCCAGCGGTGGGCAGGCAGGGGTTCTGTCAAGCCCTGGCCAGCACAATCCCTGGATCTGATGCCCTTGGATTTTTACTTGTGGAGTTAAGTGAAGCAACGTGTGTCCCAGAAATGAATCAACGACATCATTTAAAACAGAGAATCATAGACATTCACTCTGATACACCAGATGTCCTTAACTGTGTGTGAGAAGAATGTGAATATTGTTTAGACGTATGTAGGGCAACAAATGGAACCCACACCAATCTGCACTGAATAAATATAAAACTTTGCCTTTGTTTGATGAAGATTTCACATTTCTATCTTATTTCATTGCTTTCCTGCGCCCAATCAAAAGTGCACCATGACTTTAGGGACATATTGTATGTCCCAAATTTGGCCTCTGAAGTTGGTTCATTTCTTAGTTAATTTTATACACAAAAACATTCAGATCTCTTTAAAATATACAGCTTTAAGTAGCATCGGCTATTTGCAAGATAATTGCAATAAACTGCCATACTCAGCACAGGCTGAGCTGCTGACAACACTATCATCCTTATATGAATGAAGTCCATTTAGTCCATTTAAAACATATTTGAGGAATGTTTTATAAAAAGACAAAAGAAATAGTAAAACACAGCTATAGGATTGTGTAGCTAAACCCAAAGATCTGCCAACTAGCAGATTTCACTCCCTTCCTCTGACTGGAACTTGCATTCCGGCATGCACAGTATCGTCAACAATGCACCAAGTTTTTTTTTATTTATTATGGATGCTCTTTAATTGCTGTGGTTCTCAGGGTCCCATTCAAAACTGAGCATGAAAGGTCACATGGAAGATCCAGGCCAAGCAACAGTGTGATGCAAGGACCCCTTCTTTTTAATATCACCACAGCCGAATCAGACAGGATACATGAAGCTACATTAATGTATGCCAACAATATGGTACTAGGTTCAACCAGTAAAGGCATACTACATCTATAATAGTGGCCAAGGAAAATGAATTCAGAATTAACAAAGAGAAAACAGTCCCGATGTTTTGGATAGAGTCAAACTGAAAAATTCAATGCCATTGCCGGGATTTGAACCACGGATCTCCTGGTTTCCGTCCAGTCGCTCTTACCATTGAGCTACCATGGCCAACTTGCCTATATATGGCTAGTGTGAAGAAATGATTAATTTCCATCAATTAACTAAAACAGTAAGAGTTGAATGATGAAGCCTGGGACTCAAGTACTTACGATAGTAAGTCGCCACAAATGGTGTATCTTGAATGTGAGAGCCCCTAGTGGTCTACCTGGGAAATATAAGAGTCAATTGGAGAATTTAATGTCAAGATGGCGCATTGGTCATGGTAGCTCAATGGGTTAGTAGTAGTAGTAGTAGTAGTAGTAGTAGTAGTAGTAGTAATAGTAGCAGTAGTAGTATTTATTCATCCTTTTGATCATAGTACATGATATAGGACACGTCTGACTGATGCAACTGATGGAAACCAGGAGATCCGTGGTTCAATCCCAACCATGGCATTGCATTTTACAGTTTGACTCTATCCAAAACCTTAGGCTATATATGGCTAGTGTGAAGAAATAATTGATTTCCATCAATTAACTTAATAGTTTAATGATGAAGCCTGGGACTCAAGTATAAGTCATAATAAGTCGCTACAAACAGTGTATCTGAAATGTGAGAGTCCCTAGTGGTTTGCTGGGAAAATATAAGAGTCAATTGGAGAATTTAATGTCATGACGGCACATTGGCCATGGTAGCTCAATGGGTTAGAGCGACTGATGGAAACCAGGAGATCTGTGGTTCAATCCCAGCCATGGCATTGCATTTTTCAGTTTGACTCTATCCAAAACCTTAGCCTATATACGGTTAGTGTGAAGAAATGATTGATTTCCATCAATTAACTTAATAGTTTAATGATGAAGCCTGGGACTCAAGTACTGACAATAGTAAGTCGCTACAAACTGTGTATCTCAAATACGAGAGCCCCTAGTGGTTTTCTGGGAAAATATATAAGTCAAATCGAGAATTTAATGTCATAACGGCGCATTGGCCATGGTAGCTCAATGGATAAGAGCGACTGATGGAAACCAGGAGATCTGTGGTTAAAGTCCTGGCCGTGGCATTCAATTTTTCAGTTTCATTACCTATTCAAAACCTTAGTCTATACATGGCTAGTGTGAAGAAACAATTTCCATCAATTAACTTAAATAGGACAAATACGAAGAGGGGAATTTGCTTCTTCACATTGATCAGCTTATTCTTCCTTTCAACCAAATGAGAAAAAGCACTGCATGTGTCCTTAAAATAAGTGAGGAGACTGTTTGCAGTATCTCTAAAAGAAGCAGCTACAACCAGGCCCATCAGGAATTGTACCTCTTGGGAAATTAAGCCCAAGAGCATTTCTATAGATGTGGTTAGACTAATCAACTCTTTGAGCCCAGGCACTGCATGCAAGATTTGAGCAGGGGCGGGTTTCCTCTGGGTACTGTGGTTTCCCCCTTGCCATCTAATTTAATCAGTGCTCCCTCTTCAATTCATGCATCTTCAGTGTCGCCACATACAATGCCGCATGTAATAAAAGTGGACATTAAATACTACCAAGAAAAACTCTATAATTTTCAATTAGATGCCACAAGAAGGCACATCTATGACTATTAGGGGAGTGTCGGCTATGTCCGCTCTGTGGCAAGCACCGCCCACATCTAGTTTTGGAAAAACCACAGCAGATGGAAGCACTTCCTTGAGTGCATCTCAAAGTCTTGCTTGGCCGTGCTTTGCTGGCCTCAGTGTGTGAGTAAACATTGTTGGAAGCGTATAGTGTAGCATATATGGTGTTTTTGTCTGTGCACGAGTTCATCTCTTGTATTTTTTCAACAGAAATATCCGCTTTATGAAAGGTATGTGCATTTATTTTATTATTCTGTTATCGTCATAATATTATGTTTACAATAACAGTAGGTTAATAAACTGGCTACTGGCTACTTTAGTAATGATGGGAAATTTTCTAATGGTTGGCGTTTCGGCTATGACCCATCATTATAATATCGGTTGGTGCCAGTCAGTAACTGATGGAGATTTTGTTAAAGGTCTCATCAGTTCAAGTTACTATGGCTTCCAGTAAAGTAAGAGCTACTGTTAAGGGCACGTGGTCAGTAGAGAACATGAAACTTGCTTTGCATACAGCATTGAGAGGGATAACAAGTGCCAGGGAAGCTACAAGGCTCTTTGGTGTACCATGGAGTTTTCTGCGGGACAGAATTTCGAAAATAAGAAGAGGAGAAGCCAGCTTAGAAATAAATTGGACTCCAACAATTTTAAAAGCTTTGAAGAAACTCTCTACGATCCCTGATATTAGTAAAAGGAGACTGGCTACAAGAAAATCCTTGACGAGAAGAAAAAAGCGAAGGTTGCATCAGAGGAAAGAAAAGGTCGAAAAATGTTGACTATCAAAAACCTTAGCCTATATACGGCTAGTATGAAGAAATGATTAATTTCCATCAATTAACTAAAATGCCGAAAATTGCTAGACATTAACATTTTAATTTCTACTGTTTTAAAAGGTATTCTCTTCATTGCAATATTCTTCTGTAATCCTGTTAGAATATAACCAATAAATTTGTTTATTTGAATATTGGCTTGTAAATACATATTTGAAAAACTTCCTAACTGACTGAACATAGCTGACTCTCCCCTACACCCGAAAGGGGCATCCTACCATATCTTTCTTTTAAAGAAGCAGAGCTATTTGAAGGAATCTTAGCTCTTTGAACAAAGTCTGACTGGGATATGAGTTCAAAAAAATAAATCACAGAAAATTAATACTCGAAAGATCAGATATTGTAGCGCTAAGGGCTTTGTTTTTAAAAGAAATAATGAATAACAACTTCCATGAAATACCATGGTTAGATGAAACCTGGGTAAACACCGGCCATACTATGTCAAAGGGCTGGACTGACAGCAAACCTAGAAGTACAACAAAAGCACCTATAGGTGAAGGTGGCTGATTTATTATTGGTCATGCTGATGCCTACTGTTCTTCAGATTGAAAATAACTGGGGACTATCATGAAGAGATACACCAAGACCATGACCATGACCTCCTGTGGGTCAAAATTCTGATACACCCGTGTTTTTTTTTGTCCTCCAACATTAAGTCATATCGGACGATGAATGGAATGGATGAAATGATGCTCAAATGAGCCCAGGGTCCATAGAGCTTAGTTACCCGACATTCGTATTTCAGGATAAGGGAAAACCCCGGAAAAACCTTATCCAGGTAACTCACCCTGACTGAGATTCGAACTCGGGACCTCTTGAACATGCGGCAGACTCACTACCACCACGTTACTGAGGCGGGCGCACCGATGGTACTATGATCATCTTAATAATACTAACGCCTATGAAGAAGATACAACGCAGTGAATGTGTATTGGGAATAACTTGTTCTTAAACTAGGCTAATACAGCCGCGTCGTCATTGAGTTGACCACTCGGCTCTCATCAAGGTGGCCCAGGTTTGATCCCAGGTGACCACAGTGAGATTTGTGGTGGACAATACAGGTTTTCTCCAGGATCTCCAGTTTCCCCCTCCATCATCACCTTTCCCATCATTCATCTCGTCCTCATACTATTATCCACTTCTCTCACTCTCATACTAGGCATTAGGCTGGTCACATATCCCGGTTCTCTGTCACATCTAAAGCTTTGGTTCCTCAGACCCGACCTTAAGGGAATTCCTTAACACTGCGATAAATGGTATACTAGGGATAATGTGAAGATAGAAAAATTTTCCGGGCCGTGATATGATGGAGTTGGAACATCCATACGTTTCGTTCACGTCTGCAGTGAACATCAGTGGTGGCGTGGTCTATTGTGACTGAAACTTCACCCAGAAGACTCAGACCATGCTACCACTGATGATGTTCACCGCAGATGTGAACAAAACGTATGGATGTTCCAACTCCATCAGACCACGGCTTCTGAGCCCGGAAAATTCTTCTATCTTCAAATTAGACTCCGGCCGTGAAAGCTTATGATTATTCAAGACATAGGCTAATACAAATTAAATGTGCATGTTTTTGTTGAGGTAAGAAACTTGAACTATTGTTTATATGTTTCCAGTTATGCTAACTTGCTATCTGCTTCTCAGCAACACTGCCTCTCCCCACATAGAGAAACAAATGACATTTTTGTATCTTCTTTTAAAATTTTGACTGTACTTTAAACAAACCACATACTAATCTAACCTATAAATCTGAAAACTAAGCAATCATTGCTGCAGAGATGCACCTAGTACATATTACCTTATTATGCTAGAGATTGAATTTTCACAACTTGTGCACACCTTTGTCAGTTTTATAACATACCCAAGAGAAGCAGAATAACAAGCAACACAAAACAGAGCCGATTCTAGCAGGTTTCTGTTCCTGAGCTTGGGTTGGTAGTGAAGGAAAACAGAATTCCCTTGTTGACATTGCAAAATTATTTTCATATGAAACAAATATTCAGTAAAAAGGTAATCTGGGAGTATTAGTGCCATTGGAAGAGCTGAAATGTTATACAAAACATGTTATTAAGGTACTTTAATGACATGTGAAGGGTTTGTTCCATCTCCAGTGGTACATGTTCTACCAAAGAAAATGTAACATATGAACATGTTAAGAATAGCATGAATAATCATACATTGATTTTAATTCCGTCACTATGATAAAATGGCCAAACATAAATGAAGTTTCCACTAAGTATAAACATACTAAATCAATCTCACTCTCAAATTAACAAATTTAAAGATTTTCTGCCTGAAATTAAAATAAAAATAAATAAAAAAACATTACTCTGGAGTTATCCAGTCCTACAGTGTACAGTAATTCAGATTCCAAATAACACAATTCTTAAGAGATAAATATAAACTTTCTATCAAAAGTTGATTTCCTGTTCAGTTCTAAATATCTATGTGCTAATAAGTTAAAAAGACAACCTATCATTTGCAAAATTCATATGTATTTTGAAAGAAAATAACAAAAGCGAGTTTCTTGAATTCTTACTGCAGGAGAATCCTTATTTAGGCTTTAAAATTGTGCTTCTCAACAAGTAAAGCTTGGAGCCGTGCCCCACTTATATTACAAAAAACAGACGTAATTTATTTCATTCAGCAATTTGGCACTCAGGTGGACTTTAAAACATTAATGGCGCGAAAAACAAAAATCAGTTTATTCAAATTCGTATACTGTTTTCCTATTGGTAGGTATCCAAACCTGACAAATGGGCAAAACTTAAAAGAAATATAAATTATTGCACAGATAACCTGCTCGTTAATTACAATAGAAAAACCCTGTTAAAACATAAGATAGGAGCTTAAGTCTTCTCCATTTAGAAGATTCAGCTCATTTATTAATACATTGTGGCATTCTGAACTTTCATAAAACAATGAAACCCACAGTTCCGTCTCCAGAAGACATTTTATTCAGCTTCTTCTGTATTCGCAAGACTTCTTCTTCCACACTCATGTTTAATTGCAAGTAGCGAATGTATACTCTCACAAATATGTGATTGAATGCTGCAATATAAACACGTATGTACTAATTGCAGATAAAATCTACTCTGACTGTGACCAGAGTGAGAACATGAAGCTGAACCGCGAACCGCACAAGCGCACAACTGTATTCACGTGTGCCTTCTTGAAACTTCGTTTCTACGGCAGCGTTCTCACTCAACAAAATACAGGTTACCAACGTCAAAATATGTTTTAAAATCTTAAATTAATCTTAGGATTTATCAGATAAAAATGTTGCATAATAGGGATATAAAGTGTTAATTATTCGCTAAGTTAAGAAGCTAAGTTTCTGTTTTATTCAGAGAACAGTTTATAAGTTATTCGTAAATTACTTTTTCATTGTGGCCAACATGTAACTTTGTGCAGCGCTGCGGTTTGTGATGGTATATACACTGCTACTTTGATACATGCAAGCACGTAAAACCCGACAGTGGCGCTGAAAGTGCATCTCAGCGAAAATGGAGGAGTTCAGAGAATCTTTTGTGTTTGTGTAAAAGTGAAGTGAACATATATTTCATGTCAATAATGTTTTCTTTTCTGCATTAAGTTAAAGTAAGTTCTTTAGTTACTCTGAGAACAACAAGGGTGAAGGGCCGTGTTCGCCGAAATGGGGTGAAACATGTGGAAAACCAAAAATGTAAGAATAAAACCCATTTTCAAATATATTTGTTGGTTTAGTAGAAATATAGTAATTTTTACAGCAGTGTGAAACGAGAGGGTAGGTTGTTGTAGAATTTCATGAGGTGTATAATTTTTCTCATTTTTTTTAAAAAAAAGTTCGAGTCACCGTTTAATAACGTATTGCGGTGAGGAAATGACAGTTCTTGCATGTGTTGCCTCATAACCATAAAATATGATAGGAAGTGTCAGAAATATGTTTAGAATAATGTTATTGTTCAGATTAGTGTATCTGCTGAAGACTGGAAGAATATTTTCAGACATTAATTAGAGTTTCGAAAACGATTTCAGGTTGTTGGTGTAGCTGAATATTCAAGTTTATACCATTAACCTTATCTTGTAAGTGCTAAACACTGACGAAGCTTTACTTCTGGTTCGTCGTGTCTATAATTAACTCCCATTATGGCTTACTGACCGAACCGGGTTGTTTGAAAAACAGAGGACATTTTAGAAAGTTGAGTACCTTTAACTTGTCTTAATGTTACTTTATACATCGTATAATGTTTCCTATATTACTAGAAGGACTTTGCAAATTCAACGGAAAGTTCAGAAGTTCAGCCAGTAACTGTAATATATAACGTTATAAGAATCATATAGACGCAATTACAGCAAGGTTACAGAGCATTTGTTATATTAACGCAGATTACATTTAATTAAAATGTTCTATTATTTCGTTCGCCCAAAAGTGTCTATCGCGCAGAAGTCATTACCTGTTCTTTATAATGTGTTTTGGATAACATTTCAGAGCTTTCCATGCCGGTAATAGTACCATATTATGTTTATATTTATATAATGCGAAAATCATGACAGAAAGGTTAGGTTAGTTCTGCTTTTTTATACACTACTGTTTGTAAAAATTACAACACCAAGAAAGAAAATGCATGAATGCATTGAATTTTATACTACAGATTAGGTGCGTGACAAATAACAAATGAAACATTTTTCAAATCTGTACATGACCTTTGATCATTTGGTGTAGCTTGTATGTGCTGCAATTACAGTTGCTATACATCATGGCAGGTTCTGAATATGTCCCTCCACACAGTTTGTATTCAAGTCCACAAATCTGTGATACTGGAGGATTGTGACAGGTGTTGATCAGCCATATCCCATACATGTTCAGTGGGTGACATGTCAGTGAACATGCAGGGAAGTAATGGTACCTCCTCTTGAATAGTGGCTGTGTATGAATGCATTGAATTTTATACTACAGATTAGGTGCGTGACAAATAACAAATGAAACATTTTTCAAATCTGTACATGACCTTTGATCATTTGGTGTAGCTTGTATGTGCTGCAATTACAGTTGCTATACATCATGGCAGGTTCTGAATATGTCCCTCCACACAGTTTGTATTCAAGTCCACAAATCTGTGATACTGGAGGATTGTGACAGGTGTTGACCAGCCATATCCCATACATGTTCAGTGGGTGACATGTCAGTGAACATGCAGGGAAGTAATGGTACTTCCTCTTGAATAGTGGCTGTGTATTGTTTTGTTGAAATGAGATACTGGAAGTATTTCCCCTGCTAGGTACCAGTTGTTCAAAATGCCCTCAATTATTAGGTGGTGAGACTGGTTATTAAAACTAATGACACTCCAGACTGTCACCTGGCATTATCTGCTATGTCGCTCAACAATGCAGGCCTCAAGATTGCACTCAGCTTGTTTCTAATGCTCTTGAGTTAACAATGAAGTCATTCTCCTCCTTTCTTCCAATATTTAGAAGTTAGATCTTGATAGTTTTAAAGTGCTACACAATGTTCTAAGTATTGATTATCCATGTGTGTGTTAGAACAAGCAATGTCATTGATTGCCATTATACTTTGGCTGCAGTCACTGGATTTGAACGAATGGTGATCTTTTTGTCTTGCCATAATCCAGCTACTGGAATCTCTTTGGTTATAATGTTGAAAAGAGATACAAAAGCCAGTGTAAGAATTACAGGACTAAATAATTCTGGTTTAGGGTTTAAATTATGGATGATGAATTGAAATTAAGTCCAGTTATCAAATTATTGGCACTTTCATTTGATAAACTCCAGTTCCAATCTTGGGCTATGGTTGACTAACAGCTGACTTTCCGATATTCGTTTTCATTCCTGGGTGTGTAACATTAGGGATTAAAGAATCATCTACAGAAATGTCAAATGTTTGAATAAATTATGCTGAAGTTCTTAGAGAAGAATAAGAATGCAGTAGAATCATCGGCTAGTCCAACAGTAACCACATATGTAGACAGTAAATTTATTGAATATGGCCCACTTTCCACTTGTTTGTATTGTGACAAAATCATAACAGTTGCCATTAGAATCATTAGTCTGACGCTAACTTACACTTTTTACAAGTACATTGAGTAAACCTGTCAGATCAGCTGAACCTAAACAATTCAGGGAGATACCAAATTAATGATATAATTAAAAACCCTCACCTTCAGATGGGAAGCGATTATGCAAAACTAATGTTAAGTTTTGACAAACCATTCAATATTATGATGGAATGGAGTCAAAACAAAATGCACTGTACAAAAGGAAGCCTGGTCTGGTATGTGGATGGTGGATCAGGAGCAGTACCACTGTATTTCCAATTGAAACCTACATCAGGGAGAATCTAAGGAGGGGCTATAAAGGATATTTTCTGACAGCCAGGCAGCTTTAAAAGCATTTGCAAGTTATCAGATAATCTCAAAGTTACTCTGGGACTGCCTAGAAAACTCAACAAGGTAACTCTTGGATAGGTGCCAGGGTACAAAGGTATTTCAAGGAACAAAAAAGTAGATGCTTTAGCAAGGAAAGGTCTACTGAGCAGGATGGCTCAGGCGGTTTCATTTGTGGCCTGCATTCAGAAGGCCCGGGTTCGCTTCCTGTGGCCAACCTACGTGACCCACGGGTTTTTTGAGGGTTTTCCCGGGTTGCTAGGCGAATGCTGGCTAGTTTAGTTAGATTGCCTGAATTTCCTGTCCCTCCATTTCATCTCCATTATCATTTCATATCATCTCTCATGTGGTGGTCTCTTTCAGGGTAGAAGTTTCGGCGAGTGTCTCGGTGGTGCATGGCAAGATGATCTGCTCTGAGGAAAACTGCTTCCTCCTCCGGTAGGTCAGTTGCCGGTCTCCGCTCCTCTGCTGTAACCATCTCGTGACCGCCAGCCAGGGATCTTTGGGGCTCGGATCGCCTGCTTGGGATCATTAGGGCTCGGCTGCTGGGCTCATTGCCGTCCCGCAGTGGGGGAGCGAGTCTGTTGTCCTGGCCTGTCGGGGGAAGTCTCTATCCAAGTAAACTCTAGGTACCCTGCCCTCTGCACTGACGTGGCTCCTTGGGTCTGCCACTCTTTGTCTCCTTCGCCTCATCCTTCCTCCTGAGGGTGCCCCACTTGGGGGCATAGGAACAATGGGCTCAGCATGGTGGCCTACGTCCCAAATCTCCTCTGTAATGAAAGCCTAATCCCAAGGAAGGGTCTGCAATATCATGTACTGGTCCTGAACCATTGTTTTGCATCCCTTTAGATACCGTACAAAAATCCATTGATGAGTGACCAAAAGAAGGGGGACAAACAGAAGGGTGCAGACAGATCCCAAATAAACCTGACAGGCACATCTCCGCAATGGGTAAAGAACCATCAGTATGCAGATAGTGCAATGTAGAGGAAGAAACAGCATATTCAGTTGTGAAGTTTTAGTAGGAAAAGATATGAACTACTAGGTTTAGCTAAACTAGATCATCTTCCTACAAAAATTTTAATTAGGAACCTACTGTCTCTTCTAAAAGAGACAGGATTATTTAACTGAAAACATAGAAGACAATACAATAAACCAATAAAGTTTCTGTGTTGAGGGTAATTAAAACCCAACTCTTTCCTTACACAACTCAAGTCATATCCATTTCCTCCTCTTGACAGCTCAGCTTAAATATTACAATTGTATATTGTTGTGCTGCCGCGACAAGCGGGAGCTGGGCGCGTGGGCAGGAGCGCTGGATACTTGCCAAGAGAAAGATACAGAGAGAGGCTCCGGAATTTTCTGGCGAATGTTATCCAAGGGTCTGCAGCTTTCTAGAAACAATGGCTAGGGTATAAAAACCTGCAAGTAGTTAGAGCAGCAGTTGTGCAATGGTTATTGTGACAGCGGATGTTTGAAGTGTACCGCAGTGATTTCTTTCATTTGTTTACCTGCGGTAGAGCACTTTATAAAAACCATACCCTCATCTCAGTTGAAGTAGTCAGCTCTTCTTCTGAGCCAGAGTAAACAGAATCGCTGTTGTCATCTCCCAGCTAAATCTCAATACTGTCAATGTTTTCAACTACACCATATTTCTTCCAGTAATCATTTTCTTAGTTTACAAAAAACTTGCCAGTCTGTTTCAGTCACAAGTGATATACCTTCCAGCATTACATCATGCAATTTCTGTAAGGATAAATCACCTGCTATATTCCTTTCTCTATTTCACTTTGGCTCAAGCAAGTGAATGACAGTGTGGCCCAATGAAACCAATAATGCATTCACCTTAAAAACTTTTTCTTTGGATTTGTTTGCTTCAATTAGCCTGTAGAGAGATCTGTATTGTGTCACACTGGGCCCTTTTGTTGTGCAACCACAATATCATAGCAGATTTGACAGCACTCATAGATGAGGGTTCATCTACGTCTATACTGTGATAAGGGGCCTTGTCTAACACCACAAAAGCTTTTCTCGGATACATTTTTCAAAGTTCACATGGTTCATTTGTCACCTGCAGTTGTCCTGCCCTATAAACAAGAAGAGAGTTTTCCAAGAACCCGTGAACTGTTATCAACCTAAAGTGAGACCTGAAGCTTTCCTGGCAACAAATATATTCAAGATATTATTGGGAAACAAGCAAGGTGAAAAGACAATTAGAAATCAACATTTCAGGAGTGTACATCTCTCCCATCATAATATTTTTAAGAAATATTATAACCACAAATGTATCACTGGATATAACACAAATATCAACAAAGACAAAACACTATCAATACTAGCATCACTGAACAAAAGCCTGTTTGCAGTAAATTAAATGCCAGGTCAGGAGCAGTTACTGGGAGCAGAGAGTAAGGAGGCTTTGGCCATATCCTCCGAGAAGAGCACGCTTAATCATGATGCTAGATTTCAGTTCAGCTCCTCTTGGAAACTGGCCTTAAAATGGAAATCAGTTAGCCTAAGAAGCACAGATCGACACAACTCGATCATCAAATTAATCAGTTATGTTTCTCGGATCTAATTAATTTTCTGTACTCACACCATCTCCTGAGCTGGAAGATTAATTTACTGCAAACATTCTTTTGTTCAGTGATGAGAGTATTGGTAGTGTTTTGTCTTTTTTGATTTTTGTTTTTATCTATTTATAGAAGTATAGCATTTCTTAGGAGTATCTTAATGATGGGAGCGATGTACGCTCCAGAAACATTGATTTATAATCTTCTTTTCACCTAGCTTTTTTCCTGAGAATATCTTGAATATGCTATCAACTTGTTGCCTTCATTCATTTTTGCATGTTTCACTTGTTGAAAATGATGTTGCTATCCACCAGCTTTCATCAGTATAAAAAATACTTCTCTCATTTTCTTACAAATGTTTTACTTTGATCAAATAATTGTGCCGCCAGGGAACGATATGAGGGTGTTCTGTAAGTACCTCTCCTTTGTTCTGACATTTCTTCCATTTAAATACCAGCTCTGAAGTGAACTTTGTCCCCATAGAAAATTTATCTTCTATTGAACAACATGCAGCCCTTGCTGTTGCTTGACACACTGGAAGTTTTATAGACTTGATCCTAGCTTCCTAGTTACATTACTCAATCACTTTACTTCCAACATAACAGTAGTGACTTGTACAATGTTACAATTAAAATTAACGGAAATTAGCCATAGCATCAATAACATTGATGAGTAGGTTAGCAACACCTAAAGCAAAACAGTGTTTGCTGTCTTTGAGAAAATAAAAATTTTCCATTAAAGAATAATTTTGACTGAAGATCAACATTCCAGTAACACCAAACTTCCCAACAATATTAAGTGGACATGGAAAACTAAGGGCATATTACGGCAGGTTCAGAATATCGGACAGTCCAACCTGCACTTGCAATAATGGAGATTAGACAGTTTATCACATTCTATGCGCAATGACTTCAGACCTGTAAACCACAGAAGACTTGAAACCTTTAGTTAGATTTGTAAATAAAATAGACCTTGAACAATTATAGTTAATATAAGAACATAACTTGTGAATATGTACATAGTAACAACTTACACATAATCATAATATTACTTAAGTAATGGGGGGCATGGTGCAATATAGCTAATAATAAAAAAAAGATAGGAATTTTTGTGTCACATGTTTGGAACATAGAGAACTTAAATATGAAAAGAGAGAGGGACCTTTTTGTAAAATTGATGTTTTTTAGTACAAGAGGCCCCACAATCATGTATTTCATAATATTTAATTTATGGTTGGTATACAATACTTTCCCACTTATACAGAATTTAACAAAAGGGTATTTCAAAACTATGGGAAAATATTTCTTGCATACATGGGGTGCATTCAAGTTATAACACCTCTTTTTTTCTTCTTTTTTTTCAGGATTGGAAATTCTTTTTTAAATGCACGTGGACTCTTTTTGGATGCGTGACAGAAATGACAGCACTGTGCAGTGCATAGCACTCTAGTGGTAGTGACGAGAGTTAGGACTATTTTTGATACTTAAAATTGCGATGCTTTCATTGCAAGAACAGCGTGTAATCACTTGTTTTCTCCATTTTCGTGATGAGACACATATTGAAATTCATCGCCAGTTGAGTGAGGCATGTGGTGATGGTACCATGGATGTGTCTTATGTGCGTTCCTGGATGCGACATCCAAAGAAGGCAGAACATCGTATGACAACAAACCAAGACAGTTGAGTGAGGCATGTGGTGATGGTACCATGGATATGTCTAATGTGCATTCCTGGATGCGACATTCAAAGAAGGCAGAACATCATATGACAACAAACCAAGACAGTTGAGTGAGGTATGTGGTGATGAAATGAAATGTATAGTGTTTAACGCCCACTTTTACTACATACGGCACCGCAGGCGGTGACACTGATGATGCATGAGATAAAGATGGAGCACCGGTGGAATGAGATGGCGGGGGAAACCGGAGGTCCCGGAGAAAACCCGCCCCAACGCCGTGTTGTCCACCACAAATCTCACTTTGCGGTCCCCTGGGATCGAACCCGGGCCGCCTTGGTGAGAGCCAAGCGATCTAACCACTGAGCCACGGCGTGGCCTAATGTGGTGATGGTACCATGGATATGTCTAATGTGTGTTCCTGGATGCGGCATTCAAAGAAGGCAGAACATCGTGTGACAACAAACCAAGACATTTGCAGACATCGCCTACAAAATTGGCATTTCTGTGGCATCTGTGCACAGTCTTGCATGAAGATCTGAAAATGCGAAAAGTGTCACAAGACTGTGCGTGTGGCAAATTGTAAGGCAGTGTTTACGTGTGATGACGGCATGAATGGAACATCAATTACACGCTGTTCTTGCAATGAAAACATCGCCATTTTAAGTGTCAAAAACAGTCCTTAACTCTCATCGCTGCCACTAGAGTTCTATGCACTGTACAGTGCTGCCATCTCTGTCATGCATTTACAAAGATTCCACGTGTATTTTATAAAAAGTACAGAAGTTCCTATCTGGTCCCAGTCCTGAAAATAGGTGTTATAACTGAACGCATCTCGTAGAGGATAAAAAAATTATTTAAATATAGGTTCGGAACTTGTTTATTTCCATTGTAGAGCACCTTTTCTACAGCTTTGCTTACACTGTGTGATGTGTAAACATTGATGTAATCCCACAACAGAAGTGATTTAATTGTACAGTAGTAAACACTCACTTTTACATCTAATTAAGTTGGTGGAGGGTGATGTTGTTCACCGTTGTCATTATGCTACAGTATGCTTGTTAGGCACCGGTATTCCATTCATTTTTGATGGAGTTCCTCCTCATTTCAAGCTTTCTGTCCATCAATTTCTGAATAACAGATTTCCTGCTAGATGGATAGGAAGAGGTGGACCAATACGCTCACCTGACTTATAAACCCACTAGTTTTATTTTTGGGAACATTTGAAATATATTGTTTATGCAGATGTAGAGAGTCTATGTACTCGTATTGTGGAAGACTGTCAGGTCTAACTCAGCACATTAGGGAGTCCATGTGATGGCGGTTGATGGATACATTGGAGCTAATGCATGCCATTTTGAACATGTACTGTGATTTCATGTTTTTGCATCATTCTGTGTTGTATGTGGTTCAGCTGTAGAAAAAGTGCTCTAAAAATGAAATAATATCTGAAGCTATGTTGATATAACATTATCATCTATATGCAAGAAATGTTTTCACAAATTTTTTACACCTTTTGTATAGAAAAGAAAGTAAAACATCCTGTAAAAGCTTGACTATAGTAGTTTTGGAGATTAAGAATAATAAATTTGACAGATTTAATATTGGTGGGTTTGAATGTTTAATCTAGCCTTAAGGAATCTTCAGCAGAAATGACTATTATGGCTTTTATTGTAAATTGAAGTTAAATGACTCAACAGTTTTGTTCCATAGAAGTTGATCTGCATGTGAATTATAAGTGATATTTAATGAAATGTTATGGTACGTTACTACAGTATGAATTTGTTTACATTACAGTCAATGTGGGTACAATGGATAACATGCCGGGTTGCAGCTATGATTCCATAAAAGATCTCAACTCCAGGATAAGCCATACCCACAGCAAGAAGGTCATAAAACATGCACTGCGCCAGCAAGCTAAACGGCGACGCAAAAACACCACCATTGCAGCAGGCAATTCCAACCCAAGCATTGTAGTTAAATCTTTGCCACCGCGTGGTGAAGGTGAGTTTTATCTGCAAGCACAATTCTCATAACTCTTATTATATTTGCAGGAGAAGAAAATCATGGATTTAAAAATTCACATTCAGTTATTAATATATAGATGTGTAATAAATACGACTCATCTAAATATTAATAATTATTTTGCTTCACTGTGGTGTTCCAATACAGTTAAATCTCACATTCAGTTGTTTGTGTAAAAGCTATTTTGCTCCTGGCCAGTACATACATTCACCCTTTGTTACTCTGTGAGAACCTTTATCCTTGTTACTGCTTAATTGGGCAATACCTAGGGATCCCAGATTCTGAAATCAAAAAATCAGGACACTGACATTGTTATCGGAAAACTGAAAGACCTGTTACATATACAAATAGGGCAAATAATGAACTAATACAGATATTAGCACAGTACCATTAGCTGAACTTTATTGTATTGAACATGATCCATGATAGCAGATTTTCCTCCATGGCTAATGCTAAACTCACTGTGGCAGAAATTACACTACACTTCAAATCCAGTACTACTGTCAGTACTACTCTCCTTCAAAAATGGAAGTTGCTCTTTAAGAGGATCACTAAATATACACTTTTGTTTAGGCATCGTAATTTATTAACAGTTACAGTAGAAACAAATTAAACCAAAAAATAACTTTAGTATCCACAAACAAAACCAATCAATATCTAACAAAGTCAAAGATAAAAAATGGAACATTTTAATTAAAAATCCAGAAATTTTTCCAGAAATCCCACGTAAAGCTGCAGAAGCAAATTTTAGATTACTTACGGAACATGATTATTTGGCCAAACACTTACACAGAATAGGAATTTATACAATTTCAAATTGTCCTCTGTGCAACAAAGAAGAGGAAATGACTGAAGAACATCTTTTAACCTGTGAAGCCCTACCTGCCGGACCCACTACACAGAAATATTGGAGAGCAAGAGCTAATGGCTTCATTGCTAAAGCCTAACATTTGAAAACAACTTTAGTATCCACATGTTCACCTTGGAAACACGCACATAGAATGAGATACAAGCCGTGTCGTCTGTAGAAACTAGAATGCAACTTCCACTGATAGTAAATCTATGCCTTGGTACCAACATAACAATCAAATAGCGAAATATTTCCCTTTTGGTATTTACATGATTATGTGAAGAAACGTATTTATCCATGCCAAGGGATACAAGTGCAATAAAATTAGAGATATTTCATATATTTAAGATGCAAAAATATTCAATACTGATAAACCTTTAAAAAACTGGGACATTTAGTGTCCCAGGTAAAAGTTTTCGGAACATCGGGACAGTTGAACAAAAAAGGTTAAAATCCGGGATGTCTGGGAACCCTGGCAATACCTCTCATAACTTGATCCTTCCTGAAGCATAGGGTGGTCCCATCCTGCATCTCGGAGCTCACTGATACAGTTCTACAGAGTCGACTGTAACCTTCCTTGCAGCCAGTATGTTCATGTTCAACAATCATTTATAATTTACTTTTACATCACATTGTTACGCAATGTATAATATCAGTATTATTTTATCTGTATTTGTTTACTTTATACAAACTTATTGTGTGTTGCAACTTGAAATGAAACCTGGAAACCGACAATATCTTGATTCTTGGTGGTATAGAAATACATCTAATACTTTGATGTAAACCTCCATATTAAATTTTTAAGTTTTGCATTACTAAAAGCTGTTAAGTTTACTTTTATACTAGATAAAGAATAAAAGAAGGTAAAGATTTCACGTTATTGCCTTGTATCACCAAAGATTTGTTGGACTGTAGCTCATGATCAGTGGTAGAGGATAGAGGTTCAGCGTTAACTGTAATGAGCAGCATTAATTGAGTTATGAATGAAGCTGGTACACTAAATCATTAAATATTAAAAAGAGAAGCATTGTTACAGTAGCCATACTTCCATAAAGTCCTTGGTAATGTTGGCAATTCCAGTATGTGAGCTGTCAGGCCGTCTATTGCACAAATTGTTATGTGCGAGAGTCAGTGTGTTGTTTGTTACAGATGAATAAAGTAGTGTACAGGACCAAGCTCTGTGTGGCTGCGGGATGCTGGTGGCATAAGGCAATGCTTGCATCAACAGAAATTATCACATGAAATTGTTATTGTTTCTTACTCAAGCTAAGCAGACAATGGTTTGGATGACATCACACAGCTTCCACAATCCCCTTAGAGTAGCACCATCACTCCTCATATCGCTCCTGCTGAGCTCGATGGGACTCACTTCTAAGCTTAGCTTTTTTAAATGCAGGGATTTTATGGAAGTACGGCTGCTCTAACAGTGTAGTAGCTGTACAATTGAGGCGCTCAGAATAACAGCATATCCCAACCGATATCAAATTTTGTGATAGAAGCATGACCATACACAGCTGCCATCTACCTTTCATGTGAAGAAGTATCAAACAAATTGAGATATGCTAAAGCTTTCACTTTTCACCTTTAAAATTTGTCCGTAGTGAAAACATATACATTTTCAGTGTAAAAATGACATCCCAACTATGATTGCTTAATTGTAAAAACCATATGTAGTCGGTTTATTGACACTCGTCACTTTTTTTTTATTATCGAGGGACTAGTTTCAGAAGCCTTTGCCTCCATTTTCAACCTCTCTCCAACTTGCATCTTTTGTCTGCTCTCCTCTCTCTGGTGGTGGAACTATGAACTTCTTTGTCAAATTATCTACTGGTGGCATTTCAAAGTTCATTCCGCGGTCCTTATTTATCCATATGAATATCTCCCATGTTGTTTATTTTGGTTTATCACTCCTTTTAATAATTTTGGATTTGGATCAATGTCATGATTTTTGTTCCAAAAATGAAATGCTACTGCTGACTTCTTTTTGTTTGAATCTGATGTTTCTAAAGTGCTCTTTGAGCACACTTTGAAATCCCCACCAGTAGATAATTTGACATAGAAGTTCATAGTTCCACCATCAGAGAGAGGAGAGCAGACAACAATAGATGCTAGTTGGAGAGAGGTTGAAAATGGAAGCAATGGCTTCTGAAACTAGTCCTTCAATAATATAAAAATGTGATGAAGTGTCAATAACCAACTAGAAGTAGTTTTCTGATTAAGGTAAGAAACATTTATTTTCCTGCACTTATCATTAGTAAACATGTTTTCCTAATGTGTGGTATAACACCATTATTCACTTTCATCACTGCCATTATTCACTTCATCATTATCACTCGCACTATTTTCTAATTCTCTTTCATCCCCTCCACAATACATCTGCCAGCACATTTGATATGCAGCATTATTTGAACCCCTTGATGAGCTCTGATATGGTGGACCTGAAAGCAAGAATCCTCTTGCACAGAAGGATAACTGAAGGCTTTTTAATCTAAGGCCATGATCTGCTTCCAGGAGCCAATCTGAATACTGTTTTCAGAGATAGTCTTTGAAAGGTTTCTTTACTTCAACATCTAGAACCTGTAGTTTTGAAGTCAAGGCTCTATGGTACCAATCCAGACTCACATGGAATTGTATTATGGTATGTCTAAGACTTTTGTAATTTCCATGGCCTTCGGTTGGATTATTTCTTGTGTGATAGGCATCCCATCTTTCCTCTTATCTTACACATAGGAAAGAATCCTGCTTTAGATACTGGATATTTACCATATACGTAACATGTGAAACAAACAAATATATAAGAAAATTATCATCATTTCTTATAATGAAGTGAAGTTTTAAGTTACAAATTGTTATATTTGTGTATATTTGCCATATTTTTGTCCCCTAAACGATTTTTGTTGTTGAAACAGCTTTCTTCCATTTATCTTCTGAAGCAACCCAACATCACACATTAGATTCATCTATTCCATATTTTCTGCTGGCCTCTCTGTTGGTAGTGGTTTTGGCATAATGCACAACTGCAAGTTTGAAACTCGCATCACAACTATGCCTAATTCTTTGGCTCGATGATGCTTTTTGTTTTAAATGATGCTCATTTCTGTGTTAGATTCTCTTAATCAGTATCTGACTTCTTAATGCATTCACACTTATAAAACAGTACACAATTTTAAAGCAAAAACAAAAGTTTGCATTGTTGCCATATGAAATGCCGTCAGTTTAGCTTCAGATGCTAGCTGTATTGTTGTAGGTATAAAACAGAACGTGTTATGTAAAAGTGTAGGTAGCAAATACAAGCTGCACCCTTATTTTTTCCATTGAAATGTGAATAAAAGGTGCGGCTTATTTTCAGACCAATATGGTAATAACAAAGCAGTGTATAAAGTATGCATATTTTCATGTGATGGTACAACATCACAAATTTAAGAAGTATGTTAACATTTATATGCCAAGTGAGTTTTATAGAAACTGTAAGAAAAGGCAGTGAATAAATTTTCCAAAATTACAAATAAATCAGCATGAAGCACTCATGCTGATGTTTGCAATTTCAAAGTTCTTAATTCAATGTTGAAAATGTTTGAAACATGTTTCCCCCCCCCCCTTTTTTTTCCCCCTTCTCTATAAGCATATTCTACGTGGTTATTTACTGATTTTAGAAGCCTCACTTTTTGTTGTACATTGTGATTGTTTACGGGTGATAGTGTTCAAAAGTGAACTAGTTAAAAGAACATTTACAAGTTCAAGAAGCAAAATTTAAAATATTGTGTACACATTTTAATTTCCTTTCATTGATGTTTCTTTCACTTCTTTTACATAACAATTTGTACTTTATTTATTGGGAATATTGATGAAATATCCATAGAATGGGAAAAATAATAAATCACATAAATCAAAAGTTTTCAAAGAAGGAAATAAACTAAGAGAAGATGAACAATTCTGTTTAAATGAAGAACAGTTACAGAAGTAAAGGAGTTTGCTTATTTACGAGTAATAGTTAAGTTTCAAATCACGTATCTGAGAGACATAATGAGATATGTGTTGGCTGTAGCCTATTTTATAGATAGTATGAATTGGCAGCTATATATTTATTTATTTTATTTTATTTTCAGTTCAGTATAGTGTTAAATACACAAAAGAACCACGTCATATGAATTTATACAGTTTAAGAACACAGCTATACAGGTTGTGTGATATAAATAGAATACTAACTTGCTTTAATAAATCCATACACACTAACAATAATAATAATAATAATAATAATAATAATAATAACAATCTTTATAAAAATAAAGTTCTAACTAGTATTAATAAACTCATCCACACTATAATAGGCTTTGTCAGTTAGGAAACATTTCAGCATTAATTTAAAATTATTGTCTTTTACAATTCTTGATAGTGACTGGTAGTATGTTATAAAATTTTATGCCCATAAAACTAGGTATCTTCTCATAAAAGTGCAGTCTATGGGTAGGAATTGCTAAGTCGTCTTTATGTCTAGTGTTGTGATTGTGTCTATCAGAGTTGGTTTCAAGGTGTAGGTTAAATTTTCGAAGGTGCATTATTGTGTGGTATAATGTATAAGCTAGGAAGGGTTAGAAGTTTCAATTTTATAAGTACTGGACGACAAGATTTGTTATGTTTTAGATTCCCAAGGGGTCTGATGGCTTTTTTCTGCAATACAAAGATTTTGTTAAAATTTACCTTAGTTGTGTTACCCCATACTTCAATCCCATATGAGAGGTACGAGTAGATTAAAGAGTAATAGATAATTTTAGCTGTGGGCATAGGTATATATTTTGTTAGATATTTCAGAATGAATAAATTTTTACTGATGGTATTGCCAAGTTTATCAATATGTTCAGAGAAGTTTAAAGTACTGTCTAGTGTAACACCTAATAATTTAGTATTCTTGACCATTTTTACTGGTTCATTGTCAATGTTTAAATGGATTAGAAGATCTGTTCTTTTAGCTCCAAATGTAATTAATTAACTTTTATTGGGGATGCACAAACATGTTCAGATTATACAAATAATGCAACAGTTTATCAGTGGTTTCATTTAAGGTATTCTGTAGAGTAGTAATATTTCTCTGACAATCTATCAATATTCATTGTTTTTGATGTACTGAATGCCAAACTGTTTTGGAGTTTTCTACCAAATGTAAGGAATAAGAATCATATACTCCTTAGTCTTCAATATTTAAGCTGTGATTATAGCATATTGTACATTGAACAAGCAGCAGAATCTAGTCCCTGGAAGATAAGAAATTCACAGTTTTAAACTTAATCAACCTGAAAAATCCACACTAGCTGAACATACTCTTAACACCTGAGATCACATTGATTTTGACAGAATAAAAGTTTTTGCTATTAGTGACAACTATCCTCACAGATTAATGCATCAGAATATAGAAATTTAAAAAATAGAAATATGAATCATGACAATGAAAGAGCCTTGAGTTGTATCTGGTACTGTCTTTTAAGAAATGGCATTATTACTCCTCCCACCACCAATGGAAGTGTTGGTGGGTGGAGGGATGTACAGTTGGTTTCCTTTGCACATAGCCCAAGAAGGAGCAGACCACACAATGGTGCTGTCTACACTGGAATATCTGGCAAAAATAATGGTTGTGTGAAAGGCAGACAGGTAATTACAGATTGGAAATGTCATATAAAGTAAAAATATAGGCAAAAAAGTAGATTAAATCTTCAGATTAACTTGCTCAGAACTTTGTGAATTACACAGGTGAGCACCAAGGGAAGTAGCATTGGTAGAATTAGGAACAACTGGGAGGAAAGGATTAATTATGGAAAGAATCTTGAAATATTGGTACAGATGCTGTCAATGAGAAGATCAAAACGTGTTAAAATTTGGGAAAATCAATAGACAGTAACTTGTACATGATCAAATTTTTATCAAATTAAGTACTTCTGAAGAATTTTCACAATTTTCTTGTCAAACTGCTTCACCTCTTTAAAAGTATTGAAAGCAATTAAGGACATTCTGTAAGACCAATGATTTGATGACTCTGGTAGCAAATGCGTACCATGAGAGGAGCAGTTGTCATGGAGCTGGAACTGCAAACTTCTTTGTTGTACTGCGCTGTTGTTTTAGGCAGACTTTATCTATGTTCATTCCTTCGATTTGAGAGATTTCAAGTACCAGAAATATCTCTTTTGCAACCTCCTGATATTAAAAGGGGTGTAAAAGTCAATCTCAAGTTGTTGCTACTTAACCAGTAAATCAGTGGTGTAGTTGTCATTTGGCAAGCAGAGCATGTAATTAATTAAAGCTTCACTGGTGGTCAACCATGTCAAATTTACTAATGTTGAGCTTTCTGCCATTGCAAGCTCCATGGCTTTCTTCAGTAACTGAATGAAGAAGCTGGCTGACTGTCCCCATATATATAACCTTCCTCGTGTGGGTAGGGTTGTCACGCCACTGCATAGCAGTCTGTCTCTGGTCTGGCTGGTTCTCAGTAATGATGATCACTTATTGTTTTATAGATTTCTGTGCAGCCTGTCATCTGGTTAGAGATTTAAGTTAATTGATGGAAATTAATCATTTCTGCAAACTAGCCGTGTATAATATGATGGGAGAGATGCACGCTCCCGAAACGTCAATGTCACATCTGCTTACCTGGCTCGAAGCTTGAGAACCTAGAACATAGCTGTATATAGGCTAAGGTTTTGGATAGAGTCAACCTGAAAAATTCAATGCCATGGCCATGAGATTTGAACCATGGATCTCCTGGCTTCTGTCCATAACGGAATCCATGGTTCAGATCATGACTGTGGCATTGAATTTTTCAATTTCACTCTATCTGGCTAGGGATTCTCCCAGCTAGAATTTTGTGCTGTCTGTTATTTGGATTGGAGTTCTCGCATCCTGAGTTTTCTGTGTAGTCCATCATCTGCTCTGGTTACTATTGGAAGTATATTTTATGGCTGGAGCCCAAACTATATTCAATTGAAGTCCCAAATTTCTATTGAAATTCCTGTATGGAAACGGATGGCTTCTTTAATAAGTCTATAAACATGCTTATCTGAATGTTCCAGAACCGAGGAGTCATTAAAATTAATTTTGTGAAGTACTCTATACAACTGACTTCTCTGATAGAAGAAGTCTTATGTGACATTGATGTTCTTGGTGCATGCAACAGAGACATGTGCTCTCTATATAATGTGAAAGTTATGGTAACTTAGAATAGATCTAACAATTCTAGTGACAAAGTGAGTTTAGTACAGCTTTGTGTTTTCATTGTCACAGTATTTACAGTATGTTGCAACATATGGCTGAAAGTAAAAAGTAAATAAAAAGGCTTTATAGGCAAGGGATGTACATGCTGATTAGGTAATACAAAACCTAGGCTCATGGATGTGGATGAGGTTATGTGATAAAATTGCCAGGAAGATTTCTGAAGTATACAGTGTATAGCTCATTTTTAAAAAAATGGATTGATTATGAAATGATTCTGAAAAAAAAGTTCTTTGTGTGCGCATTCATTTTTTTGGGGGGAGGAGGGGGAGCATGTTTATGCAAAGTCTTGAGTATTTGCCTTTTTTTTTTTTTTTTTCTTTCTTTTTAATTTTACCTCCAACATTAAGTCATATCAGGCGATGAATGGAATGGATGAAATGATGCTCAAATGATCCCAGGGCCCATAGAGCTCAGAGTTACCCGACATTCATCTTTCAGGATAATGGAAAACCCCGGAAAAAACTTATCCAGGTAACTCACCCTGACTAAGATTTGAACTTGGGACCTCTTGAACGTGAGGCAGACACGCCACCATCTATGCTACCAAAGCGGGCATTTTTTGTATTTCTATTTTATTATATATTGTAATTGTTCTGAATCTGTGAATGTGGATTCTGAGTGCTAAGGCTGTGCATATTGCATCTTCTCTAGAATTTTTTAAATTGATTTTATATTTGTGTAAAGTAATGAGTTGTTTTGTTGCAGCGAAAGAGAGCACAAAGCCTGCCACAATGAGGGAGGTGCTGGCATCTATTCCAGGCTTCAGCATCAAGCCCAGAAAGCGCTCCAACAAGAAGCTGTCAGCTGCAGCACAGTTGGAGCAGACCAAAGAAGGCTGCATAGATTTAGAAACTCCTGACTCCATCCTTGTTCATACGAACCTTCGTGCCCTGCTCAACAAGCACACCTTCTCAAGCTTGCCTCCGCTCTACCAGTACAAACTAGTGCAACTACTTCCTGATGTGGACAGGCCTGGAGGTGCCCTCTCCGACTCATCACTTAGGTAAAAGTCCTTTGTCCCTTCATACCCTAGTGAACCATAACAGTTAACAAACAAGCTTTCACAATAAAAAGTCTTCAAGATCTTTTTAGAGAAGGCGTACTATTCCATAAACATTTATACCAATAATTCATCAGAAATACCATTTTGGACTTTCAGAATCCAGTAAAGAAGTTTTTAGAAACCTGTCAATGTTGGCATGTGTATGTAAAACTTGGTATTAACCATGTGACAAATCCCCCCAACCTAAATACTGTTTACATGGAACATTGGTTTTGAAATTTGTATTTTCTAAAACTGCATCTAACAATTTTGATTAAAATTCAATATGTATTAAAAAATGTTAATTGTGATTCAGTTGGTGTGAAGTTCCCAGTTGAGATGAAAATTAAGAAATCATAACTGAAAACTTTTACTGGCATGTAATAACAGGTCTACACGTCCGTTCTTTATCATTTGTCAACACTAAGTGATGCTTCCTTCTTCCTAAACAAAGTTTATTGAGTTTTAACATTGCTCTAGCAATTAAACATTTTCTTATTGGCCATGTCATTGTTAACAACAAATACAATCATACCATATTTTGTTTTTATAATCTTTTTTTTTGTAAAACATAATTTAAACAATCCATTACTCAATTATAACTTTAAATAAAGTTAAACTTCTCATAGCATCGTTATAAAACTTAACATTGATTTTCTCTTCATAACCCACTATATCACACATTTTACTTTTTCACAGTTAATCTTATTCACTTTCACAAACATTTCTAATTATTTATGATTTCTTTTTGGAGATTTTAAAAATAAATTTAAAATAACAAATTAAAGTTAATAACAATTTTGAAAATAAACTAAATGCCTTTATTTGACGATGCTCCAGCCTTCAGACACAAACAGATGTTGAACTAACGGTTGTTTTCTGTTTGGTAGGATAAGTGCTTCAGGATTAAACAATGAGTTCTTTGCAAGAGCTTGCCTGGAGTGGAGAGAACGTCTTGCGGAAGGAGAGTTTACCCCAGAAAACCAGCAGAAACTTAAAGCAGAAGCAGAAAAGGAAATGAGTCGTCTAGATCCTTGGAAGGTATAGTCACTGTTTTATACGATCTTGAACATAGTCATAGTACAGTAATGCATATTCCAGTTTTTAATCTTATATCAATAACTTATTTTTTGCAGTACATTTCATTTCTTAAGATGCTCAATATATCAAAATTTTTATTAAGTTGTAATTTCAGCCGAACTTCATGAACGTTTATTTAGGAATCACATATAGTAATTTCTCAAATTTTATAGTTACATAATGTTTTATGAAATATTTTCGTAACCTGATGTTCATAAAGCGCTGATTCTTTTTATTCACATATTTTTCATAAGTTCATTTGAATTTTTTAAACCTCTAATGTGAGATTTTCTATATTGATCTGTTAGAGGCAAAATAATAGGATGTATAAAGAACTGTTTGATACATAGGCCATTTATAATTGACACAGTTAATTAAATTTAGAATGGAGACATTATAGCATTTTTCCAATCCTTACAACTTATTTAGTATATTTCAGATCTATTAATTGGTGGGATTTCATATTTTGTTTTTTAATTTAAGAAATCCCACCAATTAATAGATCTGGAATATACCAAATTGTGACGTAGGTCAAACTAAAAGAAACCTAAAAACCAGAGTCAAAGAGCTCTTTAAAAACATCAAATTGAAACAAGATAATTCAGCAGTAGCATTTCATTTTGGGAATGAAAACCATGACATTGACCCAAATCCAAAATTATTAAAAGGAGTGATTAACCAAAATAAACTGACAACATGGGAAAACATCGTAAATACTATTTGTAGTTGGTTTCTTGACACTCGTCACTTACTTTTTTTATATAAGTGACGAGTGTCAAGAAACCAACTACAAAAAGTTTTTATGATTAATTTTGATGTCACTGTTACTAAATTCCTCCAAACACAGACATGGGAGAACATATTCATGTGGAAAAATAAGGACTGAGTAATGAACTTTGAAATCTCACCAGTTGATAATTTGACAAAGAAATTCATAATTCCACCACCAGAGAGAAGAGAGCAGAAAACAACAGACAATAGTTGGATCTTCGAGATTAAAAATGCACTAAACGGTTTCTGAAACTATAAACTAAATAAAGTAAAGGTCAAAGAAGCACATGGTGGGTATGGGCCGCATTGGCTGGCGGGTTTTAATACTTCCGTGTTCCACAATATAGTTCCGTGGTTTAAGCTTCTTGCTTTACCTGCTTTCAATGAACCATTCATTATAAAGTAATTACAGTAAGAACAATGACTCAGAAGTTTAAAAATGCACTGGTTGAGTAACAACAAAGATGGCAGTTAAATTCCGGTAATGGCATTGCTGTTTAGGTGTGCATTTGCAGATGTTATGTATAACCAATGACGTACTAATGGGCAGAGCTCATTGCACAGTAATACTTTATTCTAACAGCAAACAGATTATAGTCCCTCAATTATATAAAAATGTTTTTTTAGTTTAGGATAGAGTATTCAATTTTTATATTGTGCAGTCACTGGTACCTAGAACCACCACCCAAAATCAGTCCGAAACATATTAACAGAGATGTTAGTGTTATTAGTAGTGACTCATCTTAGTAAATATAAGTCTAAAGAAATTTAAAAAGTGAGTTGCTCTTCAACTGAGTTGTGAAAGTTGAGTAAGAATAGTTTATAGAAGAATGCATAGAGAAAATGATGTGAATTTGTTCCAGCTGAAGCACTTTGAACCAATATGGGGTGAGAAACAGGAACCAACAGCAGAGAGCACCCCATTATTATTGCCAAGTCCTGCAAGACCATCACTTAAGACGACGATTAAGCTGCGACCATCTACCTCAAACCGTCACCCAAAGATTATGCCATCTTTTACAAGGAGATTACGAACTGTTGGAGCAGTAACGCGTGCCATCACAAGTTACAGGGACAGACACCAAGAAGCTTTAGGATTGACTGAGAAGAGGCCAGTGGAAAATGAAGACGAAGAAGAAAATGATGCACAACACAAGAAGTTAAAGTCTGTGCCAGATACTTGTCAAGGTAAGTCAATAAATAACAAGCTTTTGACTTATTTTGAATGTATTTCTGTTCTAGGTAGTAAAAAAGAAGTACAAAATTAAACTAATCACTTTTAAGCTATAAAAGTAAAATTTAGTCTAGAATGTTCATATGGCTGTGCCGTGGTCAAGTAGTTAAACTGCTTGGCTCTCACCAAGGTGTCCTGGGTTCAATCCCAGGCAACCATATAGTTAGATTTGTGCTGGGGCAGGTTTGTCCATGGGTTCCCCTGCCAACATTCCACCAATTGCTCCATCATAATCTTTCCCTCATTTCGTCTTACCCTCATTCTGTCATGCACTTGCCACACTGTCATACCAGACATTGGGCTGATCACCCAACCTGGATTCTCTCTCTCTCTCTCTCGCTGGATCCAGAGATTCCATTCCTCAACTTGCTGCTCACAGGTGTAAGTGTTACGAGGAACGAGAATACCCTGACACCATGTGATGGAATAAGAAGGCAGTTAAAGAATAATAATAATAATATGAGGGTGTTCTGAAAAATTTCCGACTTAATAAAGATACAAGACATTTTTTCAGAATTTTTTTATTTTTCAACTTAGTCTCCTTGTAACTCTATACACTTCTGCCAGCGATGCTCCCATCTCTGTAACCCGTCCAAATAGTACTCAGCGTTTTTCTCTGCAAAATAATTGTTCATGAAGGTGATTGTCTCTTCATTTGACGAAAATCTCTGTCCTCCGAGTGCAGTTTTCAGATGAGGGAACAAAAAAGTTACTTGGGGCTAGCTCTGGTGAGTCAAGCAGTTCAAACCTTAATTCGTGGATTTTCGTCATTGCAACCGCTGAGGTGTGACGTGGTGGTTGTCTTGGTGAAACAGATTTTTCTTTAAGTTAATCGATGGAAATTAATCATTTCTTCACACTAGTCGTGTATAGGCTAGGTTTTGGAAAGATAGAGTCAAACTGAAAAATTCAATGCCATGGCCGGGATTTGAACCACAGATCTCCTGGTTTCCGTCCAGTTGCTCTTATCCATGTTAGCACATTGCTGCAAATGTGGTCATTTTTGCGCAAGTTTTGCCTTCAGCTTGTCATAGTATGCTCATGTAATGGTTTTTCCTTTTTGAAGATAATCTATTAAAATAACAGTATGACAATCCCAAAAAAAAAGTCGCCATCACTTTCCCAGCTTTTTTTTTTTTTTTTTTTTTTTTTTTTTTTTTTTTTTTTTTTTTTTTTTTTTTAGGCGTTCCCCCTTTGCAGTCCACTGCTTGGACTGTATTTTTGTTTCAGACATATAATGGTGTATCCAAGTTTTATCTGCAATAATTAATGGGCACCAAAACTTGGATTTATTGTGCCTAAACTGCACCAACAGAGCGTTGGAAATGTTCATTCAAACATGTTTTGGTCTAACGTGAGCAAATGCAGCACCCAACTGTGGACAGCTTTCACATGTCTAAATGTTTATTTAATATGTGACACGTTCTTTTTACATGTTCATAGCCTCTGCTATCTCTCTCACTTTAATTTGGTGGTCGTCTAGCACCATTTGGTGAACTTTGGTAACGTTCGTCTTCCAAGCTCATACGGCCATGTTTAAATTCAGCTGCACAAAATTTCACTGTGGTAAATGATGGTGCAGAGTCCCCATGCACAGAATTCAACTCATCTTTGATTTGCGTAGGCGTATTGCCTTTCAAAAACGAATTGTGTACACTTTATCTAAATGTAATGCTGTTGCTTTCACTTTTTACTTTATATAATATATAAACCAGTTGTTTATAGATTTTATCCTGTAACTATTGTGGTGAAGTTATTAATTTACCTAAGTGCAGTTATATGTTGCTAAGATAACAGACCTTTAATGCTGTGATTAACCTTTTGCAGAGATGCAGCAGGATGAAGACAGCACTGTAGTTAAATCTCCTGAGGAAGTTCCACTGGAAACGAAAGCTGAAGCAGATGCCATCAAAGAACAGGAAAATAATGAATTGGAAAGTGCGGCTGAAAAGGAACAGGAGGATAACAACAAACCTCAGAATGAAGAGGAAGCTAAACAGACTACAAAGGAACAAACTAGCATGTCAGAGGATGAAATAGATATGCAAGAAGAAGAAGAAGAGGAAGATGAAGAGGAAGAAGAAGATGAGGAGGAGGAGGATGAGGAAGAGGAAGAAGAGGAAGAGGAGGAGGCTGAAATAAAGTCAAATGAACTAAGTGAAACAAATGAAAGGCAACAGATAGTTGCAGAGTCCAGCAACTCGCCAGAGCTCAAAGAAGAATCACAGAGTGCATCAGGAGAAGATGCAGAAATAAACAAAGAACAGGTTGAAGAACTAAGAGAAAGTTACATTGAGACTGAAGCGAAGGTTGTAGAAATAGAGAGTGCCGAGGATGCTATGTATGAACCAACTGCCATTCCAGAGGCTGACGTTATCCATGAAACAGCAATATTGGAGTCTACAGACTATATACTGAAGAAAGAAGTGAAAATAAATGCAGTAGTGGATAATGAAAACAAGGAGAACATAGCAGTGGACAACAATGAAGATGTGAAGTGTGCAGAAGATTCAGTTGTGCCCAGCGGAGGTGATATTGTTGAAGAATCTGCAGAAAAGTCAATTAAAAGTGAACAGACTGTGACTGTAGCAAACAAGATAGTGGAAAGCAATATATGTGTCGAGGTTAGAGATTTAATGGAGCCTGGTGATGATGAAACAGTGGCTAGTGATAGAAATAGTGTAGATGTAAAGGAAGAAACTGTTTCAGGAAATGGTGTGGAAGTAGAAGTTAGTAGATCAGGAATTGAAAATAAGGAAGAGACAATGGAACATCAGCCAGTGACTGATGAAACTGCTGTGTCAGAAAATGGAGATGCTGTGGTAATAGAAGATAGTACAGATAGTGTTGCGGAAACTAATAAGGCTGATAGCGATACTAAGGAAAGCAAAACTGGTGAAGTGAAGATGGTGGAGATCAGCACAGAAACAAGTCCTCCTGCAGCCTCGGAAAATGCAGCAAAGACTGAAGACGTAGATGCAAATGAAGAGATGCGAGCTGTATTAATGGCAGCTGCACAGGAATGCTGCTGGGAGATGGTAGATTCCAGTACGGAAAAATTACTGTCAGAAGTTCCGCTTACACTTCCAGTAGCATTGGCAGTGGTAGAGGAAGCAGAACCTGCCGAAGAAGTAGAAGTGATACCGATGCAAGAGGAGTTGGAAGTGCGTTTGGAAGAAGGTACATTTCCTGTTGCAGCTGAGGATTGGCCATATGCAGTGAAAATGGATTCCGCAATCGTAGCCGTAACAATGGATGGTGGGGAAGTCCCTACAAGCAAAGAGACACAAGTGCAATATCCTGAATACTCAACCAGCCAGGCTGTGAAACTGGAGTTGGAAGGTAGGACTGCTTTCTCTTTAGTACAAATTGTACAACTCATTTTAAACTTCCTGATAAGCTAGAGACATAGCTCAGAAAATTGAATGACAATGCAATGTTATACTCTTTCAGGAAAAATCCCCATTCCATATTACATGTAAGATGCAAAGAGTTTTAAACTAACTTTACAATAAGCTGAAGACTTGAAACTTAAAACCTAGCTCAGAACTGAATTACAATCTAATATTAATTTAAATAAAATTGCTGGACTTTGTGACAGTAATATGCAGTAAATATGTTATTATTAAGTAATTTTTTTTAAACACTACATCACTTAAAGACTTCACTTATAACAATGTTTTTATTAATTAAATTAACTTTAAAGAGAGTCGATTAAAGACACTAGACAACACTTACTTTTAAATTTTTCCGGAACATGTTTCTGAGGCTTTGCCTCTATCATCAGCCGGCTCTCGACTGGTTCTCGTTGGTGTAGCTGACGATATTTTGTCACAGGTCTCCTCTGGTGGCGGTTCAAGGAACTTGCTGAACAAATCTTTCTGGAGGATGTCGAAATTGAATACTTTGTTCCTATTTTTTGAAATGAAGATTTGTTCCCATATGGATAGTTCTTGTTTTCCTGATATATGTTTTAGTAGTTTTGGTTCTGGATTTATGTTGTGGTTTTTTTCCCAAAAATGTGTGGCAACTGCTGATTTTTCTAATTGTTTATATTTTATGTTTCTAAAGTGTTCCTTTGCTCTTGTTTCTAAATTTCTTTTGGTTTTTCCAATATAAATTTGACTACAGTCATTGCATTCAATTTGATATATACCAGATTTTTTGTTAGATGGAATGGCGTCTTTGATGTTTGAGCAAATTAGGTTTTTTAAGGAGAAATGGTTGATTGGTGCTAGTTGAATGTTTTGTTTTTTGAAGACATTTTTGAATTTATCATAGGCCCATGGATGGTAAGTGAATTTTTTGAAAATCATATTAGTTTCTGTAGCTGAGAGAGTTGTGGTTTCCTTTAGTAGCTTCTTTTTTGCTAAGCTCACTTTTTTGTCCACTAATGATTTGGGAAAGTTATTTTTTTGTGCTATTTCAATTATTTTGTTGTATTCTGTTTTGTATTCTTCTGCTGTGAGAGGGATGTTTACCAGTCTGTGTGCTAAACTATTGAAGATTGCCTGTTTGTGGGATCTTGGGTTGTAGCCATTAGCTTTTATGTAGTTTTCTGTCTGTGTTGGTTTTCTGTAAATGCCAAAGTTTAGTCTGTTTTTATTCCTCATTAATTTTAGATCCAAAAATGGTAAATGCTCATCTTTCTCTATTTCTACAGAATACAACAAAATAATTGAAATAGCACAAAAAAATAACTTTCCCAAATCATTAGTGGACAAAAAAGTGAAATTAGCAAAAAAGAAGAAGCTACTAAAGAATACCACAACCCTCTCAGCTACAGAAACTAATATGATTTTCAAAAAATTCACTTACCATCCATGGGCCTATGATAAATTCAAAAAAGTCTTCAAAAAACAAAGCATTCAACTAGCACCAGTCAACCATTTCTCCTTAAAAAAACTAATTTGCTCAAACATCAAAGATGCCATTCCATCTAACAAAAAATCTGGTATATATCAAATTGAATGCAATGACTGTAGTCAAATTTATATTGGAAAAACCAAAAGAAATTTAGAAACAAGAGTAAAGGAACACTTTAGAAACATAAAATATAAACAATTAGAAAAATCAGCAGTTGCCACACATTTTTGGGAAAAAAACCACAACATAAATCCAGAACCAAAACTACTAAAACATATATCAGGAAAACAAGAACTATCCACATGGGAACAAATCTTCATTTCAAAAAATAGGAACAAAGTATTCAATTTCGACATCCCCCAGAAAGATTTGTTCAGCAAGTTCCTTGAACCGCCACCAGAGGAGACCTGTGACAAAATATCGTCAGCTACACCAACGAGAACCAGTCGAGAGCCGGCCGATGATAGAGGCAAAGCCTCAGAAACATGTTCCGGAAAAATTTAAAAGTAAGTGTTGTCTAGTGTCTTTAATTGACTCTCTTTAAAGTTAATTTATCATAACAACACTGTTTTCAACACTTCCAAGAAAGGAATTGCAATGTTTTTATTGATAAATATTTCAACTTAATGATTATGGACTACACCATGGTATATTACTCTGTGTTTATATTTCCATTGAAATTGAATCAGTCGATAATTTGATTAAAAAAAAACTTCATAGCTCCACAACTATAGAGGAGACTGCAAGCACTAACAGCAGGTGACAGTTTAGGCTTTCAAGGTTGAAAATGGAAGCAACCAGTCCCAAAACTAGTCTCTCAAAAAGTCACAATGTAAGTGATGGAGTGTGAAACACCAACTACAAATAGTTTTATCAATTAATTTGGATGTCATTGTTACTAAATTCCTCCAACCCGCATAACTGATGTAGTGTTAAAATGCCACTCACTTACATCAGTATTACAACCAGGAATGTTTTTGGAACCAAGAATACTCGATAATACTAAAAATGCAACATAAATTCACATTCAAGAAAATCCCCTACCCCAAACTACCCTTTACATGAAAATATGTTTAAAGTAACTTCATGACGAGCTAGAGACTTGAACTGTAAACATAACACAGAACTGAAGACGACAGCTCAGGTTCAAGAAAATCCCCAACCTCAAACTACCTTTACATGGAAAACATTTTTAAATTAACTTTACAATGAGCTGGAGAGTTGAAACTTAACCGGATGGCAATGGAATATTAATCGTAAAACCTATTTGTAGTCATTATTAAATTGCAGATGAGTCGTATTTATTACACATCAGCTTCACTTACGTACCTATATTGAGGACATGTTTCGCGAATGACGGTCCTTAATATAGGTACGTAAGTGAAGCTGACGTGTAATAAATACGACTCATCTATAATTTAATAATTATTTCGCTTCACTGTGGTGTTCCAATACAGTTAAGTTTCAATATTTTTGTAGTCAGTTTATTGACACTTTGTCACTTTTTGATATTATCAGGTGACTAGTTTCGGAAGCCTTTTGCCTCCATTTTCAACCTCTCTCCAACTAGCATCTGTTGTCGTCTGCTCTCCTGTCTCTGGTAGTGAAACTATGAAAATAAGGAATCAATGGAAAAATAAGAACTGCGTAATGAACTTTGAAATTCCACCAGTAGATAATTTGACAAAGAAGTTCATAATTGCACTGCCAGAGAGAGGAGAGCAGACAACAGATGCTAGTTGGAGAGGGGTTGAGAATGGAGGCAAAGGCTTCTGAAACTAGTCCCTCAATAATATAAAAAAGTGACGAAGTGTCAATAAACCAACTACAAATAGTTTTTACGATTAATTTTTACGTCACTGTTACTAAACCCCTTCAATTACACATAATGCAATATTAACTCACTTTAAGAAAACCTGTATCCCAAATCACTTTTACATGGAAGGACCTTTAAACTAACTTCATGATGAGCTTAAGTCTTGATACTTCAAACTGAATGACAAACAGGCAGACAGGGTGACAAAGAAAACAAGTGGAAAGCAAAATACTGTCACATCTCAGTTGTGGATTGTGGTCCAGTGAAGGCTCTCCTTCACCTGAAGCTGTGTTGAAGAGCTTCAGTGGGTTGGTCATAGGTCTCGACAACAACTAAACGCCGGAGCTTCAGACAAATATATGCACTCACAACAGTGACCTTTTTGTTTTATCTTACAAGTATTTTCATTGTTAAAAATTAGTCACTAATTTTCAGGACAATCTATAAGAAGCTAAGAGAAACTATTTTGTCCTTTTTAGACCATTTTAAAAATGTGATATATTAAAAAGTTTTGTTTTATCTCAATTTTTTCCCTCCAGTTACTGAGCAGGATGGGTCAGGCAGTTTTATCTGTGGTCTGCATTCAGGAGGTCCGGGTTCGATTCCTGTGGCCGACCTACCTGACTGATGTGTTTTTTTCGGGAGTTTTCCCATGTCACCAGATAAATGCTGGGTAGGTTAATTATATCCCATGAATTTTACCACCAAATGATGGTAAAACAAAGGCTTTGTATGGAAATGTGGCATCAGAAAACACGTCCCTTTAATTAACCCTATAGAAGGTAGATTTTGCTATTGAAGCTGGAAGTGAAACAATAAGTTCAAATGTAGCCTGCCTTAAATGACTGAATTGGTTTGCCATATTTGATTCTGACATTTTTGATATACCAAAATAGTATTTTGTTTGTGAACAGAATCATATCAGCACTCCTAAAATTATTCACAAAAGTGGAAGGCATCAGAATGTTTTTGAATGGACTGTAAGCGACATAAACAACTACGAGGTAATCAGCTGGTTTTCCCCTGTCTCATTCCCTATGGGACTTTATTTTCTGTGGCAAACTGTATAGCTGCCTTTTTTTCTGGATTGGAGAGTATTTTTGGAACATGTGTACATTTCCACCCATTGAATGACTTGTTTAGTAATTGAAAAAATAAGTTATTCCACTTTCTTTTCTTGGAAGTGTTGAAAACAGTGTTGTTATGATAAATTAACTTTAAAGAGAGTCGATTAAAGACACTAGACAACACTTACTTTTAAATTTGTCCGGAACATGTTTCTGAGGCTTTGCCTCTATCATCGGCCGGCTCTCGACTGGTTCTCGTTGGTGTAGCTGGCGATATTTTGTCACAGAAAGATTTGTTCAGCAAGTTCCTTGAACCGCCACCAGAGGAGACCTGTGACAAAATATCGTCAGCTACACCAATGAGAACCAGTCGAGAGCCGGCCGATGATAGAGGCAAAGCCTCAGAAACATGTTCCGGAAAAATTTAAAAGTAAGTGTTGTCTAGTGTCTTTAATCGACTCTCTTTAAAGTTAATTTATTCCACTTTGTTGGACTTGTTTCCATACATTTGTATCATAAACATTCTAGAAAAGAGAAATACTGTAATCTATATATTAAGAATGTTTGAGTTTGAAACATGACATGGTTACAAAATATAATTATTTGTAACAAAGCTTCACTTATCTTTTAAGGAAATTTTCATCAATTTCCTTAAAGATAAGTGAAGTTTTGTTTCAGATAATTATATTTTGTGTAGTATTAATTGCTTTACTGTTGCTATTTTACATTTTTTTTACGTATGATATGATCACTTAATGGTAAAATACCATACCAGTACTCAGAACATTAACACTTAACATAAAGTGTGTGGTCATCGAAAAGTTGCTCCTCCCCTCCCTTGTAACCAAGATTCCCCTAGAGTGTAATTCTGGTGGCAGCACTGGAATGCTGCAAGATTCAAAAATGACATGCATGAAAGATAATGTAGAAAAATAATATGCAATTAACCAGTTTAAAGAAGATGTTGACAATGTTTACCGATTTTTTTTTTAAGACAAATTCTCTTGTTTTAATTTATTTTCAAACACTGTAATTAATCGAGATTTAACTGTATTAGAACACCGCAGTGAAGCAAAATAATTATTAATTTATAGATGAGTCGTATTTATTACACATCGGCTTCATTTACGTACCTATTTTGAGGACATGTTTTGTAAACCATCGTTTGCATCGTCAGCTCTTATGCGACTAAAGCTTGATCCAGTGGTGTGGGTAATTCTGGAGTTGCTGCTGCCATCTGTTGATTTAGTGATGAACTTAAATGTGGGATTCTCTTCTGACAGAATTTCAAAGTTCATTAGTTGGTTTTTATGTTTTTCTACTAAGTGAAGCCAGTATGTAATAAATACGACTCATCTATAAATTAATAACTGTAATTAATGTCTTCTTTAATTGTAAAACCTATTTGCAGTCAGTTTATTGACACTCGTCACTTACTTTTTATATATTAAAATATAAATATAAAAAAAGTAAGTGACGAGTGTCAATAAACCGACTACAAATAGTTTTTATGATTAATTTTGACGTCACTGTTACTAAATTCCTCCAAACACACATAATGTCATCTTTGTTATAGATATTATGTAACCTATCGCCATTTTCAAGCTCATTGTTTTTGGATTGTCCTTGTAGACCGAAGCTTCAGCTGCTCCCCAAAGAAAATAATCGGGAGGGGTAAGATCAGGAGATCGCAGAGGCCACAGTCCTTTAGTAATTCTTCTTTTCCCAAAAAATTCCACTAACACCTTCTGAGGTGTCGAAAAAAATAGGCCCAATAATTTGAGAGCAAGAAATTGAACAGACAGCAATTTTCTCAATGTAATGGGGTTTCCTGAATAGCACTGGAATTTTTATTAGACCATATTCACGTATTTTGTGAATTTATGCATTCTAATAAGTGAAACCAAGCTTCATCAGTAAAAAGTATCCTATCTAACACGTAAATTCCATGTTGTAAAATAAACCTTTGGATCCGTTCACAATACTGCACTCTTTTCCTGTGATCTGTGGGTTTTAATTGGTGCGCGACTGACACTTTATATGGGTACATACCGAGTTCTTTTTTGACTGCTTTGTATGCAGAACCATAAGAAATATCACATTAATATTAAAAGCAGAAGCATTATTAACAGTGAAGTATTCTTCATTTTTGAGTTTGAGTCAAAAATATCACATTGTTGGGCCACTTTGCTTATTGATTTCTGTGGACTTTTAAGCATTCTATCGATATAACTGACAGTTTATCTTCTGTTAGCACATGGGGTCTAACACTCCTAGCAGCATCATGTACAGAACCTGTCTTCCAAAATTTAGTAATTAAATCATGCACAGTTTCTTGGTGCAGTAGTTTTGAATTAGAAAACTGGGCAGTGAAACTTTGTTTCACTTTCTCGCTATAGTTTCCATGTTCATTAAAAACATTTTCCACTAGAAAGACGTTTCTCAGTAGAATACATCACCTCAAACACTCGTCAGAACACAAACATAGTAAACCAAACTAACCAACAATAACTCACTGGCAGCCAGTGAGACTACCTGCTGGAAACAATTACATCTGGTTTGGAATGGAATGCGGAAAACTAGGGATGCCGATGTTTTCTGGAGCGGTAGGCTAGAACCCCAATGCGGAGGGATTTATTGATGACCCATTACTTATCTGTGTGAATGAATGTGTACCAGATGATAGTCACATGAACTTAAAAAATGCATAGCTTGCAATCTAATGGTCGAAGAGACGATTTTGTACAGATGTGATCTGAAATTACTTTCTCTTGAATTATAAGATTGGCATGTATCATTTTCAAGTATTTATCTGAGCATATTAATGAAGATAATGTTCACAGTTCAGCGTGTAAGATGCGTGTGTCCATACAACAGTGGTAGGAGGGAAAAGTATATGATTAACTGGAGTGTTCAGTACAGCTCATGTTTATATGCTGTATCTCTTGTAATTCCTGTAGTATTAAACATCAATATAAAGCTGAGAATAATGCTTAGCAATTAAGATGATAATGTTACATTAAGTTTGGACATTGCTTGCCTCTAAGTTCATGTTGGCACTATTTTTCAGTGACGCTGACTCCTGAGGTGGTGACTAGTGCAGAGAGCATGGTGACCAGCACTGTTGGAGGCAGTGGACCAAATTGTAGCACAGCAGCGACATCGTCAAGTGGTCCACTGCCTGTTGCTAAAGCAAGTGTTGCTACTGTGATACCCCCCACAACCATAGTTTGTCTGCCCTCAGCCGTACCACCTCCGAACCTAATGCATCGTACAACACAGTTAGCTAAGACTGTGGCAAGCTCGAGCGCAGTTCCTTACCTGTCCGTCAGCAGCAATACTCCAGTGAGAGCTCTACCCACGCAGATACCAAAGTCTCAGAGCAAGTCGAAACAGGGATCTCAGGTGAAGGTCATAATCTGACCAACCTTTATGTTGATTCATTTAATATTCGTACTTTCTCTACTATTTACAGTAAATAGCAGAAGTGTTGCATTCTATTCAAATATCAAGATATCCAAACAGATATCAAGAGTCACCAAACAGCTGAGGATGAGAACGAATGATCTTGAAAACGTTTCAATCATACAGCAACATAGTAAGTGAAGTTGAGTGTAAACATAGTGACTCATAAATCAAACTCGAAAAAAATCAAGATATCACCCAGAAATGCATGTTTTGGGATCTCCTTAATCTGAAAAAGGCATTTTTAGAAAAAGACGTGTGTTTCTAAGAATAGCCAAATGAAAAATTGATTAAATAACAAACTCAGCATCTTCGTAGATTACACAAGGATTTCCAAGAAAATCTCTCCAACTTAAACTATTTTGTAAATAGAATATCTTTTTAAAATTTTGATTTTTTTTTTAAAAATAACTTAAACAATAATATATATATAATATATATATTTATTGAGGTACTAAGCTTTTACAATTTTTGGACTGCCCTCTGTTTTGGCCCAGGCCACTGCTACACAGGACAGTCCATTAAGTATATTTACAGACATGTTACAATATGTATTATTACATAATAGTCACTTATTATTCCTTCTCTCTTTTTACAGTCCACACCCACTTGTTTTTAACCTTACTTAAAAACTGACCTATGTTATTATAATTTTTACTTAAAACCTTGATTAAGCTGATTCTCCTATTCATTTTTGATATTTGACATTCTTTCCTCCACATCTCTGTTTCCTTACAATCAAACAATATATGTTTTATATCCTCTTTATCTCCACACAATGGGCACTCGTCTTGTGGGTATCCATTTCTTTGACCTCTTAATCTCCATATCCCTGCTCTTAACCATGCTAACCCCTTTCTTTCTTCACTGTTAGTGCTATCTATATACCTCTCCCTCCCCCAACTATTTTTCAATTGAATATAGAAAACAAGTGATCTCTTCTCTGCTATTTGACTAAACAGTTTCTGGATCTCCATGTCTTCAAATCTTATTCTAGCCCCTTTCCAAAAACCTTTATAATTAGTTTCTCTCTTTCTCCAAATATCACCCATACCATTATTTTCCAAATTATTTCGTAAATTACTTACCCATCCTTTATTTGGTAAACTTAGTTCTTGATACTTCAAGCATTGTTTCAGTATATTGCCCTCCTCTAAATTCAATATCCTATACCAATATTTTAGTGCCCTTTCTATAACTAACCCTTTTCTTGGAACTCTCCCCATTTCAATTAGAGCTACTTCATTTGCAGTTGATATTGGCAGCCCTAGAACTTCCTTACAAAACCCCCTGTGTACATAATCTAAAACTTCCCATCCCTTTTCTAGCCCCCACATCTCAATACCATATAGCATTCGTGCCTCAACCACCGAATTATATACCCTTTCTAACCATTTCATTTCCATTTCAGGTGTTTTATACAAACATCCTCTTACAGCTGTCATTGCTGCTTTCCCTTTTGCCAGTGCGCATTTCTTTTGCTTCTCCCATTTTCCTCCTGCATCAATTTTCATTCCTAAGTAATTACATTCACGTACTACTTTATATTCGATTCCCTCTTTGTACCACTTCTCATGTTTACTCAGTTTAGTACCTTTTTTAAAAACTACAATTTGGGTTTTAGCTCTATTCACCTTTAGGCCCCAAGCTGCACAATATTTATCTATTTCTTGTAAAGATATTTTTAGCCCATTCACAGTAATAGCACCAATCACCAAGTCATCTGCAAACAATAATCCAGGGATTTGTATATTATTAATTACCGGCAAGAAATTATTATTATTGCTTATATTTTTCAATATATCATCTATGAACAAGTTAAACAAAACTGGGCTTAACTTGCACCCTTGCCTTAGCCCTTTTTCCTGGTGTATGTCCCTAGTTATTGCACCTTCATATTTTATACAGAATGTGTTCTCTTTGTATAACCCTTGTAGGATGGTTACCCTTTTGTTACTAACCCCCTTCATTAATAATTTATACCACAGCAAATTCATCTCTATTCGATCAAAAGCTTTCTCGAGATCAATAAAGGCCATATATATTTTACCTTTTTTATATCTTAAATACTTGTCCACTAGTGTTTTTATAATAAAGACATTGTCCACTGTTCTCCTACCTTTCCTAAAGCCCATTTGATATTCTGAAAGAATAACTTAAACAATGTTTTCAAAGGGTAGAGTCAGACTGTGCCATAGCCAAGGTTCTACCCTTCAAAAACATTAAAAACTTACTTAACAGCAACAATACAGATAAGATAAAACCAGAAGAAAAATCAGGCATTTACAGAATAAAGTTTAAAGACTGTGGGAAAAAAAAAATTACATAGGGAGTACAAAAAGAAACATAGGCACTAGGAAGAAAGTACATTTCAGGCACCTAAGATACAAGAATATTGATAAGTCCGCATACATACAAAAACATGGAGCTCGTCATCTGGGAAAAAATGTACATAGAGAAGCATAAAACCCAACTAATGAACTTCGAAGTCCCACCAGAAGACAACCCCCTATTTAAATTCATCACAAAGTAAACAGATGGCAGCAGCAACTCCAGAACTACCCACAACACTAGGTCAAGCTTTAGTCACAATAGAGCTGATGATGTGAACAATGTTTTGCGAAACATGTCCTCAATATAAGTACGTAAGTGAAGCTTATGTGTACTAAGTACAACTCATCTTTAATTTATGTTTTGCTTCACTGTGGTGTTCCAATACAGTAAAATTTTTATAAACCAACAATAAACTTTATCAGATGTGACAAGCGCGAAACTTGGATTACTGAAAATGAAAAATTGTGAAGAATTTTCCAAATAAACTGTAGTTTAGAATGAACATATATTTTTGAAATCTTTGTGCCACATCCCTAGAAGATATTGAACTTAAATCCAAGTTACATATATAAATGGCTTAATGGTTTTATGTTATGTTATACACGTGCATGTTTTTCTAAAAATGTTTTCTTGTAACCTTTAAGTCTCAATAAATGGGTTTCTGGCGAAATCTTGGTATCAATACTTCAGCTGGTTACTGTAAGTAGAGAAAGTGAAAATAACTGCTTACTAATATTTGATAATAAGACATAAAGAACTGCATGATAATTGTTAACCCGCCTCGGTAGCATGGTGGTAGCATGTCTGCCTCACGCTCAAGAGGTCCCGAGTTCGAATCTCGGTCAGGGTGAGTTACCTGGATAAGGTTTTTTCCGGGGTTTTCCCTTATCCTGAAAGACGAATGTTGGGTAACTCTAAGCTCTATGGACCCCGGGCTCATTTGAACATCATTTCACCCATTCTATTCATCGTCTGATATGACTTAACGTTGGGGGACGTAAATTACAACAACAAAAATGATAACTGTTATAGTTAACACTTTGTGGTCTGGGTCTTGTTTTGACTGTTTTGCCCTCCTGACTGAGTGTTTTAAGGGTTCTTTAAAAAATGGTAACTCCTGAACTCTTTGAGATAATTCACTGCTTTTTTACATTTTTATTAATGGAGTTTAAACTAAATAACGAATGTAAACACAATATTTTTAGGTGTTACATACACATTTGAAAAAATAAAAATTAAATAGCAATTTTATAAAATTAAAAAACTTGTTCAAGCAAACTTATAAGAACAATAACATTTAAGCTCTTCTTGTTATTTCTAGGAGGTCACTAATCGTATTCTAAACTAAAAAGGACCATAATGAAGGACTGAAGTAATGCATTAGAACAGAAATGAATGATAAATCAACATTTTTTAACAGAAAAGGTTTTGATTGATCATTCCTCTTCATATTGAGGTAGATTCTCATTAACATGATTTTCACAGCTCACTACATTTTTCCCTGTTAGTTTGGTGCTCTGTAAATGGAAATATGAAGAAATATATTACATATGTTCTTGAACAGAGAATAAGCATGTAAGAAAACACGCAAAAACATTACATCTACAATTTACTAATAATAACCTCACATTGTCGATAAAATACAATGTAGAAAATTCAGTAAAATACTATTTAATTGCCCTCAGAATAAATTTCACTCCCAATTTTTCACTAGTCTTCTTCAGATCCTGAATCATTGAAATACTAGGGGCATTCAAAGATGATTGGCACTACATTTTTGTTGTTTACAGGAACCATTTATTGAACAAACTCATTGAGGTAACATTACAGGTATTGTTGGAAGTTTTGTTGAGTCACACTTGTTTACACTCACCTTCACTTATTATTTTTAAAAATGCTGGAACGTTTTCCAGGACATTCGCCCTCTTCCTCAGTCACTAAATTGCTGAGGAAGAGGGCGAATGTCCTGGAAAACGTTCCAACATTTTTAAAAATAATAAGGGAAGGTGAGTGTAAACAAGTGTGACTCAACAAAACATGAAGAAAACTTCACTGTTAATATTGCTTCTATTTGTAATATTTAATTACAGGTATTCCCCGTCAGTGTCTATCCACTTATTCCATCGATCTGGCACCTTCTGTATTTGCGCAGCAAACCATTCTTTGGGGCTATCTAGGCGCCACTGATGGACAACTGCATGAAGTTCATCATTAGTGGTAAACTTCTTATCCCACATGAGCTCTTTCATCAAGTCTAATAGGGCATAGTCACTAGGAGCCAAATCGGGTGAATATGCAGGATGTGGCAGCACAGTAAACACCTAGTGTAGGAATGTTGGTCATGATCTGGCGACTGGCATGTGGTCGTGCATTGTCTTGTTGGAGAAGAACATCACGGCCCAATCTTTGATGGCGGCATTGTTGAATGCATTGGCAGAGTTGTTTCAGTGAATTACAGTAGCGCTTGGGAGGGAGCCAATCGACCAGCAGTATCCTTTCCTGATCCCAGAACACAGTTGCCATGTGTTTCCGAACAAATAGTCCTGGCCATGACTTCTTGGGACGAGGGCTCGCAGTATGCTTCCACTCCATAGACTGACGTTTCTTTTCCAGAGTCTCGTGGAAAAGCCATGACTCGTCAACGGTGACTAGTTTCCCAAAGATTTCCTCTGGATCTGCACTATACTATTGCAGCAACTGTTGGCATAACTCCACACACTTCTGTTTCTGCACATTGGTGGGGGAATGTAGCACCCATTGTGCACACACATTTTTCATCATCAAATCTTCATGGATTATGGTGTAGAGGGTTCCCTGTGATAGATCTGTTGCCTGCACTAATTCATCAAATGTGATTCACTTGGTCTCCAATATCAGGTCATTGTCAAGCTGGATATTGTTTGGTTTGCATGCAGTTGCTGGAAGCCTTGTGCTTTTGCATTTTTCAGCACAGTCCGTGCTGTCTTTGAATTCGGACACCCAACGAAACATGGACCTGCGACTTGGTACAGACTCCCACCAACCTCTTGTGGATGTCTGAAGCAGTCACTCCTTCCTTCCAGAGAAATCACACAGTCCACCTTTGCCCATGCTTATTTGCTTCCATGTTGTTTCACTGTTGTCCACAGCATACTCACAAGATGGTACATTGGCTGTTCCAGTGCGCCATCTATGAGAAGTAGTAACATCATCTGGTGGCAGTAGATAGCGATATTGCCTATATTCACCCATATTTTGACATATATTTTAAACTGCTACTTTGCAGGAGTTATAGGGGGAGTGCCAATCATTATTGAACGAACTGAATAAATGTCAATTTCTTCAGTAAGATTATGCTTGCTTGACTTAGCCATCTTTGAACCATGTATACATGTCATGCAGGCTTTCAAACAAAATACATTTTTTTCTGTTTTCCTGGTCTCATCTGATATTTAGTGTATTCTTTCATTAACTAAAACATACGGCTATGTAGTACAACAAATGAAATGCGAGCATAGGGCATTGTAAATGTTCTGTGTATTTTTATATTTCCACTGCGAGCATAGCCCATCACTCATCGTGAACTTTACATATGGTACTGTGAGCATAGCCCACAGTCAGACCAGAAAGTGTTAAAAAGTATCACTATAAGAAAAAAAAAATAATTTAACTAATAATTTTAGGATTAATATAAATTAGTGAAACTTTTTTGTTAACAACTCTCTTCCTGTCATTCCTAACTTAAAATTAAAATTCCGTTTACAGGGACACAGTTGTTCAAGATTTTCCTCTTTTTTTAGCAATGAGAGCTAGTTTAAAAATAATCCACATATTTTACAATATTTGTGTGTAGTTTACACAGCCAATGTGGGCGTCTCAATTGTTTAGGTACTGGCTTACTAATTCCAAGAGTTAGCCATATGTCATTAGATTTAGTGATATGTAAAGAGAAAATTCTAGTACTGTAAAGACCCTAGCAATTAAGAGCATTGTTAGCAAACATAATATTTAGTTATATACAAAGTAACTAGATATACAATAATAATTATTACCTGGGACATTTAGGAAGCAGTGGAGGTGCTGTTATCTGTTTACACCGCTCAGCTGGCTGTCAGAGGGTAGGAGAGGTAAAGCATGTTGCAAAAATATGTGCTTATTGAAGTCGGAAAATGTGTTGTGCTAAGGAGCAGAACAATATTGACTGACTTATGTAATTCTGCCGTGAACATTTCAATTCCTGCATGTCCATTTCACTTGCTGTATCTATAGAGCTTCCATTTGTAGTGATGTCGTGTAAAGGATGGGTATGAGCTGTTAGGTCTGTAGAACTGCTAGAGTCCATAAAACTGACTAAGGTATTTGTCATCATTGCTATCCAAACCCACATTTCTATATTTTCTTCCATCAAGGCATTTCAATGCCAGTATTCTTATTCTATAGGATCAGCTTCTTTTAAGGATGTAACATCAACATTTTAATAAAATTCTCACCCAATGTTATCCTTTACAGGAAAAATTTGTTTTTTTCTAAATGGTTTTAAATGATTTTTATTTAAATAGCATGTATTTAATATATTTTCCAACAAATGGAATGTACATTTTGAATTTTTTGGGTATATCCTCTAAGATCCTCTTTGTTCTGGATGACTTTTGTATAACTGATAAACTGTAAGAGATAGACAAAATATTACTACATAACAAATGTATATCTTGTTTATTACACAATTTGCATTGAATGCTTTTTTGTGGAGATAGTCATTTCTGAGATATTGCTTGTATTGGTTTGAATTTTCAAACACAATGTCAGGATCATACAAAGTCTTCGTCTCTGATGTATGAGGGCCACTATTTATATTTTGTGCTTAATAATTAAAGCAAAATAATTTGTGATTGAAAACTGCTTTATTGTTTTTCAATACACCTTTGCATCCGTTTGAACCATTTGTCAAAGCATTTATTCCAGTCTTCTTCAGACACCTCCAAGAACTGGATTTTAAAGGTATCAACAGCTTCTTCTGCTGAAGAAAGTTGTTGTCCACGCAATTTATTCTTGATGTTTGGGAACAAAAAGAAGTCATTGGGTGCCAAATCAAGACTGTATGGCAAATGACCCATCAGTTTGATTTTCTGAGCCTTCACATATTCTGTTACATGGGATGTGTGTGCACTGACATTGTCTTGATGAAGAACGATCTTAGGGTTCTTGTTGGTTTTCCTTACTTTTCTGAAGACTATAGCATTAACAGTTTTACCTTCCTCTAAAGGCACTTTTGCCACAAGGCCAATTGTGCTGAAAAAGCAGGCGACCATTTGCTTTGAAGTGCTTCGAGTGTGAACACCTGTTAGATTTGCCTCATCTTGAAACACCCTTACAGTCGACTGCTGTTTGTTCCGGCTCATATGCATAGTTCCATAATTTGTCACTTATGACAATATTATGTCTTTTGATACACCGTCATTGTATTTCTTGAGCATTTTTGTACACCAATCGACACGAGCATCTTTTTGAGTTTGTGTCAAATTATGTGGAATCCAGCGAGAGCAAATCTTTTTCATTGCTAAATAATCATGCAATATTTTATACATGCTGGTGGAACTAATGCCTAGGGCTGCCTCAATCTCACAATATGTTGCATGATCTTGCATTATTAGTTTTTACAGCATCAATGTTTTCTGGCACAACAACTGATTTTGGATGATCTTCACGAATTTCATCATTGAACGAACAGTGGCGACAATTAAATTTGTTATACCAACATATCACAGTAACAAAGGATGGAGCTTCGGCGCCAAATGTAGTAGTTAGTTGATCGATGCACTATTGTTTTGATAATCCACGTAGAAAGTCGTAATAAATCATTACACAAACATTTTGACGAGTTAATTCCTTGTTTTTGTTGAGACACAATTTTCTAGTTAACGTAAACAAATCACATGATGCTATATTGACAAAATGTCTGAAGTAGATTATGGTCAACAATATCCAACTTTCCATTGGAAATGTCAGATGGCATCTACAACATTCAGGGTTGTCAAAGCTCAAAATATAAATAGTGCTCCTTGTATTCACATTTTGTATAACCATTTATACAAACATTTATCTGAATTAACGTGAAGTAGATAGAAGAATAAGGTTTTTTTTAAGAATGTTAGTACAGGAATGAGTAAAGAAAGTTATGTGACCATAAAGACTGCATTTTTTATATGTTGTGTCTCTTGGTCTATGCATAACATGTGAGTCTGTATCTTGAGGTTATAGGTTTAAACTGGGCTGGTGATTCCATATCTAGATTTATGACATCAACCCTGATAAACAAGTTTTTTAGCAAAATTAAGTGATCTTTCATGCCCAGTAAAAGTTAGAGAATGTCTGTAAATAAAAAAATTTAATTTAGGCGCATTTCACTTAGTGATGTTAGGTTTCAAATTTCAACTTGTATTTATAAATTATCAGTATATATCACTATGCTCAGATGTGGACAAGAGCTTGAATGAATGGAATTAACTTTGTGTTTAGATATCATCAGGTTCCGGTAGTAACAGAGGTTCCCGCAGCTCGTCCAATAAACCACCCCCAGGAGCTGTTAATTTGGAGCGCAGCTATCAGATATGTCAAGCTGTTATCCAAAACAGTCCTAATAGAGATCAGCTTCGATGTCAGCTGAAACCTCCACCATCTCTATTAGCTGCTGCCAATTCTAATGCCACTGCTTCTGCTGCTGTTACTGGTAATGGTAGCAAGAAATCAGAAAGTTCCTCTCGTGCTGCCACACAGTATGGTGTGGTAACATCTTCACGAAATGGTGCTAGCAAACCCTTCACACCACCACTTCCAGCTGTGCCAGGTTAGTAACTCTTATTTTATTCACTATTTGCTTTTTAAAGAATGAATGTGGTATATAGAGGGTTTAGAGACACTTGGACTAATATATCCCCTTAAAAGTAATTATACCATGTTTTCCTGCAATTTGCTCTTATATATCTGTTTCATCACCTTCCATCCTTTGTCTCCTGATTTTTGCTGCATCATTAATTTTACATCTCAGTTTATCCTCCCACTCTTTCCTTTTTGCTATAATTAGGCATTTATAAACCCATTCTTTATATTAAAAACTTTTCTTTATCTTTTTCTTCTGCTACCTGCTCCCATTTCTTTAGTGCTCTTTCTACTTTTTTCTTGGTCTCATAACATTTGTGATCATACCACCCTTCTCTATTTTGTGTACATGTATTACTCTCCATTATTTTCCACCCTGCCTTTTTATTACTTGCTCCATTTTAGACATAGCTCCCTGTATCTTAACCACCACTTTTCAAAATTGACCTTTTAGGATATTTCATATATATACAAGGGCCATCCAATGAATAAGTTTCCCTGTTTTTTCTCTGCAAACCACATGGTGGCTGTGCTTGATCTTCAGCAGCATGTCCTTGCTTTGTGTTCCCAAATATGATGCAAACTGCCATGGAGCTACTTGAAAGCATGTATGCTTGTGAACTCCACTCTTACTCACTTTTTCACAGCAAAAAATGAAACGACTATTGATTTTCATTACCATTTAGTGTGTATTTATGGTGAAGGATGTATGATCATCCAAATGGTTCACCACTTTGGTTCATGGTTCCTAGAAGGATGCAGAATTTGCATGGTGGAGAGCGCAGCAGTAAGCCAATTACCGCTGCAGACAATGCAGCCACTGTTGCAAAGATCAGTCCATTAGCAGTGATAAGATAATGAATCAACTGCCACCTGGTTTGGAAATTGGATGCTCCTCTATTACAACAATCCTGTCAGATGTCTTGCAGTATCGAAAAGTTTGTTCAAGATGCGTCCCTTATTCAGCTCACATGACCCAGGATTTTTGCAGAACTTCAAATGGGACCTTTTTCCAATCCAACTTATTCTCCAGATCTGAGTGACTTCCATCTATTTCCACAATTCAAGTCACACCTCGGAGACAAGTGGTTTATGACTGATGAAGAGGTGGAAGCGAAGGTGAACTGCCGCCAAGATACCAAAAGTTTTCAGACAGAAATGGTGGCTATGTGGAGAAGTAGTGTACGAGTTGTAGAACGAAAATAAAATAGGAGCTGTAGCTCTCTTGGTGATGTGAGTATTCCAGATTCTTTAGGTTCTTTCTTTTCGGAAGGATGCATTCTCAACAGGCTCAGGAAACCGGCTTTAGAGCTACAACAAATCCAGCACTGAAACACAAAATTAACCTCGGAGAAAGTCATCTGATGCAGACTGTTTTCTGTAAGGTCCGTGCTCCGATCCACTTCAATCAGCCACGCCTTGGCACCTCTCATTGGCCCACACAGAGCACATAGATTGTCCCATAAATATACACTCCTGGAAATAGAAAAAGAACACATTAACGCCGGTGTGTCAGACCCACCATACTTGCTCCGGACACTGCAAGAGGGCTGTACAAGCAATGATCACACGTACGGCACAGCGAACACACCAGGAGCCGCAGTGTTGGCCGTCGAATGGCGCTAGTTGCGCAGCGTTTGGGCACCGCCGCCATCAGTGTCAGCCAGTTTGCCGTAGCGTACGGAGCTCCATCGGTCTTTAACACTGGTAGCATGCCGCGACAGCGTGGATGTGAACCGTATGTGCAGTTGACAGACTTTGAGCGAGGGCGTATAGTGGGCATGCGGGAGACCGGGTGGATGTACCGCCGAATTGCTCAACACGTGAGGCGTGAGGTCTCCACAGTACATCGATGTTGTCACCAGTGGTCGGCGGAAGGTACACGTGCCCGTCAATCTGGGACCGGACCGCAGCGACGCATGGATGCACGCCAAGACCGTCGGATCCTACGCAGTGCCGTAGGGGACCGCACCACCACTTCCCAGCAAATTAGGGACACTGTTGCTCCTGGGGTATCGGCGAGGACCATTCGCAACCGTCTCCATGAAGCTGGGCTACGGTCCCGCGCATTGTTAGGCCATCTTCCGCTCACGCCCCAACATCGTGCAGCCCACTTCCAGTGGTGTCGCTACATGCGTGAATGCAGGGACGAGTGGAGACGTGTCGTCTTCAGCGATGAGAGTCGCTTCTGCCTTGGTGCCAATAATGGTCGTATGCGTGTTTGGCGCCATGCAGGTGAGAGCCACAATCAGGACTGTATACAACCGAGGCACACAGGGCCAACACCCAGCGTCATGGTGTGGGGAGCGATCTCCTACACTGGCCGTACACCTCTGATGATCGTCGAGGGGACACTGAATAGTGCACGGTACATCCAAACCGTCATCGAACCCATCGTTCTACCATTCCTAGACCGGCAAGGGAACTTGCTGTTCCAACAGGACAATGCACGTCCGCATGTATCCCGTGCCACCCAACGTGCTCTAGAAGGTGTAAGTCAACTACCCTGGCCAGCACAATCTCCAGATCTGTCCCCCATTGAGCATGTTTGGGACTGGATGAAATGTCGTCTCACGCGGTCTGCACATCCAGCATGAACGCTGGTCCAACTGAGGCGCCAGCTGGAAATGGCATGGCAAGCCATTCCACAGGACTACATCCAGCATCTCTATGATCGTCTCAATGGGAGAATAGCAGCCTGCATTGCTGCGAAAGGTGGATATACACAGTACTAGTGCCGACATTGTGCATGCTCTGTTGCCTGTGTCTATGTGCCTATGGTTCTGTCAGCGTGATCATGTGATGTATCTGACCCCAGGAATGTGTCAATAAAGTTTCCCCTTCCTGGGACAATGAATTCACGGTGTTCTTATTTCAATTTCCAGGAGTGTAGATGAAACATTGATACACCACCACATCTATACCTGGCTTGAAGCCCGAGAGAACCTAGAAAATAAAATATTTCACAATTGTAAATAACCCACTTGCATTCTTTTGTAAAATAGGGAAACTTATTTATTGGATGACTCTCGTATTTTGATTACTCATAAGTAAGTAATCTTTATAAATATTAAAAGCAGAAGCATTATTAACAGTGAAGTATTCTTCATATTTAAATTTGAATTTATGAGTCACTATGTTTACACTCAGTCTTCACTTACTTGTTGTTGTATAATTGAAACGTTTTCAAGATCATTCGATCTCATCATCAGCTGTTTGGTGACTAGATGAACCTTCCTCTTCTTCCACTACTACGGAGTTCCGATCACTCTGCCATCTGGTGTTAGGGGCACTAAGTTTTAATACTTCATTTAATGCCGGGATTTCAAAATTTATAACTTTATCACGGTTTTTGTTTATGAAAATTTTTTCCCAAATATCCAATTCTATGGGTGTACTTAAAGATTTTAACAGTTTAATGTTGTGGCCAATGTTGTGGTTTTCTGTCCAAAAATGGTGTGAAACTGCAGATTTTTCTGTTTGTTTCAACTTAAAGGAACATTAAGTTGAAACAAACAGAAAAATCTGCAGTTTCACACCATTTTTGGACAGAAAACCACAACATTGGCCACAACATTAAACTGTTAAAATCTTTAAGTACACCCATAGAATTGGATATTTGGGAAAAAAATTTCATAAACAAAAACCGTGATAAAGTTATAAATTTTGAAATCCCGGCATTAAATGAAGTATTAAAACTTAGTGCCCCTAACACCAGATGGCAGAGTGATCGGAACTCCGTAGTAGTGGAAGAAGAGGAAGGTTCATCTAGTCACCAAACAGCTGATGATGAGATCGAATGATCTTGAAAACGTTTCAATTATACAACAACAAGTAAGTGAAGACTGAGTGTAAACATAGTGACTCATAAATTCAAATTTAAATATGAAGTAATCTTTATTTCCATTTCAATTACAAATTATTATACATTTACGTACTTATTACTACACTGAGTTGCTGGTTACCCTTGGGCCTAATAGACTCAAACTGTGAGGTTGTCGAGCTAATGGGTCCCTATTGGCAACTTATCTAAAATAATTTCATCTTCATTTTCGTCATATTTACTTCCTCAACCATTTACTCATAATTATTAACCTTAACTATTTGTATTAAAGAATTTGAAAACAAGTGAGCGCCACTAAATGCAACAAGATTGTGACCAACTGAGTTTCAGTAATAGAAAATGCTATATAATGTACATTCAACCATTAATTTTTAATTAATTACACATATGTACCTCTTTTTAAAATGCACAGTAAACTAAAATGTAATTACTAACAATATGTTTTAACAAAGTAAACTCCTAAATAATATAAACTAAAATTAATTTGTAGAGTCTTAATGATCTTACTGTAATCTGGGACGGATGTTTATAGCAGGTTCCCTATTAAGGCTGCTGCTTCTACAACCAGTTGTCTGAAGTTTAGACTAATTGCTTCTGAAACATATGTCCAAATTAATTTATGAACTTTGGTAGTTGGCTTTTCCACACTGCGTCACTTTTTAATTTTTGAGAAACTAGTTTCAGGAGCAGTTGCTTCCATTTTCATCCTCGAAGGTCCAGTTCAAACTCTTGAGGTTAAAAGTGGAAGCAGTGGCAATTGCTTCTGAAACTAGTCCCTTACATAGTGTGAAAAACAGACTACCAAAGTTGATTAGGTTAGTGGTACCACAACAACTTGACTGTTTCAGCAGTTGCAGCTTATCCAGTTCTTCCTGGAAACAGTAGTGTAAGAAATGGTATGACAACACAGGGGAAGGTGATGGGTTCCCGAGGAGTATACCAACAACCTCCACCTCCAGTTGTGGTACGACATGTGTTCACTTCTTCACAAGGAATTCCTGTGACAATGGCTGTTCTTCCTCAGGCTCAAGCCCCACCAGAAGTAAGTATACTCACTTATGTAGTAAGTATACATCCCTTAAACCAACAAAGAAAACTGTTCCAAACTGAGAATTTATTCTCAGGAACTATTTGTAGTTGGTTTATTAATACTCGTCACTTGTTTATATTTATGAGAGACTAGTTTTAAAGACATTCGCCTCCATTTTCAATCTCTTTCCAACTGGCATCTGTTGTCTGCTCTCTCTCTCTCTCTCTCTCTCTCTCTCTCTCTCTCTCTCTCTCTCTCTCTCTCTCTGGTGGTGGAACTACTATGAACTTCTTTGTCAAATTATCTACTGGTGGGATTTCAAAGGTCATTACGCGATCCTTATTTTTCCATATAAATATGTTCTCCCATGTTTTCAATTTATTTTGGTTTATCACTCCTTTTAATAATTTTGGATTTGTATCAATGTCATGGTTTTCATTCCAAAAGTGAAATGCTACTGCTGACTTACCTTCTTGTTTCAATCTGATGTTTCTAAAGTGCTCTTTGACTCTAGTTTTTAAATTTCTTTTAGTTTGACCTATGTAGCATTTCTCACAATTCTTACAACTTATCTGGTATATTCCGGATCTGTTAACTGATGGGATTTTATCTTCTGTTTTTGAATTTAGCAATTTTAAAATTGTCTATTAGTAGGTGTTAAGGTGATATTTTGTTCCTTGAAGATCTTTTTAAATTTATTAAATGTTTTTGGGTGATATGTGAATGAACTGAATATGCTGTTGCTTTCTTTTTCTTTTGTAAATGTGGTTGCTTCCTTAATGGTTTTCTTTAGTTTAGCTTTTCTAATTTTCTTCAACACCAAACTTTTGTTGTATCCATTTTCCTCAGCTATGTGTAGTATTGTTTTTTGTTCTTTGAAATATTCTTCTTTTTCCATGGGTATGATGACTAGTCTGTGTGTAAGGCTGTTTATTATTGCATGTTTATATGTAACTGGGTTGTGGCTATTATTTTTTATGTAATTTTCTGAATGTGTTGGTTTCCTGTATATTCCAAATTTTATTTTTGTGTCATTCCTGATGATATTTAGATCCAAGAAAGAGGGTTGTCCATTCGTTTCCTTTTCTATAGTGAATTTTATAGTCCTTTCTTGCAGAATGAGTAATTTTAATGCATCTTCTAAATGTTTATTCGGTACAATTGCAAAGATGTTGTCAACATATCTATACCAACTTTGAAGATCAATGGGAAGGAAGGACTTTTGGCAAATGAGTCAACTTTTCTCCACTTAAAAGTTTTTTAATGAAGACTAGTTTCTGGGAACTTCTTCCCTATCCTCAGTTCTGTGGTTGACTGATGATGCACCCGTAGTCTGCATCTGGCTTGGTTTTGTGCTGCCATCTGATACTCTCATCTACAGCGGAAATTTCAAAGTTCATCAAGAGGTTCCATTTCATCATAATGAATATGATTTCCCAAATCTGCACTTCTAGAGGTTTCTCTGCCTGTTTGATCAATTCTATTTCTTGCTTTATGTTGTGATTCTCAGACCAAAAGTGATGTGCTTTGGCAGACTTGTCCATGAGTTTGAATTTAATATTTCTGAGGTATTCTTTCATTCTTGTTCCTAGATTCCTTTTAGTCTTCCTTTTAGTCTTAAGTCATGTCGTAATCCTGGCAGCTCATTTGATAAATGCCTGATAACTGAGTTTTTGGTGTGCTATTTTTCAGAGGATGGTTTAGTAAGTTGCAGATGTTGTGTTTGTTCTGAGGAGCTAATTTTATGTTGAAGTTCTTAAATATCTTTTCAAATTTTTTGAAGTATTTTGGATTAAATGTAAATTTGTCATATCTGATGTTTGGGTTTTCTAGTTTTTAACTTAGTAATTTCCTTAAAGTTTTTGTTTCTTTTGTGTCTGTAGATAAATTTGTTGATGAAATTTATCTTGTAGTTGTTCAATTTGGCAACCTGGTGTATGTGAATGTACTCTTGTTCATATTCTGTTTTTGTTAGTGGAATGTTGATTAATCTGTGAACCAAACTATGGAAGACTGCATATTGATGTAATGGGTTACATTAAATGTAATTGTCAACATGTGTTGCTTTTCTGTATATTCCAAATTCTAATCCCGTTTGTGTTCCTATGATTTTCAAATCTAGAAAAGATAGCTATCCATCCTGTTCTACTTCAAGGGTGAAATCTATAGGTTTTTCTTTTAGGTTTAGCAACTTTATAGCATCATTGGTTAGTCTCTAGGAACTCTAGCAAACACATTGTCGACATATCACATTTGAAAATCTGTGGAAAGGCTTTAGTAATGTGTTTTTCTAAATTACTCATGAACAGATTAGCTAACAATGGAGAAAGGGGGTTACCCAAGGCCAAGTCTGCAGTTTGTTGGAAGATCTTGCTGGAGAATGTGAAGCTGTTTTGTTCAATACATAGGATGGTTAGTTTGATGTATTCTTCTATTTTATCATCCGCAACATTGCTTTTGGATAACCAGCCTTTCATCAATTTTTTATTTTTTCTACTGGTATGCTTGTAAATAGAGATTTGATATCGAAGGATACCATCACCTCTCCAGTTTTTATAAGTGTTTTCAACTTTCTTTACCAGGTCAAATGAATTTTTTATGCTTAAGATTCAAACTTTTCAAACTTGTCAAATTCTTCCACCAACCATTTGCCAGTTTGTATGTCGGGGCATCTACATTCTTAATAATGGGTCGCATGCTATTGTCTGTCTTGTGAATCTTCGGTAGGCAGTATCATTTTGGCAAATTAGGATTGTTTACAATTATACTGTTTTTTATCTTATCTGTAACTATGGGTTTTCTTTAATTGCTTTTCTGGTGGTTTCTATGTATCTCTTTAGTGGGATTTTTTGTTAGGGTTGTATATTCTGGATTTTGTAATAGTTCGACTCGCTGGTTGTAATCATTTTGGTCCATAATGACTACCTAGTTTCATTTGTCTGCTTTCAGATATAAGACTGGTTTTTGCCTCAATGTTCGAATAATTTGTTTATAGTTATGTTTCTGTCCAAATATCATCCTCTTGAGAATTTCTAAGCATTTTGAGTTTGCTAAATTTTTTTTCACTACCATTTTCCAAAAAGAGATTATGGTGAGGTCAGTGATGAAATCGTCTAAATTGCACGAGTTGCTGACACACATTTTAAAACCTTTGCACCATATGGAGCAGAAGTGTGAATTTAGTAAAAGACATAGGTTAAAGCTCTGAGAGCAAAAGTTATGTAATTAAAGCAAATTTAAGATATTAAGACTAATTTCAGCTGAGGCTCAATTTCACCAACCCATGTTAAAAACATTGTAATACTATGTTTGCTCACACAGTTTAAAATTTAAACATAATATTAAAACTGTGGTATTTTGTCATGGTTTTATTGCAGATTGTTAGCTAACATCTTGTTAACATCAAAGACAACTACAACAACTTTTGAAAAATTCCCAATGCATTTTTGTTAATGCAAGACGGTGCCCTCGTCAATAACAGACAATAGTTAGCACCACACCATGAATTTTATTGATTAAAATTGTGTTGTTAACTTCAAAAAGTGCACTTTCTTGCAGACTTAACAAGCAACTGTTGTAATTTTATATGTAAAATGTAGCACCAAAAAATGCGAGTAGCAAAGTGGGCAAAACTTAGTAATGAGTAATTAAGGATCACACAAACACCAACAAAAATACTATAAATAATCTACAACACAATCTGTATGTTAGAAGTATTGGCCATGGCTGTTGAGACACTTCTCCCACGGTGACACAAGGTGGTGAATGGCTGTCTCATAAAAGTCCCGGGGCTGCAATGTGAGCCAGTTCCTGTATGTTAGAAGTATTGGCCCTGGCTGTTGAGACACTTGTCCCACTGTGACACAAGGTGGTGAATGGCTGTCTCATAAAAGTCCCATAGCTGCAATGTGAGCCAGTTGCTGTATGTTAGAAGTATTGGCCCTGGCTGTTGAGACAGTTGTCCCACTGTGATACAAGGTGGTGACTGGCTGTCTCATAGAAATCTCAGAGCTACAGTGTGAGCCAGTTCTGCACGTACAACTGGACGTTGTCATCCAAGGTGAATCGTTTACCCGTCAGAGCCTTTTTAAGGTGACCAAAAGTGGCGTAATCACAGGGAGAGTGGTCTGGACTGTATGGAGGGTGGCCGACAACGTCCCATTTGAATTTATGCAGGAGTGTTGCGACTGTGTTGGCCATATGCTTTCGTGGAGCAGAATTACTCCACGGGTGAGATTGCCTGGCATTTTGATTTGATCGCTTGACGAAGGTTGGTCAAGGATTGCCAGTAATGCAGGGCATTCACTGTTGTCTCGTGATGCAGGAAGTGTAACAGAAGGGGCCTATCTTGGTCAAAGAAGAACGACAGCATAATCTTTCCTGCACTTGTGTGGATTGCCTTGGCTTTTTTTGGTGATGGTGACTCTGGATGCTTCCACTGGAGACTTTGCCGTTTTGATTCTGGTTGGAAATGATGACACCATGACTCAACTCCAGCCACGACTCTTGCCAGGAACTCATTCCCTTCCCTAGCATAGCACTGCAGATGACCAAGACAGTGGGCCATTTGACATGCTTCCTGGTGTGGTTGAAGATTGTGGAGCACCCGTTGGGCACACACTTTGTGCAACAGCAGTGGTTCCTTCATGATGGTGTGAACACTTCCAATGCTCAATCCGACCTTGGTGGCTATGGCTTTCACTGTCACTCGGGGGTCCTGGGTAATGAGTGCATCAACCAGCTGGACGATGTCATCAGTAATGCAGTGTGGTTCTCCAGACTGTGCGTCATCGGCTAACGACAGTCGTCCTTGCCTGAAGCACTTGTGGCATGCCTTGACCCTTGCAAGGGACATGCATTGTTCACCATGCACTTGTGACATTCGTTGATGAATGTCTGTTCCCCCTACTCCTTCCGCTGTCAGAAAATGAACAACACCTCTTTACTCTTCATTTGACGCCTCCATTTCACTGTTTGCAAAGCGACTGGCAGCGTAGGACAATTTTTTTTTTTTTTTTTTTTTTTTTTTAATTTACGTCCTCCAACGTTAAGTCATATTGGTGAACGAATTGGGTGAAATGATACTCAAATGAATCCAGGATCCATGGAGCTTAGAGTTACCCGACATTCGTCTTGAAGGATAAGGGAAAACCCCAGAAAAAAACCTTATCCAGATAACTCACCCTGACCGAGATTCGAACTCGGGACCTCTTGAATGTGAGGCAGACACACTACCATCTATGCTACCGAGGGCCCAAATGACTTTGTTGTCGACGGGCCCTAAAACCCCACACACTCACTCACTCACTCTATGCTACCGAGGCGGGCAGCGTAGGACGATGATTCATGCTGTTGCTAGCTTGGTATAATCACATGACGTGCACACGTGCCCTCTAGCGACAGGTTGTGAACTTCTACGCTCTTTTCGAAACAACACTTTGTTACACACGCCACAATATTACCCTCCTATCACTGATTTGCACATACCAGACTCTGGCTCGTTTCTTTTTGAACACCCCTTATAAAACAGATAAGTGAACTTGGTTACCAAGTATTGTAGTTCATTTATAATATTTGGATTGCTTCATTGTCAGTAGCTTCAGTTATGTACAAAACAAAAGTACTGTTCGCCATTTGAAGCAGTTGCTTGAATAAATGCACAAATGGTAACTTTGGAAATTCCAACATTTACCATTAAATGAAAAGTGCATAAAATCTTGGAGGAGAATAAGGCATGCTTCTGTTGGTAGTATTCTAACCTAATGTATTTGTTTTAAAACATATTTTAATAAATTAACTTTAAAGAGAGTCGATTAAAGTCTTTAATCGACTCTCTTTAAAGTTAATTTATCATAACACTGTTTTCAACACTTCCAAGAAAGGAATTGCAATATTTTAATAACCTCTTCAAAAATTCTGTATTGCTTCAAAAGCTGTCCTTTTGCTGGTTATCAAATACTTATGATGCACATACATTCTTCCATTAAGAATGGCATCCACAAATGTCAAATGCAACAAAATCACAAAAACAGTTTCATTTACACAGAAAATGAAGAAAAACCATGGCATCCTTGACGACGAAGTGTGTTGACTGAAGATGTGGGTAAATGTCCATGAAATCGATTTTTTAAAAAGATAAAAGTATTAACATCAACTTCTTAAGATAAGTGGACATTAAGAAGCAAGTATTTTTATTTGTATAACAGTTTCATTTACTCAGTAATTTCTCATTAATAGCATTTATTACACTTTTTAACACAGGGTTAACTTAGCAACAAGTTTAACACTTTGTTAAATAGCATTTTTTGATGAAATAGAATTTGAATTTTATTAATTGAGGCATCCCGGGTTACAAGCCGTGTTAAATTGATGAAGTTGCTTGAGCTTTCAGCCATCTTGACTCTGGCCTTCTTCAGGAAACTGACATGAGCCACCAGTTGGTTAAACTATATACTCTGAACCAAGTGTGTGGGGTAAGTAAGTGCGGGCCAATGGAGGGCAGGTCCTCTCTGATTAGTCTGGCTTGGCATTGAGAAGTGTGTGCCTTTCTCTTGTATACTCTAGTATTAGGACCTTGAGTGAAGTGCTGAGCTGGAGGCCATTATCTCTATTAAAATTATTCTTGGATTTTAATTTAATTTCTTTAGCAACTGGTGGCTCATGTCCGTTTCCTGAAGAAGGTCACAGAATCAAGATGGTTGAAAGCTCGAGTGACTTCATCAATTTAACACGGCTTGTAACCCGAGAAGTCTTAATTAGGAATCATTGACGTGAAAGTTTCAAGTCTTATAAAATTTGAAATTACTTTAGTGTTAAATGAGTTTAACATCGGTTGGTGAAATCGGCCCTTAAGCGGTTAAGTGGGTGAAGGAAAGTGAATGGAATGCTTGTATTTTTATACATGAGTTGTGTGCAGGTTGCAGAAAGTCCACATGTGGGGCAGTACATTCTGGTGCAGCGTACTGGCGTGGGTGATCAAGTAGTAAGGAAGGGAGCTCCACCACCTCCTCGTGCTTCAAGTGCTCCTCCCTCCAACAATGGTGGTCGTCCTGGGGGGGCACTTGGCCTTGGACGTGGTCGTCCAGCAAGTGTTGACGTGCAGCAACATGGAATTGAATATGTGCCGAACTCGTACGGTGAACAATTTGTTGTCCAGTGTCCTAATCCTGGCACTCAGGCCATCACGAAGAAAAACAATGAAAATGTGCCGTATGCCGACACTTCTGATCCTGTTGTTCAGAGCTATACTATAATCAATCCTAACACCAATGCAGCGGACAGACCAACTGCAAGAACGGCACAAAGAAGTGATCCTTCACAGTGTGCTTGCAATCTGAAAGCAATGATTATGTGCAAGAAATGTGGTGCATTTTGTCACGACGACTGCATAGGACCGTCGCGACTTTGCGTGACGTGTCTCATCCGGTGAATGTGTGCAAGGTTTTTATTCTGCCAGACTCTTCCTTCTTTAATTTATTTAATTAAACGGTTGTGAATAAAACAAATTTGTATTGCTTGTGAGCGTGCTTAAAAAGGAAATATTGTAAACACCATGACAACAATCATTTAAGCTCAGCCAATCGGAATTGAGGGACTACTTTGAATGCTCCATTCACAATGGATTACAGCATAGCTGAATTAGTCAATCATATTGCTTCTCTACCCACTTAAAACTTAGAAAACTAAATGGTTTGTATATTTACAAGGAGGAAATAGCGCTAAATTCTTGTTGTAAATGTTACAGTCTAGTATTGTAAAATATGTTTAGCTTTAATTATGCATTAGCAAATAAAATCTACAAAATCTTCATTAAAAGCCAAAGAAGATTGTTATGTACAGGACTGATTATATTGAATATTAATTTTAAAATAAGTATTTTAACTACCTCTTGGAATCATGTAAATCAAACAGGCCAATGTCAAAACTTTTCTAGTAACTGAGCTATTTCATTGTTAAAGCTTGTAACTTCAATGAAAATTATAACTAAATATCAAATATGTGGAACAAAAATTATAAATATACATAAAGTCTTAAATGTTGTTAAGTTGACATCAATGTCAAGACAGTGAGTAAATAATATTTCTTAATTTTGGGTGTGTAAATCAGAATTTTTATGCACACACATAGTTTTCAGGATTTAGACTTTAATAGCATAGATAGGCAATAATTTGCTGTGGTGTGCTATAAAAACAAAATAAAAAAAAGGTAATAGCAACCTAATCATTTTCCAGGCTTCCATGAAATTTTATTCTAAGGTTAAGGAGTTAATGAATCTCATGCATGTCGAGTTATATACATATTATATCTATTGTACTTTAGCTGGCTGTAAATCCAAGGAATTGCTGTCTTTAGTTGAACTCTGTGGCTATGTCTTAGACATCCATTGTGAGTGGCACATTTTAAACTAATGTCATAGAATAAGGAAAGAAAGCAACCCACCTTCAAGTGCCATTCACATGACAAGCTGAGACTGGCAAGCCTGAATTGGATTCTCACTGTCACTGTTTTGTGACCTACAGTCTCTCCGGCTCTGAAGTGCAGTTGTATTACTTCACCAATAAACATGTGTTCGTTATTAAATTATAGATGAGTCATTTATTACACATCAGCTTCACTTACGTACCTATATTGAGGACATGTTTTGCGAACCATCGTTCGCATCGTCAGCTCTTATGCGACTAAAGCTTGATCCAGTGGTGTGGGTAGCTCTGGAGTTGCTGCTGCCATCTGTTAGTTTTGTGATGAATTTAAATGTAGGGTTGTCTTCTGGCGGGATTTCAAAGTTCAGTAGTTGGTTTTTATGTTTTTCTGTGTATATTCTCTCCCATATGACGAGTTCACTCTGTTTTTGTATGTATTTTAGTAAGGTACGTAAGTGAAGCTGATGTGTAAATTTCCAAATTAGTAAAATACATACAAAAACATAGCGAACTTGTCATATGGGAGAGAATATACATAGAAAAACATAAAAATCAACTAATGAACTTTGAAATCACACCAGAAGACAACCTCACATTTACATTCATCACAAAATCAATAGATGGCAGCGGCAACTCCAGAACTACCCACACCACTAGATCAAGCTTTAGTCGCATAAGAACCGACGATGCGAAACATGTCCTCAATATAGGTACGTAAGTGAAGCTGATATGTAATAAATATGACTCATCTATAATTTAATAATTATTTCGCTTCACTGTGGTGTTCCAATATAGTTAAATTTCGATATGTGTTGATGTTTACGTCTGACTTACTGTGGTCATCAACTTTCACTGCAGCTCATGTTTAAATCTTTTGGAAGTTACTCTCCCCATTCATTACTCGAATGTACTGAATAAGCAATAATATACCAATAAATTAAGGAACTATTTCCACTATTTTCTTTGAACGCGTTTCGCCTCTACTTGAAGGCATTAAGGCATTATCAAGCATAATTGGATCACCAACAGATATCTCCTTTCTGGAGAGTCATGATCAAGTGGAGGTGAAATGTGTTGAAAGAAAATTTGTGGTATGTGAGGTAAGAGTGTATAATTTTAACTATTTTTCATGTTTCTCCATGCATATAAATGACATACAGTAAAATCAAGTAATCATATGGCCATGATGTTCAAGATATGATAAACTGAGTGGCTGCAAGGCACTCTTTGTTTCTGTTTTTTGGATGATTACTCATATCCAACTTAAAATAAAGCAGACCACGTCCATATCTGTCCTTAACAAATGCTTTACATTCACATAGTATATTGGAAGGTTTCAAACATTTTCAGCTCATGGGTTCCTCTATACATACCGTAATGTAAAAGTGTCTATGCAGTGTGTTAAGCCAGTAAGATAGCTAACAATACCCCTAAGCCTAGACCTATTTAAACTCAGAAGAAACTCATTAATTTACCTCCAGGTCCTTCTTTTGGGATGACATTCAATTCCACTGCCGCATTCCTCATCATGTCTTCTCTGCTCTGAAAACGGGATCCTTTTAATGGCATCTTCAACCACAAGTCAGAAGGAGTTATGTATGGAGAGTAGGAAGGTTGTTTGACAAAACAGTCTGGATCATTTGTGATGAATGTGCTCGAGCATTGTCAAGATGCAACTGCCAGGTTTTTGCCGTCCAGAGATCTGGTCTTTTCTGCCAAACTGCATCATGGAGATAGCGGAGAACATCATGATAGTATTGCTTTGTCACTGACCAGATATCAAAGAACACTCGAAACTTCACCTTCATTTTGTTTCTCACCTGTTGTGCTCTTTTCGGCCTTGGAGACTCAACTTACCCCCGAACATCATGTCCAATCACCTTTTGTATTTTACAAATTGTTTCTTTTTGAAAATCGCCTAGTTTTTGGTAAAATTTGAGCAGTATCTTTGCACAGTTCATTGACATAACATCACTAGATCACATGGAAAAAATTAAGGTCATATACTTTTAAATAGGCATTGTAGTATTGTATGTGACACACACTATCAGTTTTTGGTTTCTGTAAAATATATTTGTGGGCTTATAACATTTTGAAAACTTACATATACTATCAAGAATTCAAACATGGTCATGAATTTTCAAGTACCAGGTTCAGATAACATAGGAATGATAACAGGCCAAACGCTGAGAGAGGAGGATGGCAGACATGTCAACTGATGAAGAGGTGTTCTGTCAATAATCAAGAGCAAAAATATATTAAAAGTGACTAAACTGTATTTTTAATTATGCATTTCATTTTTTAATTCTAATTTGAATAACTTTTAATTTTAACTTAAAGAAATCAATTCAGTTTTCATTACAATTTCTCTAAACAAATTCCAGCGGGTTTCTTGTTCATAATTGCAAATAGCATTACAAACGTATAGCTTTTTTCCAGTTCCAGGCTTTGCCAGTTTCAGCAAGTTGTAAAAAGAAATAAGCATTTAGCTCTGTCAAAAGTGATCACCTTGAGAAAGCAAATATGAAAATACCTGTGGATTGATTACTTTCTGCTATCATTCATTGATTCACTCATTCTTTCACATCATCCACTTGCATAAGAATGCTCTATTAGAAATAAGACATATGGAGACTGATATCCAACTTTTTAGATACTTTACAGTTTTATTAGATGCATGGTATCTCCTTAAAAGGTACATGCATAGAGGGCTTAGGTTGATAATTTGGTTCATAAAGGCTAAATCAAAATGAAAGGATTGAGACAAAATAGTGCTGATTCCCAGTTTAATATTATTATGTTATTTTACAAAAAAATGCAAACGTTATATTTGTAAATACAGGGTGTGGCACTGAGTATTTTGTCATGATACTTTCAAACAAGCCTATAGGTAGACTATTTTGTGCTTTCTATGTTTCATATATCCTGTAAATGAAAACAACAGCAATAAGACTGTGTCACAAATCATTTCATCCATGTGAAGATTCAGAATGAGATATAATATGTTGTAAATGTACTATTTTTTAAGAAGTGCTTGTATAAACTAATTTTTCATCTAGACAAATGGCTGATTTCACCAATCTTGAACTAATGCCTTATTAAGTAAAGCTTTCAATTAAAGCCATTGTCATAAATCACTCATTAAACCTCTTAAGGCCAATTTTGCCACCGGTCTTTAGTTAACTTAAATTATACTGGAACCTGAATTTTTAGATGAAAATAATTGAATATTTTATATAAAAATTATTTGTGGTTGGTTTATTGACACTCGTCACTTACTTTTTCATATATTTATGAGAGACTAGTTTCAAAGGCCCTGGCCTCCATTTTCAATCTCTTCCCAACTGGCAACTGTTGTTATCTGCTCTCTCTGGTGGTGGAACTATGAACTTTTTTGTCAAATTATCTGCTGGCGGGATTTCAAAGTTCATTACGCGATCCTTATTTTTCCAGATGAATATGTTCTCCCATGTTGTCAATCTATTTTGGTTTATCACTGCTTTTAATAATTTTGGATTTGGATCAATGTCATGGTTTTCATTCCAAAAATGAAATGCTACTGCTGACTTGTCTTCTTGTTTCAATCTGATGTTTCTAAAGTGTTCTTTGACTCTGGTTTTTAAATTTCTTTTTGTTTGACCTATGTAGCATTTTTCACAATTCTTGCAATTTATTTGGTATATTCCAGATTTGTTACCTGAAGGAATTTCATCTTTTGTTTTTGAATTTAGTAATTTTAAAATTGAGTATCTATTAGTAGGTGCCAAGATGATATTTTGTTCCTTGAATATCTTTTTAAATTTATTAAATGTTTTTGGATGATATGTGAATGAACTGAATATGCTGTTGCTTTCTTTTTCTTTAATAAATGTGGTTGTTTCCTTAATGGTTTTCTTTAGTTTAGATTTTCTAATTTTCTTCAACACCAAACTTTTGTTGTATCCGTTTTCTTCTGCTATGTGTATTATTGCTTTTTGTTCCTTGAAATATTCTTCTTTTTCCATGGGTATGTTGACTAGTCTGTGTGTAAGGCTGTTCTTACACACAGACTAGTCAACATACCCATGGAAAAAGAAGAATATTTCAAGGAACAAAAAGCAATAATACACATAGCAGAAGAAAACGGATACAACAAAAGTTTGGTGTTGAAGAAAATTAGAAAATCTAAACTAAAGAAAACCATTAAGGAAACAACCACATTTATTAAAGAAAAAGAAAGCAACAGCATATTCAGTTCATTCACATATCATCCAAAAACATTTAATAAATTTAAAAAGATATTCAAGGAACAAAATATCATCTTGGCACCTACTAATAGATACTCAATTTTAAAATTACTAAATTCAAAAACAAAAGATGAAATTCCTTCAGGTAACAAATCTGGAATATACCAAATAAATTGCAAGAATTGTGAAAAATGCTACATAGGTCAAACAAAAAGAAATTTAAAAACCAGAGTCAAAGAACACTTTAGAAACATCAGATTGAAACAAGAAGACAAGTCAGCAGTAGCATTTCATTTTTGGAATGAAAACCATGACATTGATCCAAATCCAAAATTATTAAAAGGAGTGATAAACCAAAATAGATTGACAACATGGGAGAACATATTCATCTGGAAAAATAAGGATCGCGTAATGAACTTTGAAATCCCGCCAGCAGATAATTTGACAAAAAAGTTCATAGTTCCAACACCAGAGAGAGCAGATAACAACAGTTGCCAGTTGGGAAGAGATTGAAAATGGAGGCCAGGGCCTTTGAAACTAGTCTCTCATAAATATATGAAAAAGTAAGTGACGAGTGTCAATAAACCAACCACAAATAATTTTTATATTAATTTTGACGTCACTGTTACTAAATTCCTCCAAACACACATTGAATATTTTATGTTTAATATGTGTACCATGTACAAAGAACAGTAGAACCTTGTTTACCGGGATCAACTGGGATCAGGTCTAATCCAAGTTAAAAATCTGTGTTATCTGGAGAATGACATTTGGCAATGTTTGGACTTGACTCTCAAAATAAAGCATCAATTTCTCGGATAGATAGTCAACATGAAAAATTCAATGCCATGGCTGGGATTTGAACCACGGATCTCCTGGTTTCCGTCCAGTCGCTCTTAACCTTTGAGCTACCATGGACAACCTTAGCCTATATACGGCTAGTGTGGTGAAATAATTAATTTCCATCAATTAACTAAAAAAATCAATTTCTCTATATAGAATAAAAAGAAGTATTTCAGAAAGTGGAGTGCCATTGTTACTAAAATTAGGCTCATTGACTCACTTGTCTAATTTTAGTATCAATTTCTCTGTTTGTTACGTCATAACAGCAGCAAGCCTCTGTTGTCTCAGTTTAGTGTATTACTTACGAGTAGTATTATCTCACATCCACTTTAACATTAGAAGTTCATTCGGCAATATTTTGACTTGACTCTCGAAATAAAGCATCAATTTCTTTATGTTTGTTACTGCTTTTACATGGACCATAACAACAGTGAGCTTTTGCTGTCTCAGTTTAGTGTATCACTTACGAGCAGCATGATCTCACATCCGCTTTAACATTAGAAATTCATTTGGCAATGTTTGGACTTGACTCTTGAAATAAAGCATCAATTTCTCTGTGTTTGTTACTGAGTTTACATGGGCCATAACCACAGCTGGCGCATCAACAGTGAGTTGATGCAGTAACGCCTTCCTCTGTAATCACTTTAAAACCTCCATCGTCAGTGTATTCATCAACATTGGAAGAGTCATCAATATTTTTAAAAATGTCTTTAAAATCTTTCTGCACATTTATTTCTTTTTCAATCTTGTTTTCTGGCAAGTCATACACCTAGGCCACAACTTTATCAAAGTTGGTGGCAAGTAGGTGCAGTGAGTGTAATGAATTCGCCCGCTGCCAAGGGAATTTGAGTAAATGACCTACTGAGAATAGCAATTTACTGTCTGTAAAACAAGTCTTCATTTACTATGCTAAATCTTTTTTCTAAAACTGGTCTAGTTTAACGAGGTTCTACTGTACTTTTTCTCAAATGGGAAGTTTGATTTGTTCTTTTCTCTCTGAATTTGCAAAGAGAACAGAATTACAAAGACATTACCTAATATCCAAAACATTTGTCTACCACTTAGTCTACCATATTCCCTTGTAAGATAATGTTTATCTTGAAGTAGATAAGTGTTTGTATAAGAGTAGAGAAAGTGATGTGAGTGTAATCAGATTCCTTAACATTTGTTGGTGAGACTAGCGCCTAGAGGTGTGTGATTTCATGACACAGAGCTACCGTAAAGAATGTACAATTGGTTCTTTTTGTCACTTAAGTAATTTTTTGTTAAGTCAAGAACCAAAGCAATAATATAGATGTTTTAAGTAGAACATATCAGCATCATAACAATAAAAGAAGCTTGATGAAATTAGCCATGAATGGTATAAGCTAATATAAAAATACTGCGGATTTCCTGAAAGATCTGCACAGAAAACCATTTCTACTTCTACCAGTAATTTCAACTTGCAGTGGAGTAGAAATATATATATATATATGTATCTTCTAAATAATGAAGATCCCTGTTTGCTTGTATTTCTTGATTCATCTTGTTTGGAATCAAATAATATTGTACCTTTAATTTATTAATTTTGGAGTCTAACTCACTTTAAAGCTGTTTATGTAATTGAAGTGTATGCGTGAACAAACATCTGTTACCTGGAATAGAAATGTATGATATGGTAATTGTCAAAAGCCATGTTTAGAACAATTTTGGAAGTGTAGAATCAGACTGAAAGATTTTGGCTACTGCCTAGGTTTAAACCCAGTTACTCTAAGCAACAGGCATCATGCCTAACCCTGTCATTAACACATTCTCCAAGATGCAGTTGGTTACATATGTGTGTAGCAAGCAATAAGCATTTTTGTCACTAGGTGGTGTATTAGATTGGCAGTGTCAGAGTTTAACACTATTATGATTTGAGTTACAAGCAATACCAATGCCCAAGCAGTGAATGTCACATAGAGTCAGTAACTGTCTCCTTACATAACAAATGTATTCATATATCTTGACAGAAATGCTGTGTAGTAGTGAGAGATGAGTAACAACTGTGATGGGGATAGCCCAGCTATTGCATAAGGCTACGAGAGGGGAGTGTGCCGCACAAGCGACTAAAATCAAAACTTAACTTTTACAAATCAAAGCTCAATCTCAAAGATCTGTGTAGCCAGTATTACAGCTATTCTAAATTAAGTTGTAATTCATACTGTTGTAATCTCCAAGCTTTTGTTGGGCCTTAAATCATATATAAGGTGTTTGGAACAAAAACTTGTTTTCCTCCAGTATGCATGATTTCTAGTCGGCCATGATATGAGTGCACTTTAAGGAGGGTACCACAGTTTTGTTAACTACATGAAGCTTAGAGAACCGCGAGGAGCGAGGAAAGGCAGGGGAAAAGGCAATACTGGGAATGTACAGTCGCACAATTAAAACAGTACTCGCCCGTTGATGTCTTCACGTTCTCAGAAGCAGTAAATCCGGAAATGTTTATTTTAGGTCCTTCATCTGCTATATCCATGTCACTGTTCCCTTCATCAGTTTTATCAGTGTCACTGCATCCTTTTACTTCAATATTCATATTCTCGAAATAATATTAATCACGATTGCGATATTCACCGTCATCGCTACTCTCTAGACCCACGTTTATATTATATCTTCTATTGTTTCCTCCATTAACCCATCTTGGCACTTAAAATCTTTTCATGTGTCTCCATGCTTCTATCCAATCATTTTGTGTAATTTGAGCTATGCAGCTTGTTGTCATAGCTTTCATATTAAAGTAATCGATATGTTCTTTGCTGCAATCTTTTGTTTAATTAAATTCCAGATAAGCTCTATAGGGTTAAGGTTACAGTGGTATGGAGGAAGGTGTAAGACTCTAAAGCTCCTTTGTTCCATTATTCTATCAAGCCAATAAACAGGTGTTTTTTAAATTAATTTTTACTATCTCTAAAAGTTCATTTCTTTTCATTTGTGGATCATGTTTAATTTTCTTTTGTGTTAGCCATCGAATAACCTGTGCCTTTCAAGGTGAAGTTTTTTGGGCTTTATTTTCCTCTACAGTATGGCACAACAGTACTTTCAGGTGGAATATTTGATATTAATTTCTCTTCTACCCACTTTTTATAATTTTGTCTGTTCATTTCATCATGGTAATCCGCTGATTTGGATTTTGAATTGTAAACCAATTCAGTTCCCTCAACTCCCGTGGATCCCCCTGTATATACAATTGCTCTTTGACCAGCACTAGTATTAGTCCAAACACCTGGTACATCCTCGTGTTGCCAGCACTTCCTGACGGTTTAGTAAGTATGGACCCAAGTCTTGTCTGTATAAACTACTGGTTTACGTGGTCCTTTTTCATTTTCACTAATAGCCCTTAAGTATTCTGCAAGTTCTGCAGCAATTTGTGGTTTCTCCATTAACACAGATCCTTTGTTTCTGCATTTATTACATTGAAATCCCATCTTTCTTAATATTTTACTGTTTCTTTGCCACCCTGAAAGTTTATTTATTCTTTAACAAAGTTCAGGAGTTTCCTCAAAGTAGTAGTTTCCTATTATTTGAAGCAAAAGGTTAGAAACAGTGATGTATTTAACATTTGAAAGCAATGAGTCGGTAATTCAAAAACAAACATCACTTAAATTAATTTAAGTGATGTTTGTTTTTGAATTACCGACTCATTACTTTCAAATAGTAATTTCCATTTTCTGTTCATAGTATGTCAAAAATTTTCTGTGCACGACGCACTTATCGAACTCGTCAAGAGATATGATTTTGTGTTGATTTTCGATTTTTCCTCGAAATTGTAACCTTAACCTTCGTTGTTGAAGCATTTTCTGTTCATGATGGTTTTCCCAGACTTAACCACTAATATTGCTGCCCTAACTGTTGCTTTTTCAAGAGATCCGAGTAACCTTTTCTCCTGTTTTTCTTGTCTCCAGAACGATATAACCTGATATATGATATGCTTTTCATCAGAATGGGATACTTTCCTTGTTTTTAACTTTATAGATGCCTCTGTAGTTAAACTCTTCACAAGCATATGCCAATATCACAAGCAATGCAACTGCCACTACACTATTACAATTTTAACTGCAGAAGAAAAAGTTCAAAGAAGCACCGTGTTGAACTGTACATCTGCATGTCACATTGGAAACATCTCAGTATTGTTGATGTTTGCATTATCCGCACTGTACCTGCGGTATTCTGCCTACTTGTGACGTATCTGTTTAGTAACTCTTCTTGCCAGGTGCATTCATATTGTGGCCAACTAGTACCAACTGCTGGCCTTTCAACATCGGTGCAGAGTCCCTGTAGCGAGTTAGCATCTAGGCATATGCCCTTGTATGTGCTGCATTGATATAAGTTTCATCCATATATACTAAATTATGGCCTTCATTGCAATATCTTTGAATATCTCACACATGCTTGTCTTTTTGACCATAGGCATGATGTTGCATTAAAATTTGCATGTTGTGCTTGATTTTCGTCCATCTAAATCCTAGCCTCATAAGCACTTTCTTCAGATTTGGTTTTTCTTTTTCTGTGATGTAAAAATTATTCACATTTCGCCTAACTACTTCATTAAAACCATCCAAATTAGATTTTGTGCATGTTCTTGATCTTTGTTTGCCTGTCGTAGAGGATGACGTTGCTCTAGAATCAGTGGCGGTTGTTTCCTTAATTCTAACCGTGATTTCAGACATCTCTCACCTCGTACTCTTTCCCAAATTTTCATAACAAACCCAGAACAGTGTTCCTTTTTCATAAATCTATAGACATTGCTTACTACTGCATAAAACACAGAAGCTAGTAACATGAAGCAACAAATACTACATAAAATATAATTATTTGTCACAAACTTCAGTTATCTTTTAAGAAATTGATGAAAATATCCACAGAACTTAAGACACTAGTTTCCAGAGTATAATAATGAACCCATGTCTCATCACACGCAACATGTGCCTCAAAAAGTCCTTCCCTTTTTTCAGAAATCAATTCAGAAGTGTTTCACAGATCTCCATCCTGGCCTGTTTTCGCTGCTTGATTAATTTGGGAACCCATCAGCACTAATTTTTCTAATAATGGTTTGATCACTACCAATGCAATTTCTTGAACATTGGAGCGGTGATTATCTTCAATAAGCTCTTGAATGGCATGGATGTTGTCACTTGTGAGACTTGACCTTGGGCATCGAGCATGACTTTCATTTCTCACAAATTCTCGGTCCAACTCAAATAGCCTGACCCAAGTAAACACTCGATTCTGGGACTATGTAGTGTCCTCAAATTGTGCCTTTAAACAATTTGAAATTTGTGAAGGTTTGACCCCTTCATTGGTTAAAATCTTTATTATAATGGATTGCACAACAGATGAAGGAACTTTCTGCTCACTCATAGCTGTACTAATGCCAGAACCTAGCGGCATAGCTAACCAAACTGGTTCTCTCTTCCTAACAGACTCATCTTCGACCCCCCACTCGGCCATCACACCCAGAATTGCTTACTCCATGATATGCAGCAATTACTGTTTGTATTTGGATCACCCATGTGTAAGTTGAGGTGCATATGCCCATACTTGACAGTGCTGATATGGTACCCTAACCTTAATATTAACTTTTGTACTTATTCTAGTTGCTTTATATTCATTATTTTCGTTAACTGGTTACATGGGTTACATGTTACCCTGCAGACAAGTCACCTTTGCTGTATTACATAGCAGATGTAACATGGATGGCTGTTCATGCATACAGTTGACTTATTTATATATGTAGAAAAGATGAGATTGTTTCCATTTGTACAGCATTATGATTTTAGCCTATTATATTGTACAGATAGCACATTTTAAGGTTAGAAGTATGTTTTCTTTGAACTTAAGGTGTGGATAAAATTTAGTGACCTTCGCTACATGTTTATTGCTTCCAAATCAAGACATCCACCACCCAGCAATTGGGAAGATATATTTCATGTGCATGAATACTAACATGAGTAGTTCCTCAAATAAAATGCCTTTTTCTGCCATCTTGTTAATAACCAGAAACATTGTATCTCAGCCAAAAATTTGATGTCAAGATTCACTCAAAATGTGTTTTGAGACTTCTAACCCTGAAATGAAATATTGTTTAATGGTTCAGCATTTTCCAAGCATGATGATTTCTCCCACCTAGTCTTATTAGTTCTGTCATCAACATATCCCCTTATTCCTCTTGACTGACACAACTGCGCAGCATCCTTCCTTGAAATATTTACCCATTCGGCTTTCGGTATTGCTCATCATGGAATGGTTAGTGAAAGATAATTGTATCACTGTTGCAGCATTACACATGTGCAAGAAGGATCCAAGGACAATTTTCAATTTGTTATAACCTCTTGGAGTTTCATTCAGAGTTGTTTACTGGACCATTAAAAGATCCGTCCATCTAACTAGTGTTGATGACAAAGATCTGGCTGGCTGCACTCAGTTTGAACCTTCAGATACAATTATCAGAAGAAATCCTGTTAAGAAACAAAAAGTAATGGCACGGCAGCTTCAAATGTCAAGAATGGTTCCCTCAAGGCTAATAAATCAATACCTTGTCATTGTTGCACAGGACATCCGCTCAAAACCCATCTGAAGAAGTTTAGAATGGAAAGCTCATGTAACCTCATTAGACAGCACACCAGAAACCAACATTGCAGAATCCTTTCCTTAGATGAAAAAATTTTCACAATTGAGGAGAAATTCAACAGCCAGAATGACAGAGTCTATGTTCAGAGCCGTAAAGAAACTCATCATTAAGCATCATTGATGTTTTGGTTGGGAGTTTCATATCAAGGGGCCACCGAGTCCCCTTTGAGGGTAAATTAATACATTATAAATACATTAGTAAAAACCAATGCAAATGTGTACTTAGAGGAAGTACTGCATAAAGAGCCCGCCTCAGTAGCGTAGATGGTAGCGTGTCTGCCTCACGCTCAAGAGGTCCCGAGTTCGAATCTTGGTCAGGGTGAGTTATCTGGATAAGGTTTTTTCTGGGGTTTTCCCTTATCCTTCACGACAAATGCCGGGTAACTCTAAGCTCCATGGACCCCGGACGCATTGAGCATCATTTCACCCATTTCATTCATCGTCCGATATGACTAAATGTTGGAGGACGTAAATTACAAAAAAAAAAAAAAACTTCATTGTTCAACAGTGACAGTGAACACTGGATCTTCCAACAGGATAGCACTTTGGCTCACAAAGCTAGGAAGTGTCAACAGTGTCTCAAAGACGACATGCCAGTTCATCCAATCCAAACCTGAATCCTGGATTATAAACTCTAGGATATTTTGGAGACACCAGGTCAAAACAACCTTGAAAGCCTAAAGAAATTCCTGCAGCAAGCAGTGCCAGATTTTGACATAGTCATTACGTGCTGCTGTAGATGACTGGCCAAGGCAAGTAAAGTCATGTGAAAGCTAATTTGGATATTTTTAGTGAAATGATAGTGTCAAAGACACTCTCATAAATGTGTTTTAAGAATAACAATTATTTGAAATGTGTTCTGACAAGCAATTAACTAATTTTCAAAGTATAGACATTAGATTCTATGGTCCTGAGTCACCGTTCAGCGAGGTTTATTATCCCACGATGGTACTAGTCTCTGGTTTTTGATGTGAAGAATTCGGTGACACACACTTGCACTGCTTTAATGTTGTCAAAATTTCTTACACATAGAAAATGGGCCATGGATTAAAAAAATATGATAATCTGATGGAGCGAGATCAGGGCTGTATGCTGGGTGTGGTAGCTTAGAGTTACCCAACATTTGTCTCTCAGAATAAGGGAAAACCCCAGAAAAAACCTTATCCAGGTAACTCACCCTGATCGAGATTTGAACTCGGGACCATTTGAATGTGAGGCAGACACGCTACCATCTATGCTTCCGAGGTGGGCATTGGTGTAGTATGAGGTGTTACATTCTACTGTTGCAATAGAACTCTATTTCAGTTAACTAATGCTGGGTATCTCCGTCTCAAAATTTGATGAACTCGTTCCAGTTGTTGAGAATAAAGATCCGCATCAATCGCTCGTCCGTTTGGAACGAACTCCTAGTGAATCACAACTTCAAAATTCTACCAGAGACACATTACCTTGGGACCGAACTGATGACTTTGGCAGGTTGGCGGGGATCAAGTCACTGTTTCGAGACATCAGGTTTCGGTAATATCCCCAATTTACATCATAACTGACAATTCTCCAGACAGATCTATCTTTCATGGGATTACGGATAAGCTGACGACAGATATGCACTCTACGTTCAGTCTGTTGAGGTACAGATCTACAGCTTCTGTATGATTTTCCAAATGTCTTAATGTGGCGATGTATGGCATCTTTTGATGTACCAAGTTCTTCTGTAAGCCTCAGAAAACTTGTCATGTATCCTCAATATTCCATATTTTAGGTCTTCCAGAATGTGGGGGACCGTGCCGTGGCTCAGTGGTTAGACCACTTGGCTCTCACCAAGGTGGCCCGGGTTCGATCCCAGGCGACCACAAAGTGAGATTTGTGGTGGACAACACGGCACTGGGGCGGGTTTTCTCCGGTTTCCCCCGCCATCTCATTTCACCGGTGCTCCATCTTCATCTCATGTATCATCAGTGTCATCGCCTGCGGTGCCGTATGTAGTAAAAGCGGGCGTTAAACACTACACATTCTCCAGAATGTGTAAATCTTTAGTGTTTTCGTCTCCATTGTTGAAACATTGGAACCATCGTTGTGCCACACACTCAATAATGACACCTTCTCCTTCCATTCCACATATTCTTCGAGCTGCAGTAGTGTTTTAGAAGGACTAAGTATCCCCATTTTGTGATTGTTTATTAACAACTGAAGACTGATACATGCTCGCAATGTACGCAACACCAAAATCAAAAGCTGACTTTACTTATGACACCACCTAATATTTTATCAGAATCTGTTCTATTAAATATATTGTAAATTAAAGTTTTCATTTAGAGCAATTAATCCTTGAAGTTGTGACAGAACTTATGATAAGACTAGGTATGTTTTACATGCAACATGACTTGTTATTTTCTCAAAATTGGCCTATAACTGTCACTTTCTTACAGCAAGTAAAGGAAGTAACAGAGATTTCATAAAAAAAAACATATAGGCATTTTCAGAAAAAGGTCTCTGTGTGTGAACAATGAAAGGTCATTATATAGAGTAAAAAAAATAAAAGGTCAATTACATAAATGTTCACAGGTGATCAGTGTGCCAAAGTTAATAATGTCAGGTTCTCTGCCATACTAAGCTCCATGGCCTTCTTCAGGAACTGTCAGCATATAGACCTTTCCTCATGTGGATAGATGACCTCAGGAAGGATGACCTCACGTTTTATAGATTTCTATGTGGTCCATCATCTGGTTTGGTTTCTATTGCAAGTATATTTTATGGCTGGAGCCCAAGTTGTACTCAGTTGAAGTCACAAATCACTATTGAAATTCCACAGATGGAGTTTAATCTGGATGGCTTCTTTAAGTCTATCAAAATGCTAGTCATTCCTGTGACCTAGCCGGACCAATGCCAGACTGCTAGGCAGTGGAATGACACAAGCTGTACCCATGTGAGGAAGATTACAGTGGGGACAGTGGCTATGGGGACAGTTCCTGAAGAAGGCCATGGAGCCTGGAATGTCCGAAAGCTCAACGTCAGTAAATTTGACAAGGCTGATCACAAGTGAAGCTTTAGTTAATAATACTGACTGTGAAAGTTTTAAGTCTTAAACAAAAAGTCAGTTCAACAAAAATATTGTCAAGAAAATCGCCCACGCCCTAACCTCTACATTTAAAATTTTATCAAAAAATTGGATTTTATCAAAATTGCTCAAATAATTTGAATCAAAACACCATATGTTTAAGGAATTTTCATATATCTTGAATTTTCTAGGTATGTCCTCAGTAGTGCTCTTTATTCTGAATGACTTTTGTGTAACTGAAAAACTGTAAGAGATAGACAAAATATTACTACATAAAATGTATATCTTAAAACACAATTTATGTCAAGTACTTTCATTTTGGAGTCTGCTGTTTTTTTAAATATTTGTTGGATTACTTTGAATTTTCTAACACATAAACTTTTCTTAAATGGAAACTTGTTTTATTTGATGTGTTGGCCATACAAAGAGAACAAAATTTCAGAGCTCTCAAATAATGCTCAAGTACTAAACTGTCGCTTAACCCAAGAGCAGGGCGCTGATTTCCTTAACATGAGTGGATGTGCAGGGTACTCTGTATCCCACATTCATTTGTCAATATTTTAATCATATTAATACACTTCAAAATGTAAAAGATACTTATATTTCAGGCCTATTTCCTTTAACATGGAATTAAATTTTGCAACCAATTTTGGGAAATTTTTCCACGCACACAGCATTTGAATGCAATCTGAACAAAATTGTTGAACACTGTCATATAAATAGAATACATGAATAATAGTTAACGGACATAAAAGCATGCAAACAGATTTAAAAGAACTTGGTAATGGTCTGTGATGGAAACCAGCAGCATATGTCACAGTTTTAAGACATTTATGTCAAAATTGACAATGGCAGGAAAAGATGTTCCTCTTTATTTTACCACTCTTCTTATTTTGCAATAGCTATATTTGTCAGAAAAACAGTTTTCAGAACTAAGAGACATAGGCTCCTCTACATCACTTCAGAATCAGTGCTGTGGTCACTTTATTCAATTACTAGTTCTTCGCTTGATTTGCCACTGTCTATTAGGTCGTCTTTCAGCAGTTCGTTGAATATCTTCAACATTTCCTCTGACCATAGAGCCAACTTTCGGGAGACAACCATCTTGGCAAAATGCAACAGTTACTGGGAGTGGAGAGTTAAGGAGGCTTTGGCCATTTCCTCCAAGAGGAGCATGCTTAATCGTGATGCTGGATTTCAGTTCAGGTCCTCTTGGAAACCGGCCTTAAAAATGGAAATCTGTCGACTTGGAGAGCACAGATCAACACAGCTTGATAATCAAGTAGTTACGTTTCTTTGACCCAATGAATTTTCTATGCTCACGCCGGGCCCAAATGACCTCGTCGACGGGCCCTAAAACACCACTAATCCAATCCAATCTATGCTCACGCTTTCTCCTGACCTGGCATTTAATTTACTGAAAAGAGTCTTTTGTTCTGTGATTCGAGTATTGATAGTGTTTTGTCTTTGTTGGTATTTGTGTTATATACAGTGATATATTTGTGGTTATAGCATTTATTAAAATATCCTGATGATAGGAGAGATGTACGCTCCCGAAATGTTGATTTCTAATCGTCTTTTCACCTGGCTTGCTTCCTGAGAAGATCTCGGGATGGATCTAGCAACATATTCGTTGCTAGGAAAGCTTCAGGTCTTATTTCCTCTGAAGTTATTTTCCTATGTGAAAGAGCATGTTTATTGCTACAGTGTGATAGCTACTGATATTATTGCACACACAACACTCACATGTTCATAAATAAGACAGCTAGTCAGTAAAATGAGATTACTTACGTGGTCAGGCGCATGAAGAACTTTATACCCCAGCTTGACAGTGCTGAACAATCACGACTATAAACAATCTTTCACACTTGCAAAATAGGATGCAACTGTATCAACACACACCCAAAAAAAGAATGAAGAAATAGCAAGCGTAACAGACTGATGGAATCACTGACAATGCTGCTACATGCAAAAATGTAAGATTGGGGTACTTTTATACCGCAGTGCACGCTCTTGTGTTAAGTCCACTGTATTTTCCTATTCAATTGTACCTATAAACAAGATGCTCAGACAAGTCAAATTTAATATTTAAAAGGTAAATTTAACAACAGCAAAATTGTTCATTATTTTACAGGGTGTGACTGATATAGTGACATAATTATTTCTTTTTTCTCTAAATGATAATTATATTTAGTTAAATTAACAATTCCATTTGTCTATACAAAAGCCTTGGTTGAAATTTTTACAGTTTGTTAATTGGAAACATTTTAAATGCCTTATTAATGAATTAGATGTTAATTTCCTACTATAATTGCAGAAAAAAAGTGTTGAAGCCAAAATTAAACAGAGAGAAGCTGTATTACCAGATCTTCTGGGTTCTTATAAAATATAATTACTGTTTATTTTAAATGGGATTTATTTGTATTTACACATTGAATACTTTATGCTTTCTAAATTTCATATGATGGTGACTGATGGGACAGGAAGTTGGTTGTATGAGAGAGTTTCAATCTGTAGCTGTTAGGAACTTCTATTATCATCTTCAACACTTCCTCTCGAAGAGTGCTCCATTAGGGTGTTCTCACCCTGAAACTTGTCAGGATGAAATCTGAGAAGGAAGCAATAAGAAATAATGTAGCAAGGCAGTTTTAGTTTCATCTTCTCAGTTTTAAAAGAGGTAGTAGAAACATCACATTGCGAGATTGTACCTGTATAGGAGATTCAGTGCATCATTATAATTTCATGTTATGGTGTACGTAGGTACTTGCATTAAAGATTTATGATCATAATGCAGTAGAAATGTGTATATACTTGTTAGGCAGAGCATTTTTACATTTTATCATTAAGCATTTATTTTATTGCAGGTTTATTGAAACATTTGTTTAAAGTTCAGTCTTGTAAATGTTCTTGTTGCTTAATATGTTCATCATGAGATGAAAGCCAATAAATACAGTCTCGGAACATAAGTAGTTCAAGTCTCCATTTTGTTTTGTCCAAGCTCCTTAAATCTTTTAATTCCATTCCTCCTTTCCTCATTGTCTTACTGGTTTATCTGCCTCATGTCCTGCCATACTGCATCATATACTGGGTAGTTAAATTATAATCGAACCCACTTGTGCCTCTCTCTACTGCGTAAGATAGCCAACCAGCAGTCGCCAAGGAACTTATGCTGGCAGAGGCAGATTAGAATCCTTACCTTATAATAGATGTTAGAAATGTTGACCTTCTGCTCTCAAACAGGCAGCATATCTCATGTAAATATTCTCACTCAATCTCCAAAACTTAGCAGCAAGTATTCTTGTTATTTCTTGCACAATTTGTTCCCTAAGTTCTTGTAATGTGCGAGGATTGTCTTTTAAAGAACTGTAAAATAAAAGTCACAACTTGTTAGGTGAGGTAAATGAGGGATTCACAAATCAGCACTAATTCTGCCTCTCTTACTGCATTGAATGGTTCAGAGGTGTATGTACCATTGCAGAATCTTGCTGGAGCCAGCCATATGATTTCTCTTCTTCTGTCAAGCACTTCAAAAATGGCCTCAGAATTAATCAGATATTGTTCCGCATTTACTTTGTCAAAGAATAAGGTCCATTTTATTCTGCTAGCACTTATCACACATCACACTCATAATGAGGCATTTCATTCAGTATCAAAAGTTTTTCTTAAACCCAGTATCGATTGTTGCAAGCGTTTCAACATTCAGTTAAATGAAACCAAGATTCATCATTGAAAAACAAAAGCCATGGATCAATGAAACCCATTTCTGTGGATTGGGTAAACCAATCCTGTGCAAGAAATTACAGGAATACCTGTTGCTTAGCTTCAGAGAGTGAGCGAGAATATTTACACAGGATATACTCTTGGAAATTAATTATTCTTTCACACTGGCCGTGTGTAGGCTAAATTGTGGAAACGTAGAGTCAGACTGAAAAATTCAATGCCATAGCCGGGATTTGAACCACGGACCTTCTGGTTTCCGTCCAGCCGCACTACCATTGTGCTACTATGGCCAACATGCCGAAAAATATGAGTCAGTTGGAGAATTTAATGTCATCGGCATGTTGGCCATAGTAGCACAATGGTAGTGCGGCTGGAGGGAAACCAGAAGGTCCGTGGTTCAAATCCCGGCTATGGCATTGAATTTTTTAGTCTGACTCTACGTTTCCAGGATATACTCTTGTTTGAGAGTCAACATTTCCAGCGTCTATTACAACATAAGGATTCTAGTCCACTTCAACTGGTGTAAATTTCCCACAGACTGGCAGCCATCTCGCACAGTAGAAGAGAGGCTGCAATTGGGTTTGATTATAATTTAACTACCCTATATATCTTCGGATAATCATTTACCTTCTTTCCTACCCTAATACAACATATTTATTAAGGAATTATTTACAGGTGCCAAGGTTCATGACGAGCAGAAGCAGATGCTTTTATTTATATTAGAAAAAACTCTGGTTTGGAGAAGACATTAGTTCACTTTTACTGAGAATTCACTTAGCGCACTCAGTGACTGTCACTTCATTTTATTTCAAGATTTAAGTTCTTCTGAAATTAAGAAATGCATCTGAAATTATCTTCTGAAATGGATTAAAGAAATAAGCTCTTGTAACAATTTATATACCGCTTATAAAGTGATAGAAGGCAGAGAAAGGTAACACATCCAATAAACAAAGCAATTAAGTTCATAATTGAAATGAAACCTATTTTATTTGCATTTATTACTGAATCAGCCAGAATAAATGTGTGACGCAATTGTTTAAATATCAGCCAAAATGTATAAGTCCACTTAAAATGCGGTTGGAGCGACAAACAAGAATGAAAACATATGAGTTGCTCAAATCTGAGTTGTGACAGTTGACAAAGTTGTTCTGTCCCAGTTGAGAGTGTATACCACTGCTCACACTGCAATTTTACTGTTGGAATTGTTCAATGTGGTTTAGGAGAATCCACCACTAAAATTTAGTACAATTGGAGCTGTTTAGGATCATGAAATCAATTTTTTTTTTACCTTTTATATAAAAAATCTATATTTAATGTACATTAAAATTCCAGAACAAAAGGTTTTACTTTTTAAAATTTGAGGCTTTGAAGATCATTCGTTTGAACGGGTTTTGAATTGTTCCATTTCAAAGCTGTATAAACATTTAAAAAAATAAACTGGAAATTTCAAATGACAGAATTTACGAATTATTTTATTTTGAAGTAATTCAAGTAAAATAAAATTATATGACATATTTGTGCATTGTAGTCAGATAAATACTTTGAATTTTAGAATGCTTCTTTTTAAAATTGGAGTGCTTGGAGCATTTGGCATAGGATAATAAAATGCAGATATAAAATGTTATAACTCAGAACAGCAGGTAGAGAGTATAGTTGCTCCTTCTGGCCAGGAAACACTGAATCGAAATGACAGTGAAATAAAATACAGCCAGCCAAAAATAATTACATATTATGTATTTACTTAAGATGAGTCGATACTAGTAAGACTAACATCACCTTTTTTACTTTCTGTTAACATAAAAATAAATAAACAACTCAAGTTGTTACAGAATTAATATTACAAAGTTATCACAGTAAGAACAATGACTCTCGAAAGTTCAGAAATGCACCAGTTGATGTAACAACAAAGAAGCCAGTTAACTCCAGTGAAGGCATTGCTGTTCATGTGCACATCCGCAGATGTTATGTTAATCAATGACGTACTAGGAGGTAGAGCTCATTGCATAATGTGGAGTATTACTTCACTTTATTCTAACAGCAAACATATTATAACATAAGGTTTGACTCCCTTTAAATTTAATTTATTACAACACTGTTTTCAACACTTCCAAGAAAGGAATTATAAGATTATAACACGTTTTGGGAACATGCGTTCTCATCTAAAGAAATTGTCCGACTGACCCGTATTGTTGTTTCTGTTGTCTATAATGGTGGTATCATGTGGTGGTGGAAGATACTTACAGAGGTACTTGGTGGCAGTAAATCAAAATATAATTATCATTTGTGTTTCAAAATGATCTTTTCCCACTTGTCCAATTCTGCTGCATGACTGGTTGATTTGATGAGTGTAATGTTTAGTTTGATATCCAGAAACTGCAAACTTATCCATTTGTTTGTATTATAAACATCTCATGCGTTCCTTTAGTCTGGTTTCTAGATTTCTTTTTGTTTTTCCTAAATATACTTTATTACAATCTGAGCAATTTATTTTGTAAATTCCAGCTTTTTTGTCTTAGTCTATTATAAAGCTGCATTAAAAAGAAACAAGCCGGAGACGTAATTACAGAAACCAGTACCTGTATGTTAGAAGTATTGGCCCTGGCTGTTGAGACGTCCCACTGTGACACAAGGCAGTGAGTGGCTGTCTCATAAAAGTCCTGGAGCTGTGATGTGAGACAGTATCTGTATGTTAGAAGTATTGGCCCTGGCTGTTGAGACACTTGTCCCACTGTGACACAAAGCAGTGAATGGCTGTCTCATAAAAGTCCTGGGGCTGTGATGTGAGCCAGTTCCTGTATGTTAGAAGTATTGGCCCTGGCTGTTGAGACACTTGTCCCACTGTGACACAAGGCAGTGAATGACTGTCTCATAAAAGTCCTGGAGCTGTGATGTGAGACAGTACCTGTATGTTAGAAGTATTGGCCCTGGCTGTTGAGACACTTGTCCCACTGTGACACAAGGCAGTGAATGGCTGTCTCATAAAAGTCCTGGGGCTGTGATGTGAGCCAGTTCCTGTATGTTAGAAGTATTGGCCCTGGCTGTTGAGACACTTGTCCCACTGTGACACAAGGCAGTGAATGGCTGTCTCATAAAAGTCCCGGGACTGTGATGTGAGCCAGTTCCTGTATGTTAGAAGTACTGGCCCTGGCCGTTGAGACACTTGTCCTACTGTGACACAAAGCAGTGAATGGCTGTCTCATAAAAGTCCCGGGACTGTGATGTGAGCCAGTTCCTGTATGTTAGAAGTATTGGCCCTGGCTGTTGAGACAATTGTCCCACTGTGACCCAAAGCAGTGAATAGCTGTCTCATAAAAGTCCCGGGGCTGCGATGTGAGTCAGTACCTGTATGTTAGAAGTATTGGCCCTGGCCGTTGAGACACTTGTCCCACTGTGACCCAAAGCAGTGAATAGCTGTCTCATAAAAGCCCCGGGGCTGCGATGTGAGTCAGTACCTGTATGTTAGAAGTATTGGCCCTGGCCGTTGAGACACTTGTCCCACTGTGACACAAAGCAGTGAATGGCTGTCTCATAAAAGTCCCTGAGCTGCGATGTGAGTCAGTACCTGTATGTTTAGAAGTATTGGCCCTGGCCGTTGAGACACTTGTTCCACTGTGACACAAGGTGGTGACTGGCTGTCTCATAAAAGTTCTGGGGCTGCGATGTCAGCCAGTTCTGCACGTACAGTTGTATGTCATCTGAGGTGAATCGTTTGCCTCTCAGAACCTTTTTAAGGGGACCAAAATGGCTGTAATCACAGGGAGAGAGCTCTGGACTGTATGGAGGGTGGCCGAGAACCTCCCATTTAAATTTCTGCAGGATTGCCATGACTGTGTTGGCGGTATGAGCCTTTGCATTGTCTTGGAGCACAATGATCCCATAGGTAAGATTGCTTAGGTCATTTTGATTTGATCGCTTTGCGAAGGTTGGTCAAGAATTCCTAGTAATGCTGGGCATTCACTGTTGTCCTGTGCTGCAGGAATTGTATCAGAAAGGGGCCATCTTTCTCAAAGAAGAACGTCAGCATAAACTTTCCTGCACTTCTGAGGATGTCCTTGGCTTTTTTTCGTGGTGGTTATCTTGGATGCTTCCACTGGAGACTTTTTCGTTTTGATTCTGATTTGAAGTGATCACACCATGACTCATCTCTAGCTACCACTCATGTGAGGAACTCATTCCCTTCCCTAGCATAACACTGCAGATGACCAAGACAGTGGGCCATTTGACATGCTTCCTGGTGTGGTTGAAGACTGTGTGGCACCCATTGGTCACAGACTTTGTGTAAGAGCATTTCACTATCACTCGGCGGTCCTGGGTAATGAGAGCATCAACCAGCTGGACGATGTCATTGGTAATGCAGCGTTGTGCTCCAGACCCAGACATCGGCTAACGACACCCGTCTTCCCCTGAAGCACTTGTGCCATGCCTTGACCCTTGCAATGGACATGCAGTGTTTGCCGTACACTTGTGACGTTCGTCGATGAATGACCATTCCCCCTACTCCTTCCGCTGTCAGAAAACGAACAACACTTCTTTCCTTTTCTTTTGATGCCTACAGTTCACTGTTTGCAATGCGACTGGCTGCGTTGGACGATTAATGCATGCTGCTGCTAGCTTGGTAGAGTCATATAACGTTCACGCGTGCCCTCTAGCAACGGGCTGTGAACTTCCACGCTCTGGTCAGAACAACACTTCGTTACACACGCCACGATATTGCCATCTTGTCACCGGTTTGCGCAAACCAGGATCCGGCTCTTTTCTTTTTGTACGCCCCTTACTTATTATGAGGAAGTCTATTATTTCTTCTATTTTGTTTATACTTCTTTCTACTTGTTCTGTATTGTCTCCACTTTTCTTCAGTTCCTTTAACCATTACTAAATATTTCCCTTTTCAGTCTGACTCTACTCATCCAAACCTTAGCCTACACGCGGCTACTGTGGAAGAAATAATTATTACCTAAAATAAAAACAGTGGTTTAACTATAATGCCTGGGACTTAAGTACTTACAGCATACTAAGTCATCACAAAAGGTGTGTGTCATAGCATATGAGAACTCCTAGTGGTTACCGGGAAACATACGAGTCAGTTGGAGAATTTAATGTCATGTCAGCATGTTGGTCATAGTAGCTCAGTGGTTAAACTATGAAGTCTGGGACTTAAGTACTTCCAGCATAGTAAGTCGACACAAAAGTTGCGTGTCTTATAGCATATGAGAACCCCTAGTGGTCTACCGGGAAACATACGAGTCAGTTGGAGAACTTAATGTCATGTTTGAATGTTGTTCATAGTAGCTCAGTGGTTTAACTATGAAGCCTGGGACTTACATACTTACAACATAGTAAGTCGTCACAAAAGGTGCGTCTCTCATATCATATGAGAACTACTAGTGATCTACCGGGTAACATACGACTCAGTTGCAGAATTTAATGTCATGTCGGTATGTCGGTCATAGTAGCTCAGTGGTTTAACTATGAAGTCTGGGACTTAAGTAATTACAGCATAGTAAGTCGTCACAAAAGGTGCGTCTCTCATATCATATGAGAACTACTAGTGGTCTACCGGGTAACATACGACTCAGTTGCAGAATTTAATGTCATGTCGGTATGTCGGTCATAGTAGCTCAGTGGTTTAACTATGAAGTCTGGGACTTAAGTACTTACAGCATAGTAAGTCGTCACAAAAGGTGCGTGTCTCATAGCATATGAGAACCCCTAGCGGTCTACCGGGAAACATACGAGTCAGTTGTAGAATTTAATGTCAAGTCGGAATGTTGGCCATAGTAGCTCAGTGGTTTGACTATGAAACCTTACAGCATAGTAAGTCGCCACAAAAGGTGCGTGTCTCATAGCATATGAGAACCCCTAGTGGTCTATCAGTAAACATACGAGTCAGTTGTAGAATTTAATGTCAAGTCAGAATGTTGGCCATAGTAGCTCAGTGGTTTAACTATGAAGCCTGGGACTTAAGTACTTACAGCATAGTAAGTCGTCACAAAAGGTGTGTGTCTCATAGCATACGAGAACCCCTAGTGGTCTACCGGGAAACATACGATTCAGTTGGAGAATTTAATGGCATGTTGGCATGTTGGCCATAGTTGCTCAGTGGGTCATAGCAAGCGAACAAAGAAAGGGAGATCCTTGGTTCATGTTCCGGCTATGGCATTGGCTTTTCAGTCTGACTCTACACATCCAAACATTAGCCTATACACGGCCTGTGTGCAAGAAATGATTATTTCCATCGAATGAAATGATGTTCAAATGAGTACGGGGTACATACAGCTTAAGGGTTACCAGACATTCATCATTCAGGATAAGAGAAAATCTCCAACGTTAAGTCATATCGGACGATGAATGAAATGATGTTCAAATAAGTACAGGGTACATAGAGCTTAGAGTTACCAGACATTCATCTTTCAGGATAAGAGAAAATCTCCAACGTTAAGTCATATCGGACGATGAATGAAATGATGTTCAAATAAGTACAGGGTACATAGAGCTTAGAGTTACCAGACATTCATCTTTCAGGATAAGAGGAAACCCAATGCTAAGTCATACCGGACAATGAATGCAATGATGTTCAAATGAGTACAGGGTACATAGAGCTTAGAGTTATCAGACATTCATCTTTCAGGATAAGAGATAACCTCCAACGTTAAGTCATATCGGACGATAAATGAAATGATGTTCAAATGAGTACACGGTACATAGAGCTTAGAGTTATCAGACATTCATCTTTCAGGATAAGAGATAACCTCCAACGTTAAGGAATATCGGACGATGAATGAAATGATGTTCAAATGAGTACAGGGTACACAGAGCTTAGTGTTACCAGACATTCATCTTTCAGGATAAGAGAAAACCACCAACGTTAAGTCATATCGGACGATGAATGAAATGATGTTCAAATAAGTACAGGGTACATAGAGCTCAGAGTTACCAGACATTCATCTTTCAGGATAAGAGAAAACCACCAACGTTAAGTCATATCGGACGATGAATGAAATGATGTTCAAATAAGTACAGGGTACATAGAGCTTAGAGTTACCAGATATTCATCATTCAGGATAAGAGAAAACCTCCAACGTTTAGTCATATCGGACGATGAATGAAATGATGTTCAAATAAGTACAGGGTACATAGAGCTCAGAGTTACCAGACATTCATATTTCAGGATAAGAGAAAACCACCAACGTTAAGTCATATCGGACGATGAATGAAATGATGTTCAAATAAGTACAGGGTACATACAGCTTAGAGTTACCAGACATTCATCCTTCAGGATAAGAGAAAACATCCAACGTTTAGTCACATCGCACGATGAATGAAATGATGTTCAAATAAGTACAGAGTACAGAGAGCTTAAGAGTTACCAGACATTCATCTTTCACGATAAGAGAAAACATCCAACATTTAGTCATATCGGATGATGAATGAAATGATGTTCAAATGAGTACAGGGTACATAGAGCTTAGTGTTTCCAGACATTCATCTTTCAGGATAAGAGAAAACCTCCAACGTTAAGTGATATCGGACGATGAATGAAATGATGTTCAAATGAGTACAGGGTACATAGAGCTTAGTGTTACCAGACATTCATATTTCAGGGAGTACAGAGTACATAGAGCTTAGAGTTACCAGACATTCATCTTTCAGGATAAGAGAAAACCTGCAACGTTAAGTCATATCGGACGATGAATGAAATGATGTACAAATGAGTAGAGAGTACATAGAGCTTAGAGTTACCAGACATTCATCTTTCAGGATAAGTGAAAACCTGCAACGTTAAGTCATATCGGACGATGAATGAAATGATGTACAAATGAGTACAGAGTACATAGAGCTTAGAGTTACCAGACATTCATCTTTCAGGATAAGAGAAAACCTCCAACGTTAAGTCATATCGGACGATGAATGAAATGATGTACAAATGAGTACAGAGTACATAGAGCTTAGAGTTACCAGACATTCATCTTTCAGGATAAGAGAAAACCTGCAACGTTAAGTCATATCGGACGATGAATGAAATGATGTACAAATAAGTACAGGGTACATTGAGCCTAGAGTTGCCAGACATTCGTCTTTCAGGATAAGAGAAAACCTGCAACGTTAAGTCATATCGGACGATGAATGAAATGATGTACAAATGAGTACAGAGTACATAGAGCTTAGAGTTACCAGACATTCATCTTTCAGGATAAGAGAAAACCTCCAACGTTAAGTCATATCGGACGATGAATGAAATGATGTCCAAATGAGTACAGGGTACATTGAGCCTAGAGTTACCAGACATTCATCTTTCAGGATAAGAGAAAACCTGCAACGTTAAGTCATATCGGACGATGAATGAAATGATGTACAAATAAGTACAGGGTACACAGAGCTTAAAAGTTACCAGACATTCATCTTTCAGGATAAGAGAAAACCTGCAACGTTAAGTCATATCGGACGATGAATGAAATGATGTACAAATGAGTACAGAGTACATAGAGCTTAGAGTTACCAGACATTCATCTTTCAGGATAAGAGAAAACCTCCAACGTTAGGTCATGTCGGACGATGAATGAAATGATGTACAAATGAGTACAGGATACATAGAGCTTAGTGTTACCAGACATTCATCTTTCAGGATAAGAGAAAACCTCCAACGTTAGGTCATGTCGGACGATGAATGAAATGATGTTCAAATGAGTACAGGATACATAGAGCTTAGTGTTACCAGACATTCATCTTTCAGGATAAGAGAAAACATCCAACGTTAGGTCATGTCGGACGATGAATGAAATGATGTTCAAATGAGTAGAGGATACATAGAGCTTAGTGTTACCAGACATTTATCTTTCAGGATAAGAGAAAACCTGCAACAATAAGTCATATCGGATGATGAATGAAATGATGTTCAAATGAGTACAGGGTACACAGAGCTTAAGAGTTACCAGACATTCATCTTTCAGGATAAGAGGAAACCTCCAACGTTAAGTCATATCGGACGATGAATGTAATGATGTTCAAATGAGTACAGGGTACATAGAGCTTAGAGTTACCAGACATTCATCTTTCAGGATAAGTGAAAACCTGCAACGTTGTCATATCGGACGATGAATGAAATGATGTACAAATGAGTACAGAGTACATAGAGCTTAGAGTTACAAGACATTCATCTTTCAGGATAAGAGAAAACCTGCAACGTTAAGTCATATCGGACGATGAATGAAATGATGTACAAATGAGTACAGAGTACATAGAGCTTAGAGTTACCAGACATTCATCTTTCAGGATAAGTGAAAACCTGCAACGTTAAGTCATATCGGACGATGAATGAAATGATGTACAAATGAGTACAGAGTACATAGAGCTTAGAGTTACCAGACATTCATCTTTCAGGATAAGAGAAAACCTCCAACGTTAAGTCATATCGGACGATGAATGAAATGATGTACAAATGAGTACAGAGTACATAGAGCTTAGAGTTACCAGACATTCATCTTTCAGGATAAGAGAAAACCTGCAACGTTAAGTCATATCGGACGATGAATGAAATGATGTACAAATAAGTACAGGGTACATTGAGCCTAGAGTTGCCAGACATTCGTCTTTCAGGATAAGAGAAAACCTGCAACGTTAAGTCATATCGGACGATGAATGAAATGATGTACAAATGAGTACAGAGTACATAGAGCTTAGAGTTACCAGACATTCATCTTTCAGGATAAGAGAAAACCTCCAACGTTAAGTCATATCGGACGATGAATGAAATGATGTCCAAATGAGTACAGGGTACATTGAGCCTAGAGTTACCAGACATTCATCTTTCAGGATAAGAGAAAACCTGCAACGTTAAGTCATATCGGACGATGAATGAAATGATGTACAAATAAGTACAGGGTACACAGAGCTTAAAAGTTACCAGACATTCATCTTTCAGGATAAGAGAAAACCTGCAACGTTAAGTCATATCGGACGATGAATGAAATGATGTACAAATGAGTACAGAGTACATAGAGCTTAGAGTTACCAGACATTCATCTTTCAGGATAAGAGAAAACCTCCAACGTTAGGTCATGTCGGACGATGAATGAAATGATGTACAAATGAGTACAGGATACATAGAGCTTAGTGTTACCAGACATTCATCTTTCAGGATAAGAGAAAACCTCCAACGTTAGGTCATGTCGGACGATGAATGAAATGATGTTCAAATGAGTACAGGATACATAGAGCTTAGTGTTACCAGACATTCATCTTTCAGGATAAGAGAAAACATCCAACGTTAGGTCATGTCGGACGATGAATGAAATGATGTTCAAATGAGTAGAGGATACATAGAGCTTAGTGTTACCAGACATTTATCTTTCAGGATAAGAGAAAACCTGCAACAATAAGTCATATCGGATGATGAATGAAATGATGTTCAAATGAGTACAGGGTACACAGAGCTTAAGAGTTACCAGACATTCATCTTTCAGGATAAGAGGAAACCTCCAACGTTAAGTCATATCGGACGATGAATGTAATGATGTTCAAATGAGTACAGGGTACATAGAGCTTAGAGTTACCAGACATTCATCTTTCAGGATAAGTGAAAACCTGCAACGTTAAGTCATATCGGACGATGAATGAAATGATGTACAAATGAGTACAGAGTACATAGAGCTTAGAGTTACCAGACATTCATCTTTCAGGATAAGAGAAAACCTGCAACGTTAAGTCATATCGGACGATGAATGAAATGATGTACAAATGAGTACAGAGTACATAGAGCTTAGAGTTACCAGACATTCATCTTTCAGGATAAGTGAAAACCTGCAACGTTAAGTCATATCGGACGATGAATGAAATGATGTACAAATGAGTACAGAGTACATAGAGCTTAGAGTTACCAGACATTCATCTTTCAGGATAAGAGAAAACCTCCAACGTTAAGTCATATCGGACGATGAATGAAATGATGTACAAATGAGTACAGAGTACATAGAGCTTAGAGTTACCAGACATTCATCTTTCAGGATAAGAGAAAACCTGCAACGTTAAGTCATATCGGATGATGAATGAAATGATGTTCAAATGAGTACAGGGTACACAGAGCTTAAGAGTTACCAGACATTCATCTTTCAGGATAAGAGGAAACCTCCAACGTTAAGTCATATCGGACGATGAATGTAATGATGTTCAAATGAGTACAGGGTACATAGAGCTTAGAGTTACCAGACATTCATCTTTCAGGATAAGTGAAAACCTGCAACGTTAAGTCATATCGGACGATGAATGAAATGATGTACAAATGAGTACAGAGTACATAGAGCTTAGAGTTACCAGACATTCATCTTTCAGGATAAGAGAAAACCTGCAACGTTAAGTCATATCGGACGATGAATGAAATGATGTCCAAATGAGTACAGGGTACATTGAGCCTAGAGTTACCAGACATTCATCTTTCAGGATAAGAGAAAACCTGCAACGTTAAGTCATATCGGACGATGAATGAAATGATGTACAAATAAGTACAGGGTACACAGAGCTTAAAAGTTACCAGACATTCATCTTTCAGGATAAGAGAAAACCTGCAACGTTAAGTCATATCGGACGATGAATGAAATGATGTACAAATGAGTACAGAGTACATAGAGCTTAGAGTTACCAGACATTCATCTTTCAGGATAAGAGAAAACCTCCAACGTTAGGTCATGTCGGACGATGAATGAAATGATGTACAAATGAGTACAGGATACATAGAGCTTAGTGTTACCAGACATTCATCTTTCAGGATAAGAGAAAACCTCCAACGTTAGGTCATGTCGGACGATGAATGAAATGATGTTCAAATGAGTACAGGATACATAGAGCTTAGTGTTACCAGACATTCATCTTTCAGGATAAGAGAAAACATCCAACGTTAGGTCATGTCGGACGATGAATGAAATGATGTTCAAATGAGTAGAGGATACATAGAGCTTAGTGTTACCAGACATTTATCTTTCAGGATAAGAGAAAACCTGCAACAATAAGTCATATCGGATGATGAATGAAATGATGTTCAAATGAGTACAGGGTACACAGAGCTTAAGAGTTACCAGACATTCATCTTTCAGGATAAGAGGAAACCTCCAACGTTAAGTCATATCGGATGATGAATGTAATGATGTTCAAATGAGTACAGGGTACATAGAGCTTAGAGTTACCAGACATTCATCTTTCAGGATAAGTGAAAACCTGCAACGTTAAGTCATATCGGACGATGAATGAAATGATGTACAAATGAGTACAGAGTACATAGAGCTTAGAGTTACAAGACATTCATCTTTCAGGATAAGAGAAAACCTGCAACGTTAAGTCATATCGGACGATGAATGAAATGATGTACAAATGAGTACAGAGTACATAGAGCTTAGAGTTACCAGACATTCATCTTTCAGGATAAGTGAAAACCTGCAACGTTAAGTCATATCGGACGATGAATGAAATGATGTACAAATGAGTACAGAGTACATAGAGCTTAGAGTTACCAGACATTCATCTTTCAGGATAAGAGAAAACCTCCAACGTTAAGTCATATCGGACGATGAATGAAATGATGTACAAATGAGTACAGAGTACATAGAGCTTAGAGTTACCAGACATTCATCTTTCAGGATAAGAGAAAACCTGCAACGTTAAGTCATATCGGACGATGAATGAAATGATGTACAAATAAGTACAGGGTACATTGAGCCTAGAGTTGCCAGACATTCGTCTTTCAGGATAAGAGAAAACCTGCAACGTTAAGTCATATCGGACGATGAATGAAATGATGTACAAATGAGTACAGAGTACATAGAGCTTAGAGTTACCAGACATTCATCTTTCAGGATAAGAGAAAACCTCCAACGTTAAGTCATATCGGACGATGAATGAAATGATGTCCAAATGAGTACAGGGTACATTGAGCCTAGAGTTACCAGACATTCATCTTTCAGGATAAGAGAAAACCTGCAACGTTAAGTCATATCGGACGATGAATGAAATGATGTACAAATAAGTACAGGGTACACAGAGCTTAAAAGTTACCAGACATTCATCTTTCAGGATAAGAGAAAACCTGCAACGTTAAGTCATATCGGACGATGAATGAAATGATGTACAAATGAGTACAGAGTACATAGAGCTTAGAGTTACCAGACATTCATCTTTCAGGATAAGAGAAAACCTCCAACGTTAGGTCATGTCGGACGATGAATGAAATGATGTACAAATGAGTACAGGATACATAGAGCTTAGTGTTACCAGACATTCATCTTTCAGGATAAGAGAAAACCTCCAACGTTAGGTCATGTCGGACGATGAATGAAATGATGTTCAAATGAGTACAGGATACATAGAGCTTAGTGTTACCAGACATTCATCTTTCAGGATAAGAGAAAACATCCAACGTTAGGTCATGTCGGACGATGAATGAAATGATGTTCAAATGAGTAGAGGATACATAGAGCTTAGTGTTACCAGACATTTATCTTTCAGGATAAGAGAAAACCTGCAACAATAAGTCATATCGGATGATGAATGAAATGATGTTCAAATGATTACAGGGTACACAGAGCTTAAGAGTTACCAGACATTCATCTTTCAGGATAAGAGGAAACCTCCAACGTTAAGTCATATCGGACGATGAATGTAATGATGTTCAAATGAGTACAGGGTACATAGAGCTTAGAGTTACCAGACATTCATCTTTCAGGATAAGTGAAAACCTGCAACGTTAAGTCATATCGGACGATGAATGAAATGATGTACAAATGAGTACAGAGTACATAGAGCTTAGAGTTACCAGACATTCATCTTTCAGGATAAGAGAAAACCTGCAACGTTAAGTCATATCGGACGATGAATGAAATGATGTACAAATGAGTACAGAGTACATAGAGCTTAGAGTTACCAGACATTCATCTTTCAGGATAAGTGAAAACCTGCAACGTTAAGTCATATCGGACGATGAATGAAATGATGTACAAATGAGTACAGAGTACATAGAGCTTAGAGTTACCAGACATTCATCTTTCAGGATAAGAGAAAACCTCCAACGTTAAGTCATATCGGACGATGAATGAAATGATGTACAAATGAGTACAGAGTACATAGAGCTTAGAGTTACCAGACATTCATCTTTCAGGATAAGAGAAAACCTGCAACGTTAAGTCATATCGGATGATGAATGAAATGATGTTCAAATGAGTACAGGGTACACAGAGCTTAAGAGTTACCAGACATTCATCTTTCAGGATAAGAGGAAACCTCCAACGTTAAGTCATATCGGACGATGAATGTAATGATGTTCAAATGAGTACAGGGTACATAGAGCTTAGAGTTACCAGACATTCATCTTTCAGGATAAGTGAAAACCTGCAACGTTAAGTCATATCGGACGATGAATGAAATGATGTACAAATGAGTACAGAGTACATAGAGCTTAGAGTTACCAGACATTCATCTTTCAGGATAAGAGAAAACCTGCAACGTTAAGTCATATCGGACGATGAATGAAATGATGTACAAATGAGTACAGAGTACATAGAGCTTAGAGTTACCAGACATTCATCTTGCAGGATAAGTGAAAACCTGCAACGTTAAGTCATATCGGACGATGAATGAAATGATGTACAAATGAGTACAGAGTACATAGAGCTTAGAGTTACCAGACATTCATCTTTCAGGATAAGAGAAAACCTCCAACGTTAAGTCATATCGGACGATGAATGAAATGATGTACAAATGAGTACAGAGTACATAGAGCTTAGAGTTACCAGACATTCATCTTTCAGGATAAGAGAAAACCTGCAACGTTAAGTCATATCGGACGATGAATGAAATGATGTAGAAATAAGTACAGAGTACATAGAGCTTAGAGTTACCAGACATTCATCTTTCAGGATAAGAGAAAACCTGCAACGTTAAGTCATATCGGACGATGAATGAAATGATGTCCAAATGAGTACAGGGTACATTGAGCCTAGAGTTGCCAGACATTTATCTTTCAGGATAAGAGAAAACCTGCAGCGTTAAGTCATATCGGACGATGAATGTAATGATGTACAAGTATGTACCGGGTACATAGAGCTTAGAGATATCAGACTTTCAAGTTTCAGCTTATTCTCATTTATTAATCTTGATATAATCAAGTTTGGAATTCTTATACATAGGTCCTAAGTAATATTTTTTAGTCTCCCTTGCAGTCTATTTTAGTATAAGTCGTGTTAATTGCAATGAGAATTTTACCATTTTCTGAAAGCAACGATTTTGTTCTGTCACTTAAAATGTTTTTATATTCCGTGGTTAGCTGTTTGTGGATGTTGGGTAATGTTTAATTTGTTGTTGCAGGGCACCTTTAACAATGGTATAGCACAATATTGGTTTATATTAGTTAAATAAAACCAACAGTCACAAACTCGAAAATGACATTGATTTAAAATATTCTGTAAATACACAAATTAAATTATACTTAATGTTCTAACTATTTCCATCTGTTGTTAAGCGTAGCATTTACTGTCGAATGAAATAAGCTTTTCTGCTGTTCTCCTTTGACATTGTAATGTTCTCTATCCTGTTCTAGACGTTCTCGGGCTTCGAGTCAGGTAAGCAGATTTTGAGACATCGACGTTTCGGGAGCGTACATCTCTCCCATCTTCAGGATCTTGAATGACTTAGGGCTGAGGTGACCCATATACCCGCTCGCTGAAGATGGGAGAGATGTACGCTCCCGAAACGTCGATGTCTCAACATCTGCTTACCTGGCTCGAAGCCCGACAACGTCTAGAACATATACGCCGCCAGGAAAGATTCAGCTCATATTTCCCTTTCCTAATGCTCACACTTCAGCAGCTCTTTAGTACAAGTTTAAAAGTTAAGTGAAAATTACACTTTTTAATTCTTGCAGATGTTATCGTTATGGTAGACGATTTCGTTTCAATATTTAATAGCTATATGAAGTTCTATGATAAAACGGCCACATCGATTGTTGAAGGCTATTCAGTTTAAATTGTTGAGCGGCCGGAAGCGCTCATTGTTGATAGCTACAAACTGACGACTTTTTATGGATTTAGAAACATGATATCTATGTCCTACACAAACAGAACGGTAAAAGAGCAATTTTCACGTGCCCTCTTGTTCTTAAAGTATCGGGGTGAAATATTTGTACGAATTATTGCTGTAAAAGTAAAATATATACATAAATATTCACAAATTAGTTAAATATGTACTAATCCCTTTAATATGCATTGTAAAACTTCTTTAACTCCTTATGAATTGGAATAAATATATAACTCAGCTGTCAAGGAATAAAACATGCAAATATACAATAATGTGAGCTGTACTGATAAGTTATTGGGTTGCACTTCTTCACGGAAACTGTCATTTTTATCAAAATCACACGTTTGAACATACGTCCGACAATTTTCAAGTAGATACCTTTTTAGTGCAAACACTAAACATTTAATTTGTTGCATTCATATGCCTTTGTTTACTCCTGTACAACCTCTTTTACAACAGTTATTGCTCTATCTACTTCAGGTCTGTCAGGATAAACATTGTCTTACTGTGGTACAAGAGAATCAAATATTTTTGTCGTTATGTGATGACTCTGTAGTTACATTCTCCTTTTATGTCCAAGAGATAAAAAACATATGACTTCCTATTTGAGAAAAAGAGCATTGCACAATTCTTACCACTGCCAAGTATATACATATATGAAACTGTTGTACATATGAAAGCAAGCCTAAGTTTATTCAAAACAAATTCTGAAATTCATATACACAACACTAGAACAAAGAATAATTTATTTGTGAAGTCACACAAAACAAAGATGTATGAAAATAGTTTCACATATGCTGGCTTACATCTTTACAATAAGCTACCTGAATCTATAAAAAAGATTGAATCACAACATCAATTTAAGAAATTGTTATTAAACTTCCTTAGAGCCAATAGCTTCTACAGCGTGGATGAATTTTTAAATTTGTAAATATTTAGTTAGCTACCTTAATTATAAATATTGTACTTAGTTTTTAATTTGACGTGTCCTATAACATGTACATGTTTTAATGGATGAATCAATAAATCAAATCAAATCAAACAAGTAACTAGGAATGCCTCAAAATGGTTCACTTAAAAGTATATTTGACTGAAACTGTATACTTGATTTGATGATGATGATGATGATGATGATGATGATGATGATGATGATGATGATGATGATGATGATGATGATGAAGATGAAGATGATATAAGGGCGCTCAACTACGGCGGTCATCAGCGCCATTTAAAAAACTAGTCATGGCAAAAGCCAGATATAAAACTTTCTAAAAACTATACAAGTGTAACAAAACCTATTAAAAATGCACGTACATAAAAAACATCAATCAAAACCTACTAAAAGTTTCGTTCACTAAATCCTAAACTCTAAACTAGAAAAGAATCTAAAATCCTTCTCCACGGGTCTCACGCACGGCCTACACGTGGGTGGGCCTAATGACCGTCTCCCTCAACCACGAAGAGGAGCCCACACGAGGGAGATTGTTGGCTCGGGACCCCGGGTGCACCAAACCAGTACCTACCGAAGTAGGCCCCTGGGGGGATACTTGATTTGTATAGTGTGTGTAGTAATATTTTCTGTATCCCTTACAGTTTACAAGTTATACAAAAGTCATTGAGAATGAACAGGGCATCTGAGGACATTCTCAGGAAGTTCAAGATACACATTTGACACAGTTCACAGGTCACGAAAATATATTAAACATAAAAAACTTTAAGCTTATTCATATCAATAAGTTATCACAAACACAACGGAACTTTAAAGCTTGTTGCTAGGTTAATACTCGTAAATAAGTCCATTCACAATTACTTACGTTAACACAAAAATTATCGCCAGACGCTAGCAAACTCCAAGCTTTCATGTTCGTGTTTGACGATTAAACAAAAGATAGAAAGAAAAAAAACTATCGCACTGCACAGAAACAAAAGAGAACATTTTTTATAATGTTTTTATTGATCGATCAGCAGTACAGTGCTTTACAGATCAGAGTGAAAAGAAGGTAACAATACAATAAGAACAATAACACTCAGGGGTAGCCTAGCAGGCCGCCCCCTAACTACATTAAGTTAGAACTCCAATAATACTCTCTGAGATGTAAGCCCCCGTAGCACAATGGCAATGTCTATCTCCTGGGGATCTGTGGAAAAAAGAACAGATATGGAGTCTGTTGGAGTGCATACATTGTAATGATTAGACAGTTAACACGTTTTTCGTATAATGTCCTTAAGGATACCAAACTGAAATTTTTAAAATCCACAGTCCAATTTAAAAAAAAAAAAAAAAAAAAAAAAAAAAAAGATATACTAATCGAGTTTCAATATAGAGCGTACGTACCAAATGCCATTTCCATTTTAAAATTAGTTTCCCAGATATTTTTTTATTTTGTATACCTTTGAAATATTGTTTCACATGATAGAATTCTTTTGTGAAAAAAATTGTTATTCATTCATATTTAACCCAAGTTGGCCATGGTAGCTCAATGGGTAAGAGTGCCTGGACGGAAATCAGGAGATCCGTGGTTGAAATCCCGGCCATGGCATTGAATTTTTCATGTTGACTCTTATCTATCAAAAACCTTAACCTATATACGTCTAGCATGAAGAAATGATTAATTTCCATTAATTAACTAAGATATGGAGTCATCTGATGAGAAATTGATTATTTTATTTCAAAATTATCGTTGTCTTTATCACAAAAAGCATAAATCTTACAAAGATAATTTACTGAAGGACAATATTTAGAAGCAAATTGTCAATTAACTGATATGTGAAGGTAGACAAGAGGTTTTTTTGATAGATTCAATCAACATGAAAAATTCAATGCCATGATCGGGATTTGAAGCACAGATCTCCTGTTTTCCGTCCAGACGCTCGAACCCATTGAGCTACCTTGGCCAAGATAGCATCCTGATATTAAATTCTCCATTTGACTCACATATGTATTTCCCGGTAAACCACTAGGGGCTCTCGTATCCGAGAAAATTGAATTTTTCATGTTGAGTATACCTATCAAAAAATATCTTTGCCTATATAGGCTAGTGTGAAGAAATGATTAATTTCCTTCAATAAACTTAGACATGAGTTGTTTATATTATTTACTATGTTATCTGTCGACTTTGTGAGAAACTTTAGGTTAGGTAGGTCATAAGATAATTTGTTTTCTTTATATATGTAAAAACCAGTGTATTTTTTATTATTATTGTGACTTTAAGGGTTCGTGAAATGAAAAGTCCAATTGCACCACTCAAAAATGTTCTTTATTTCCACCGACTTACAGTTAAACTCTTGCCAATTACACAGAATTACGTAATGCACACAGTTACGATTCACCAGTTCGTCCGTTACAATTTCACTTGCACTCGTAATTACGTACAATCCTCCGATGCACTCACACAGTCTTCTCGTCGTACACTAGCACTGCATCCTTACGCCAAGAACTGACTGACTGACTCCTCTTGCCCGTCGTGTTGCTTATATAGGGTCAGCTGGCCGATCTGGAAGGTTCTAGATTAGATGAAATATCCCGTAAGTTCGAGAACACAGGTGGAACAGAAAGAGACGGCGCAGTGATGTTTTTTCCCCAGCCACCCCTTGTTACCGCTATAAGACAAACGAGGGGGGCGTGGCTAACGCCGACCGTCTCCTGCTTGCCCGCTCCAAAGGGTGTTCCGACGTTCGGGTGACACTGCTCCCTCCTCAAAGCTGGTCGTCCCGAACAGCACCATCGTAGCGTGCCAGGCGATCCAGGTGTACCACCAACATCTTCCCTCGGGGAACCACGTCGTTAATCCTCTTCACCACCCGGTACGGTCCTTGCCATGACTGCTGGAGCTTCGGGCAGCGTCCCTTAGTCCGGGTAGGGCGGTACAACCAGACCAGGTCACCTTGCTGGAACCCTTGGCTGTTGGCTTGCCTGTAATACCTGATCTTCATGCGGTCGCTCGCCTTCTGGATGTTCTGGCGAGCCATCTCGTGCATGTCGTGAAGATGGTCCACCAAGTTCTCCACATACTTGGTCGCTGGCTGTTTCGCTTCCGGAGGGCTTCCAAAAGCCAGGTCACAAGGGAGGCTTAACTCTCGGCCGAACATTAAGCTGACTGGCGTCATCCCAGTTGTGTCGTGTGTAGACGAGCGGTAGGCCAGCAAGAACAGTGGCACCTTGACGTCCCAGTCTCGCTGATGGCTGGCCACGACCTTCCTCAGGTGTTCCTCTAAGGTCTTGATGTACCTTTCGACCATACCATCCGACTGGGGATGTAGAGGCGCCGTGCGGGTCCTGTTCACCCCAAGACTTTGTAGCGCCTCCTTCATTAGGTTGGACTCAAAGTTGGTACCCTGGTCACTGTGTAGCTCCAACGGCACCCCAAATCGACAGAACACTTGCTCCACGAGGCAGTCTGTGATTGTCTTTGCCTCTTGGTTTGGGATGGCATACACCTCCGGCCACTTGGTGAAGTAGTCCACGACCACCATTAGGTACTTGTTGCCTCGGTTGGAAACTGGGAACGGTCCAGCAATGTCAACGGCGATCCGTTCGAATGGTGCTCCGACGTTGTACTGTTGCATGCGACCCCGGCTCCTAGTCTGGGGGCCACGACTCGCCACGCACACGTGACACTGACGGCACCATCTCTCAGCATCTGCTCGGAGTCTCAGCCAGTAGTAGCGCTGCCGTAGTTTGTCAATCGTTCGGTTCGTTCCCAGGCGTCCTCCCGAAGTATCGGCGTGCACTTCCTCCAAGACTTCCGGGACCTTACTCCGGGGAAGTACCAACTGTTCTCTCTGCGTCTTCCCATCGGGTGATTCCCATACCCGGAACAGCACGCCCTCTCTGGTCTTCAACGAGTCCCATTGGGCCCAGTACGACTGGTAGGTGGCGCTCCTCGGTGCGATGTCCTCCCAGGTTGGTCTTGTCCCTGCCTCCACTTCCCTCAAGAGTGGCCCCAAGTCTGCGTTCGCCAGCTGCTTCCTCCTCAGGCCTGCGCTATCCCAGCCATCCACAGGCACTGCCGTGACTACTCGGACTGCTGCGGCACGCTCCTTCTCTTCCACTCTTGTGCAATGGTCGCACTCTTCTGCACAGGGTCTTCGGGACATGGCGTCTGCGTTACCGTGGCTCTTCCCTCTACGATGTTCCGAGGTGAAGTCGTACTCCTGCAGCCTCGGGACCCAACCTGCTGTCTCGCCTTCTGGTCGCGCCGTCACCATCACCTCGCTCCTCGCGGGAACCACCATGTCTTCGTTCAAGACGACCCTGCATATTCCAAGGCACTCTTCGGGCTGACGGAGTATAACCTCTTTTCCGTTGAGCCGCAGGACCTTCCTGCCGACGTCGACCGTCGCCTCGTGGCTCCTGAGGGCATCCAGTCCCAGAATCACCTCCTCAGCCACCTTCGCGACGAACACCCACAAACGCACGGCACTCCGCTCCAAGGTCAGCTCCAGCAGGGCCTCCTTCTCCACAGGCAAGGTGTCGCCCGATGCCGTGACAAGCTCGTATGGTCGGCTCGGCTTCCTCGTCGGCAAACCCTTCGCCACGTTAGGTCTGATGATGGTCACGGCTGCCCCAGTGTCCACCAGCACACGGCACGGCTTCCCTCTCACCCAACCGTCTGCGATGAGGCTGTCATCCATACGCCGGCTGACGGCGCGCAGTGTCACTCGAGGGGATGGTGGTAATGGCGCCGACGTGCCCCTCTCCACGCCGGGCCTTACTCGTTCTTCCAGCTGCCCTTCCTGGTGTGGGCAGTCTCTCTGCAGTTGTCCAGGCTGTCCACACCCCCAACACAAGCCACTAGGTGTTCGCCGGCGTCCCTCATCTGGTCTTCTGTCTCCGGCGTAGCGGACACTCCTCGTTCTCGACGTCGGGATAGATGTTACTTTGGCCGGCTCCATCCTTAATGCCGCTGTCAGCGCCTCGTGGATGGTTTTATATTCGCCGAGCATTAGGCGCTGACGAATCTCCGTGTCCCGTACCCCGTCGACAAAATTGTAGGCGGCTTCCCGCGATACGAACTCCAGTGGCAGGTCAACCAAGGCCTTGCTAGCCAGCTGCTCAATCGCTATGGCGAACTCCTGCAGCGTCTCACCCGGCTGCTGTGACCTTGCCTTTAGCTGGCTGCGGTATGCTGCGGCTAAGCGGTGGTTCCCGAAGCGATTCTCCAGGGCCTCCCAGATGTCCTTGGGCGCCGCCGTTGTCTGCACCGCGTTTAGGACTTCCGCGGCCCGTCCCTGGAGGCTGGCTATTAACTGTGTGGCCTCCTTCCCCGGTGACCATCTGTTGTGCTTGGCCACTGTGTCGAACTGGCGGCGGAAGACCTCAAATGTTGACGCGCCGTCATATTTCGGAGGCTTGACGCGCGCCGATGTTGTGTCGCGTCCCGGTGCGTCGGCCTTCAAATCCTTCAGTCTCCTGCCGACGACGTCCTCCACCATGGCGTTCAGGAACTTGACGCTGCTGTCGGCCTTTCCCTCCAGGTTGTTAACGCGGTTCGCGAGGTCTTCGACGTCTTCAACCATGGCGTTCAGGGACTTGGCGTTATTGTCGGCCTTTTCCTCTAGATCATTGAAGCGGTTCGCCAGGTCCTCGACGCGCTCGTCCACTTGGCCCATCCGCTTGCCCAGCTCCGTCACGTTATCCCTCACGCCGGCCAACTGTTCCTCAAATTTGGCGGCGAGGACCTCGTTCGCCTCCTTCATTTCCGTGGTCAGTTTGGCCATCTTTGCGGTCATTGTCGTGGCCAAGTTGTTGCTTGTAATCTCCAGGTTCGCGGCCAGGCTTTTATTTGCCGCTGCTGTTTTTGCAGCGAGGTTTTCAATTGCCGTCTTCATTTCCTTCAACTCTGCGGCCAAGTTGTTATTTGCCGCCTCCGACTTCGCTGTTAATTCGTTCATCTTCTGCAAAAGCATTTCCAATGCCGATTCCATGGCCTTAATGTTCGGTGATGTTGTTGTCCCGCTTCCTGACACCAGTGTGACTTTGTGGGTTCGTGAAATGAAAAGTCCAATTGCACCACTCAAAAATGTTCTTTATTTCCACCGACTTACAGTTAAACTCTTGCCAATTACACAGAATTACGTAATGCACACAATTACGATTCACCAGTTCGTCCGTTACAATTTCACTTGCACTCGTAATTACGTACAATCCTCCGATGCACTCACACAGTCTTCTCGTCGTACACTAGCACTGCATTCTTACGCCAAGAACTGACTGACTGACTCCTCTTGCCCGTCGTGTTGCTTATATAGGGTCAGCTGGCCGATCTGGAAGGTTGTAGATTAGATGAAATATCCCTTAAGTTCGAGAACACAGGTGGAACAGAAAGAGACGGCGCAGTGATGTTTTTTTACCCAGCCACCCCTTGTTACCGCTATAAGACAAACGAGGGGGGCGTGGCTAACGCCGACCGTCTCCTGCTTGCCCGCTCCATAGGGTGTTCCGACGTTCGGGTGACATTATTATTATTATTATTATTATTATTATTATTATTATTATTATTATTATTATTATTATTATTATTATTATTATTATTATTATTATTATTATTATTATTATTATTATTATTATTATTATTATTATTATTATTATTATTATTATTATTATTATTATTATTATTATTATTATTATTATTATTATTATTATTATTATTATTATTATTATTATTATTATTATTATTATTATTATTATTATTATTATTATTATTATTATTATTATTATTATTATTATTATTATTATTATTATTATTATTATTATTATTATTATTATTATTATTATTATTATTATTATTATTATTATTATTATTATTATTATTATTATTATTATTATTATTATTATTATTATTATTATTATTATTATTATTATTATTATTATTATTATTATTATTATTATTATTATTATTATTATTATTATTATTATTATTATTATTATTATTATTATTATTATTATTATTATTATTATTATTATTATTATTATTATTATTATTATTATTATTATTATTATTATTATTATTATTATTATTATTATTATTATTATTATTATTATTATTATTATTATTATTATTATTATTATTATTATTATTATTATTATTATTATTATTATTATTATTATTATTATTATTATTATTATTATTATTATTATTATTATTATTATTATTATTATTATTATTATTATTATTATTATTATTATTATTATTATTATTATTATTATTATTATTATTATTATTATTATTATTATTATTATTATTATTATTATTATTATTATTATTATTATTATTATTATTATTATTATTATTATTATTATTATTATCATCATCATCATCATGGTCATCAATCATTATCATTATTACTATTAATTTGCATCGATTATTACTATAGCTGGTAAAGTGCTGTTCTAGATTTATTTGATTTCAAATATAGTAGGCCTCCATTTTTGATCGCTCTGCAGACTTCAATTAGTTTATTTTGATGCCGACGTTATAATGTCATTGTGAATGCCAAAGCTAATTTTATGTTCATGCTACACGTTCAAGTCTTCGTTTTAATGTTTCTAATAATAATTGAATGGGGCATTAGTGTCATTTTTAAAAAAGTTTACTTTTCGGTAAATGGTCCGTGTAAATGATAGTCTGGGATGGGAGATTATTATTATTTTTCTTAGTCTTCGTGTGGCATTCTTGGAAGTTAAGAATTTTAATATGTTCCAGATTTGATATTGGGCGTTTTTTTTTTTTTGTTTTTTTTATTTTCGGGACACTTCAAAACGTGTACTATCAGTGTATTAAGAATGTTGTATTTTTCAATGGAAAGCAATTTCTTTTCTACTTACTATGTACAGAGAATTAAGATTTAAGTGCAGAAACTTTTAGATAATTTTTTAAAGATGATGAAGTGGATATGGGTTATGTTCGTAAACAAATCACGGACGGCCGATACAGAAGCTGTTTCCCTAAATTGAGATTTGTAAGGTTTCCTGCTGCAATTAAAAGTAATGGACCAGAAACCCTGTAAGTGTAAAGACGGCCAATTGCTTGAGAAACTGTAGTTTATGACAAGAATGACATCCTTTTGTTCCTCTTTTGGCTCCAACCAAGCTCTTTGCGTCATAATGAAGCCAGTTAAATACTTTATTGTTCCACAGTACAGCACTGTGCTAAATTCAACCGTATCGGCTTGCTCCTTTACAAACAGACTACTCCTTACACATCATTCACATCAATTCTAATTAAGTAATAGTCGAATGTTTCAGGTGTAGGTATCTCAATTGTTTATTGATCTCAAGGTCCCCCAGTTCAAAGCCTACCTAGACTGATGATTTTTAAACCTACTTAAAGGCAAAAAACTGTCAGTGGATGTACAAGCTCTGCGACACACCCTTGCATTTGGTAGTGTCGCAACAAACTAAATATAATTTGGTTGCCATGTGATGGCTTGGCAATCCATTAGTGGCGAGGCAGGACTTTCAAAGCGATAGAAGCTCCAAATAATAATTGTCATTAAAATAAGAGAGAATAATAACTCAAACAACTAAGGCTACTCTTTAGTACTCTTTCTATTGTACAGTCACACGTAGGTCCAGTAGCGATGTGTGACTTTCAAAGCGAGGGAAACTCCAAATAATAATTGTCATTAAAATAAGAGAGTATAATCACTCAAAGAACTAAGGCTACTCTTTAGTACTCTTTCTATTGTACAGTCTCACGTAGGTCCAGTAGCGAGGCGTGACTTTCAAAGCGAGGGAAGCTCCAAATAATAATTGTCATTAAAATAAGAGAGAATAATGACTCAAACAACTAAGGCTACTCTTTAGTACTCTTTCTATTGTACAGTCACACGTAGATCCAGTAGCGAGGCGTGACTTTCAAAGCGAGGGAAGCTCCAAATAATAATTGTCATTAAAATAAGAGAGAATAATGACTCAAAGAACTAAGGCTACTCTTTAGTACTCTTTCTATTGTACAGTCACACGTAGGTCCAGTAGCGATGTGTGACTTTCAAAGCGAGGGAAGCTCCAAATAAAATTTTGTCATTAAAATAAGAGAGAATAATGACTCAAACAACTAAGGCTACTCTTAGTACTCTTTCTATTGTACAGTCACACGTAGATCCAGTAACGAGGCGTGACTTTCAAAGCGAGGGAAGCTCCAAATAATAATTGTCATTAAAATAAGAGAGTATAATGACTCAAAGAACTAAGGCTACTCTTTAGTACTCTTTCTATTGTACAGTCACACGTAGATCCAGTAGCGATGTGTGACTTTCAAAGCGAGGGAAGCTCCAAATAATAATTGTCATTAAAATAAGAGAGTATAATGACTCAAAGAACTAAGGCTACTCTTTACTACTCTTTCTATTGTACAGTCACACGTAGATCCAGTAGCGAGGCGTGACTTTCAAAGCGAGGGAAGCTCCAAATAATAATTGTCATTAAAATAAGAGAGAATAATGACTCAAAGAACTAAGGCTACTCTTAGTACTCTTTCTATTGTACAGTCACACGTAGATCCAGTAGCGAGGCGTGACTTTCAAAGCGAGGGAAGCTCCAAATAATAATTGTCATTAAAATAACAGAGAATAATGACTCAAAGAACTAAGACTACTCTTTAGTACTCTTTCTATTGTACAGTCACACGTAGGTCCAGTAGTGAGGCGTGACTTTCAAATTGAGGTAAGCTCCAAATAATAATTGTCATTAAAATAAGAGAGAATAATGACTCAAACAACTAAGGCTACTCTTTAGTACTCTTTCTATTGTACAGTCACATGTAGGTCCAGTAACGAGGCGTGACTTTCAAAGCGAGGGAAGCTCCAAATAATAATTGTCATTAAAATAAGAGAGAATAATGACTCAAACAACTAAGGCTACTCTTAGTACTCTTTCTATTGTACAGTCACACGTAGATCCAGTAGCGAGGCGTGACTTTCAAAGCGAGGGAAGCTCCAAATAATAATTGTCATTAAAATAAGAGAGAATAATGACTCAAACAACTAAGGCTACTCTTAGTACTCTTTCTATTGTACAGTCACACGTAGATCCAGTAACGAAGCGCGACTTTCAAAGCGAGGTAAGCTCCAAATAATAATTGTCAATAAAATAAGAGAGAATAATGACTCAAACAACTAAGGCTACTCTTAGTACTCTTTCTATTGTACAGTCACACGTAGATCCAGTAACGAAGCGCGACTTTCAAAGCGAGGTAAGCTCCAAATAATAATTGTCATTAAAATAAGAGAGTATAATGACTCAAAGAACTAAGGCTACTCTTTACTACTCTTTCTATTGTACAGTCAGACGCAGGCCCTGCTCACACTATAAGCTTTCCCTCTCCTCTCAGACGTTCCCTGGCCCACACCGCGTGAATTGTTGGCCCAAAATGAGGAAAGTATGCAACTCACACACTTTTGATAGTAACTTAAAACGTCACAAATATTTCTTGTTTGTCACCGCTAGATACCAATCTACGTAAAATACTATTTCTAATGCTATTGTACTTAAAAGCGACACATAAAACAAAAAATACAGAGACTTCGCGTGACAAAATCTGTCAGTGCTTCCTAAGTATAGAAGAGTGGCGATTGCCTTTGGAAACATACGAAACATGGTATTGAAGGTTACGAATGCGTAAATACAGTATTGAATGAACTCACGGAACTGGTCACTCGCATTTAAGCAGCTGTCAAATTGTGCGCAGTACCACGGATGTTCGATAATACATTTTGAAAATGCATGCACGTAAAATGGAATATTGTTTGGCGTGAATTTTCTTGTTTTTCTTCATTTTCTCCTGAAATTCTTGGAAAAAAGGTGGTAGTAGCGTTTCATTACACGCTTCGCCACTGCATTCCATTCGTGTATGCCAGAAGAGAGTTACTTCCTATTTAACAAACGTATAAGTGTTTAACGGACTAACAAAGTCTGTTAACTCACACGGCGGCCGTCCCCAGGAGTCACGGCAATGCAGAGGGCAGAGTCCCTACACCTGCAGGCCAGTCCAACCGCATCTCTACTATCGGGGCCCCGAAACAGTCCACAGTCCGCCCGGATGTGTCAGAGCTCGGTGAACTCCGACATCTCTCCTGCCGTCGTCCGGAAACGGCTCACCAGGTCAGCTCGGAGACCGGAGACGTCCAACTGAAGGAGGAGGTGTCTTACAAGGATCATCTCATCCTGTCATGCAGCGCCGCGTCTCCCGCCGACACTTCTACCTTGAAAAAGACCACCACTTGAGAGATGATGTGAAATTATAATGGAGATGAAATGGAGGGACAGGAAATTCGGGGGATGTCACTAACCTAGCCTAGCGCTCCGGGAAAACCCGAAGAAACTCACGAGTCACTTAGGTCGGTCACGGGAATCGAACCTGGACCTACCGAATGCGGGCCACAGACTAAACCACTTGAGCTGTCCTACTCAATGTCCGCCTCGGTAGCATAGATGGTAGCGTGTTTGCCTCACGTTCAAGAGGTTCCGAGTTCGAATCTCGGTTAGGGCCAGTTACCTGAATAAGGTTTCTTCGGGGTTTTCTCTTATCCTGAAAGACGAATGTCTGGTAACTCTAAGCTCTATGTGCCCCAGGCTCATTTGAGCATCATTTCATTCATCGTCCAATATGACATAACGTTGGAGGTTTTCTTTTATCCTGAAAGATGAATGTCTGGTAACTCTAAGCTCTATGTGCCCCAGGCTCATTTGAACATCATTTCATTCATCGTCCAATATGACTTAACGTTGGAGGTTTTCTCTTATCCTGAAAGATGAATGTCTGGTAACTCTAAGCTCTATGTGCCCCAGGCTCATTTGAACATCATTTCATTCATCGTCCGATATGACTTAACGTTGGAGGTTTTCTCTTATCCTGAAAGATGAATGTCTGGTAACTCTAAGCTCTATGTGCCCCAGGCTCATTTGAACATCATTTCATTCATCGTCCAATATGACTTAACGTTGGAGGTTTTCTCTTATCCTGAAAGATGAATGTCTGGTAACTCTAAGCTCTATGTGCCCCAGGCTCATTTGAACATCATTTCATTCATCGTCCAATATGACTTAACGTTGGAGGTTTTCTTTTATCCTGAAAGATGAATGTCTGGTAACTCTAAGCTCTATGTGCCCCAGGCTCATTTGAACATCATTTCATTCATCGTCCAATATGACTTAACGTTGGAGGTTTTCTCTTATCCTGAAAGATGAATGTCTGGTAACTCTAAGCTCTATGTGTCCCAGGCTCATTTGAACATCATTTCATTCATCGTCCAATATGACTTAACGTTGGAGGTTTTCTTTTATCCTGAAAGATGAATGTCTGATAACTCTAAGCTCTATGTACCCTGTACTCATTTGAACATCATTTCATTCATCTTCCAATATGACTTAACGTTGGAGGTTTTCTCTTATCCTGAAAGTTGAATGTCTGATAACTCTAAGCTCTATGTACTCTGTACTCATTTGAACATCATTTCATTCATCGTCCGATATGACTTAACGTTGGAGGTTTTCTCTTATCCTGAAAGATGAATGTCTGGTAACTCTAAGCTCTATGTATCCTGCACTCAATTGAACATCATTTCATTCATCGTCCGATATGACTTAACGTTGGAGGTTATCTCTTATCCTGAAAGATGAATGGTAACTCCAAGCTCTATGTACCTTGTACTCATTTGAACATCATTTCATTCATCGTCCGATATGACAACGTTGGAGGTTATCTTTTATCCTGAAAGATGAATGTCTGGTAACCCAAAGCTCTATGTACCCTGTACTTATATGAACATCATTTCATTCATCGTCCAATATGACTTAACGTAGGAGGTTATCTCTTATCCTGAAAGATGAATGTCTGGTAACTCTAAGCTCTATGTATCCTGTACTTATTTGAGCATCATTTCATTCATCGTCCGATATGACAACGTTGGAGGTTTTCTCTTATCCAGATAGATGAATGTCTAGTAACTCTAAGCTCTATGTACCCTGTGTTTATTTTAACATCACTTCATTCATCGTCCGATATGACTTAACGTTGGAGGTTTTCTCTCATCCAGATAGATGAATGTCTAGTAACTCTAAGCTCTATGTACCCTGTGTTTATTTTAACATCACTTCATTCATCGTCCGATATGACTTAACGTTGGAGGTTTTCTCTTATCCTGAAAGATGAATGTCTGGTAACTCTAAGCTCTATGTATCCTGTACTCATCTGAACACCATTTCATTCATCGTCCGATATGACAACGTTGGAGGTTTTCTCTTATCCTGAAAGATGAATGTCTAGTAACTCTAAGCTCTATGTATCCTGTACTTATTTGAGCATCATTTCATTCATCGTCCGATATGACAACGTTGGAGGTTTTCTCTTATCCTGAAAGATGAATGTCTAGAAACTCTAAGCTCTATGTATCCTGTACTTATTTGAGCATCATTTCATTCATCGTCCGATATGACTTAACGATTTAGGTTTTCTCTTATCCTGAAAGAAGAATGTCTGGTAACTCTAAGCTCTATGTATCCTGTACTTATTTCAGCATCATTTCATTCATCGTCCGATATGACAACGTTGGAGGTTTTCTCTTATCCAGATAGATGAATGTCTAGTAACTCTAAGCTCTATGTTCCCTGTATTTATTTGAACATCATTTTATTCATCGTCCGATATGACTTAACGTTGGAGGTTTTCTCTTATCCTGAAAGATGAATGTCTGGTAACTCTAAGCTCTATGTATCCTGTACTCATCTGAACACCATTTCATTCATCGTCCGATATGACAACGTTGGAGGTTTTCTCTTATCCTGAAAGATGAATGTCTGGTAACTCGAAGCTCTATGTATCCTGTACTTATTTGAGCATCATTTCATTCTTCGTCCGATATGACTTAACGTTGGAGGTTTTCTCTTATCCTGAAAGAAGTATGTCTGGTAACTCTAAGCTCTATGTATCCTGTACTTATTTGAGCACCATTTCATTCATCGTCCGATATGACAACGTTGGAGGTTTTCTCTTATCCAGATAGATGAATGTCTAGTAACTCTAAGCTCTATGTACCCTGTATTTATTTGAACATCATTTTATTCATCGTCCGATATGACAACGTTGGAGGTTTTCTCTTATCCTGAAAGATGAATGTCTGGTAACTCTAAGCTCTATGTATCCTGTACTCATTTGAACATCATTTCATTCATCGTCCGATATGACTTAACGACGGAGGTTTTCTCTTATCCTGAAAGACGGATGTCTGGTAACTCTAAGCTCTATGTGCCCTAGGCTCATTTGAACATCATTTCATTCATCGTCCGATGTGACTTAAAGTTGGAGGTTTTCTCTTATCCTGAAAGACGGATGTCTGGTAACTCTAAGCTCTATGTACCCTGTACTCATTTGAACATCATTTCATTCATCGTCCGATATGACTTAACGTTTTAGGTTTTCTCTTATCCTGAAAGACGGATGTCTGGTAACTCTAAGCTCTATGTATCCTGTACTCATTTGAACATCATTTCATTCATCGTCCGATATGACAACGTTGGAGGTTTTCTCTTATCCTGAAAGACGGATGTCTGGTAACTCTAAGCTCTATGTGCCCTAGGCTCATTTGAACATCATTTCATTCATCGTCCGATGTGACTTAAAGTTGGAGGTTTTCTCTTATCCTGAAAGACGGATGTCTGGTAACTCTAAGCTCTATGTACCCTGTACTCATTTGAACATCATTTCATTCATCGTCCGATATGACTTAACGTTTTAGGTTTTCTCTTATCCTGAAAGAAGTATGTCTGGTAACTCTAAGCTCTATGTACCCTGTACTTATTTGAGCATCATTTCATTCATCGTCCGATATGACAACGTTGGAGGTTTTCTCTTATCCAGATAGATGAATGTCTAGTAACTCTAAGCTCTATGTACCCTGTATTTATTTGAACATCATTTTATTCATCGTCCGATATGACAACGTTGGAGGTTTTCTCTTATCCTGAAAGATGAATGTCTGGTAACTCTAAGCTCTATGTATCCTGTACTCATTTGAACATCATTTCATTCATCGTCCGATATGACAACGTTGGAGGTTTTCTCTTATCCTGAAAGACGGATGTCTGGTAACTCTAAGCTCTATGTATCCTGTACTCATTTGAACATCATTTCATTCATCGTCCGATATGACAACGTTGGAGGTTTTCTCTTATCCTGAAAGACGGATGTCTGGTAACTCTAAGCTCTATGTGCCCTAGGCTCATTTGAACATCATTTCATTCATCGTCCAATATGACTTAACGTTGGAGGACGTAACTTAAAAGAAAATGCAGCTCGGTAAATCTTGCTACACAGAAATATGTATTAACATATTTTAACATGATAAAATATGCAATTTATGTCAAGGGCATTTTACTTTGTGTTGAGAACCATTTCCGAGATTTTCTTTGTTATAGTTGGAATTTTCTAGCATTTATCCTTTTCTGAAGTGGAAAGTCATTTGCCTTTTTTTTCTGTAAAGTCAGTACATAGGTACCAGACTTTGAAATACCTGACTATCGCTTAAGTCAAATGCTAGTTTATCTCTAAAGAAATTGCATCAAAACAATTTGATTAACACAAAGGAGATAGAAGGAAATTCATATTCATATTTATTCACCATAGGAATTCATACAGATTTTTGGGCTCCGTTGGTTTCGTGAAAATAGTTTGTTGAAGAATAGAGGTCAAGACAGAGATGTTGCAGTTATGTTGGTGGTTGATGTACTTTGTTGCGGAAGTAGGTCGAGGGGTTGCGCGCGCTGATAGACTACTATAAAACCATGGGGATGCGCTCGGAAATCTACAGTCAAGTCACAGGAATCCAGCTCAGCATAGGAACTCAGCTCTGTACTAAAGGTTGGTACCACTTTGTTATTGTGACGCAGTGTGTAATAGATTGTATTTACGCATGTCATATAGCTTTACACCCTGCTAAGAATTTTATTATGTCTGTAAGATACCATTATATATATATATATATAACTTTGCTATAAAATATTTAAAACAAAATAAAGTAATCATAAAATTTCAAAAAGGAATATGAAGTCGACCACTTAGAAGATTTTGCTGAAAATTAGAAGTTAACTGTCAAACATTGAAATGTGCATTACAGTACTGTGTTCAGGAGTGTTCAGAGACCGCAAAGAAAGATAAATGTTACCAACTTAAAGTATGTAATATAAATACCACCAAAAGCTCGAAATTCAACTGTTTAATTTGTCTAGATATTCTTCCAATTTCACATATGCATTTTTCTAACAAAATGTGTATTTAACATGGCCACTATCATGAACATTATAGAGCACAAACTACTCCAGTTCATTATTACTAATGCAGTTAACTTAGAGGGATTTAAGTTTAAAAATGCAGTGACATTCCAAATCGAGGTTTATGAAATTTCTATGCATACTCTTTGGATTTATTTAACATCTTCTCGGGAAACAGGCCAGGTGAAATCGACGTGTCGGGAGCGTACATCTCTCCCATCATCAGGATATTTTAATAAATGTTATAACCACAAAATGTAATGTAAACCACAACATAACTTGCAACTGGATACAACACAACTATCAAAAACGACAAAACACTATCAATACTCGCATCACTGAACAAAAGACTGTTTTCAGTAAATTAAATGCCAGGTCAGGGGATGGCTTGTTTCCCGAGATCTTGAACATATTCGTCACCAGGAAAGCTTCAGGTCTTAATCTCTGGACTTGCTTATAACTTTGCTTAAGCTTTTCCTTATAAAGAACATAGCCCGCCTCTGTGGCCTCGGAGTAGCACGTCTGCCTCACATCCAAGAGTTTTAATATCGATCAGGGTGAGTTATATGGATAACTCGGGGTTTCCCTTATCCAGAAAGTTGAAAGTTGGATAACTTTAAGCTCTATGGACTTGGTCTCATTTCAGCATCATTTTACCAATTTCGTTCACCGTCCGATATGAACTACGTTGGAAGACGTTAAAAAAGTAAGAAAAGTGTGGTTTCTTATCAAGAATAGATGCGGTTTCTTCATAAAATAAGAAATGAGGCACCCAACAGCAAGAAATGTTATTTCTCTACAAAATTACATGAAGACATGTACACTAAAAAGTGATTGAATCTTACAATTGGGGAAACTGCTTAAATATTTGATTTCTTCCTTCACATAACCCCCCCCCCCCTCATTATTAAAGTAAAAGTTACGCGGGGTCTTTCTGCGGAATAGTAGTACTAAGTAACTGCGTGTAGCCACTTTGGCAATGATTTGGAAGTTATGCTGACATGCAACTGAAAAATAAAACAAAAATACGTATCTAATTGGAATCTGACCACGGAGGAATTTTCCTTAGGCAATTCCTGCGCCCCGACAATATATCTTTACGATTGACAATGATATTTTTCAGTTTCTGTTCACAAATTCAAAACCTACGTCGCGAAGAATGGTATGGAAGCTCCTTTATCTAAAGCTCAGCAAATCGCGATCGTTGTTTACTTTTTGAAGCCTTGTGTAATTGTTGGCGGCTCGTTCCTTTCAAAGAAGCTATGATCTCGACGAATAGTACTTTTAATATATTCATCACATTCAGCTTTCTCAAATGGGTTCTTTCTTTTTCTATGTCTTCCTCACGTTGTATAACCTCACTTTGAGGACATTGATATTTGGCCCAGAAACACCGGTTAATTCTGCAGACAAATTAACAAGTCCTCAATTGCTAGTCGGGTATTTTTCACACAACTTGCGAAACACGTTCAATATATACGTAACAAATAGAAGCTAGCAACAGTGAAACAACGAATACTACACAAAATAGTATTACTGTCTAGCCCCGCTCTATGCCCATTTCTGTTTTACAATTACTCTACACTACAGTGCACTGCAATACATTTTCTAACGGTCTGAAAGTAAATCTCCTGTAATTTTCACCCAAACACTGTATTGCCCGAATTCACGTATCGTAATGAGGGTAGTGTAAATACTTCATGCACTTGGTTATTGTCAACAGATCCTTGATTACATATGTTTGTATCGTGTACTTTGTTATTCTCAACAGATCCTTGATTACATGCAGTTTATACATCCACACTCTTTATGTAGAACTACATGAATATCCAAGTTTTCGCTTCTGTTTCTTTCCCCGCCTATTGTCCCAATGCTCCATTGTTTAATTACTGTAACAACTTTGCAGGTTAAAAGATGGCTATAAGTCGCGTTCTTGTGATACTTGCAATGGCAGCATTGACTCTACTGGCGTTTTGCGAGGCTCAAGTGAACTTCACGCCCAACTGGGGTAAGAGAGCCGGTTTACAAGATGGACCATGCAAAGTCTCTACTGATGCCCTAATGTACATCTATAAATTTATCCAGGTAGGTGTTTGTTTTTTATATAAACTTATCATATACCTACAATTTTATTTTCAATCTTATATGTCAGAGTTGTTTATTTTACTTTATCGCATTCTCTACACTTACCTGAAATAGATAAGTAGATAACTATTGTGCTACATCCAAAATTACGTTCCAATATCTCACTGGTATACATATTTTGGGATTGCTTGAATCCCCCCCTCCAAAAGAAGTATTATGACAAATGAAATATACACCTTGAGAACAGCCGCTGAAATCATCTTCATCCTGAAATACTTTTGTTTAATCGGTAAACAAGAAGTTTAAGAAGTTGTGCTTTTGTGTTTTGCGGTTTAGGATGATGCCAAACAGATGTCGCGGGTGCAGCTTGATCAACGCCTTCTCGACAAGAGCTCGAGCATAAAACTCTTTGGAACTTTCGCAGATCTCTGTGACATGTAGCCTTCTGCATTTCAGCATTTCCTAATCGCAATAATGTGGGAGGATCAAATGGTTTAACTGTGTATTTTTGTTTTATTCCAGAGTGAGGCACAGAAGCTTATTGACTGCGAGAAGTTCGGAGGAAATTAAGCCAGTTCTACATTCTTGTTCTGCGACATGCATTTTCCTTTTGTTCTTCTGGTCCATAAATAGTCAGAGGAGATGAATGTTAACTTGAAACCTATACTTAAGACATTGCTTTGTAAATGTTTTAAAAGAAATATTGAATAAAATGAACTACAATTTGTTTTCATTAGATTGTTGTTTGAAGTTTATTTACATTGAACTGGAAACAGAAACCCTTATTAGAATATATGACAGTAAGTAAGTCCCCGTCCTCACATAGAGTTGGCGCTACTGGGCCAGTTTGACGGATAGCATCATATAGTTTAGCTTGTGTCTATAGTTACAGGTCAATAGCTTGTTTAGTTGTTTAATGACATCATTTTAAACAAGAAAAGTGTAGAGATTTCTCGAAATAGAGGATTTGGAAAACGAGCAGTGATTAAATACTTCTATTTGAAAGGCTTAACGCCAAAAGAAATCAAGGAGGAAATGGATAATACATTGAAAGACTCTGTCACTTCATATACAATAATTAAAAGGTTGGTTGTGGAGTTTAAAATGGGACGTACGAGTACTAGTGATGAGCCTCGCTCTGTCCCTTCATATACAATAATTAAAAGGTTGGTTGTAGAGTTTAAAATGTGACGTACGAGTACTAGTGATGAGCCTCGCTCTGTCACTTCATATACAATAATTAAAAGGTTGGTTGTAGAGTTTAAAATGGGACGTACGAGTACTAGTGAAGAGCCTCGCTCTGTCCCTTCATATACAATAATTAAAAGGTTGGTTGTAGAGTTTAAAATGGGACGTACGAGTACTAGTGATGAGTCTCGCTCTGTCCCTTCATATACAATAATTAAAAGGTTGGTTGTAGAGTTTAAAATGTGACGTACGAGTACTAGTGATGAGCCTCGCTCTGTCACTTCATATACAATAATTAAAAGGTTGGTTGTAGAGTTTAAAATGGGACGTACGAGCACTAGTGATGAGCCTCGCTCTGTCCCTTCATATGCAATAATTAAAAGGTTGGTTGTAGAGTTTAAAATGTGACGTACGAGTACTAGTGATGAGCCTCGCTCTGTCCCTTCATATGCAATAATTAAAAGGTTGGTTGTAGAGTTTAAAATGTGACGTATGAGTACTAGTGATGAGCCTCGCTCTGTCCCTTCATATACAATAATTAAAAGGTTGGTTGTAGAGTTTAAAATGTGACGTACGAGTACTAGTGATGAGCCTCGATCTGTCCCTTCATATGCAATAATTAAAAGGTTGGTTGTAGAGTTTAAAATGTGTCGTACGAGTACTAGTGATGAGTCTCGCTCTGTCCCTTCATATACAATAATTAAAAGGTTGGTTGTAGAGTTTAAAATGGGACGTACGAGTACTAGTGATGAGCCTCGTTCTGTCCCTTCATATACAATAATTAAAAGGTTGGTTGTAGAGTTTAAAATGTGACGTACGAGTACTAGTGATGAGCCTCGCTCTGTCCCTTCATATACAATAATTAAAAGGTTGGTTGTAGAGTTTAAAATGTGACGTACGAGTACTAGTGATGAGCCTCGCTCTGGACGTCTTGTGGAAGTCATAACTCTAGAGATAATTGAATAAAAAATCATCGTTTAGTACTAGAAGACCAATATTAAAGTTGTGTGAGATAACAGAGGCTGTAAACATATCAAAAGAACGTGTAGGTAATATTTTAAGTAATGATTTGTGCTTTCACAAGGTCTGTGTCGCATTTGTTGACACCTGATGAAAAGTTGCAAAGAAAAACTGTTTCTGTTAAGAATTTGGAGCTCTACTGTAAAAAGTCCAGTGAAGGTTTCATAGGTTTATTACCATGGATGAAACTTGGATACATCACGACACTTTAGAAAGTAAATCATCGTCAAAACAGTGAATTGTGCCAGGTGATCCAACTCCAAAAAATGCAAAGTCAATTTTATCAGCTAACAAGGTAATGGCGAGTGTTTTCTAGGATGGACAGGGAATTATTTTTATTGATTACTTGGAAACGGTTAAAAGTAACACTGGTGACTACTACATAAGCTTACCGCAACGTTTGAGTGATGAGATGAAAAGAAAGGGTCCTCATTTGGCAAAGAAAATATCTTGTTTCTTCACAACAATGCCCCGGCCCAACGTCCATTCATTGTCATGGGAAAAATGTGTGAATTAAAGTTCGAATTGCTTGAACTTCCACTCTATTCGCCAGATCTAGCACCCAGTGGCTGCCATTTGTTCCCGAACTTCAAACAATTTCATGGAGGACGAACATTTGACAACAACGAGGAGGTCATTGATGCAGTAAACGGCTATTTTGAGGACCATGACAAATCGCACTATAGAGACATTTTAATTAAATTAGAACACCGAAATGACAAGTGTATTAGGCTTTCTGGAGCATATGTTGAGAAATAAAGAACAAAAATTAAAATGTGTGTTCTTTTCACTGCGAGGCGCGGGACTTAGCCGACTCTCATACACATATTCACTGTAAATAGGCATTAAACGACAGAAACATTAAATCGAACAGATACAATTACAAATAATAACTGTCCCACAATAATAAATAAAATAAATAAACTATAAATAGAATATGGATAAAGGAGTTCTATATATAAATCAAATTATAGCTAATGACCTTATAGTTTTGCCGTTTAACAGGTAAAAGTTTTTGAAATCATTATTTGCACTCACTAAATCTTAGCATTTTTAAATGAGAAATTTAACAAGCTATAGCGTTTATACATTTGCAATATAGCATTTTGAAGAGATCCATAAAACTGGATTTAATTTTGATTAATACTTTCTTTTGAAACAACATTAATGGAAATTGGGTTATCATTTGTAAATCTTTAGCAATTAGATGAGCACAACGCCAGCAATACATTTTATTACGGCTATTATGTGTTCTTAAACTTTAAAAAACACAATAATACCATCACAAGATATTTAAGCTTAGTTACTGAAAAGCTATTCATAAAGGAACACAGTAAAGGAACTTATTGTGAAATGCTTAGATGATTTCTTTGTATTAAATAAAACACACACTATTAATGTTTACTGTGATCGAAAACTTAAGCACAAGAGAACACAAAAACAAACAACCTGCTTAATAGAATATTTGTGACAGATATACACAATTATCGAATATGTAGAGTGCAGACGACACAACCCCAAATTTGATATACTCGTTGGCAGTGCAATTGTCTGTGCATGGTGATTTCATGGTTTGAATATTCTGGGGTGAAAATGGCGTACAATTTTTGATAAACTAAATAATATTCTGAGAAGTTTAAGTAATAAGCATCGTGTAAGTATTCTGTCATGTTTTTAGTCATATAACTTACAAAGTGTGTGCTTCAGTTTCTAGTGACAGATTCGTTTAAGTCATACTGAATATGTAGTAAATAATACCCTAACGACGTTTGCAGACAAAAGGGTTTAGGGTAATGTTGCACTACAGTGTCCAAGGCCACTTGTCAGGCAGGCAACCCATGAGCAGGAAAATTAGCGAAATGTTTGCCCAATTGAAATACTACATAACCTGAATATTGATCATAACCTCACTAAATTATTCTGCTTAAGAACTGCCACACTTCCATTGTCGGCTGTTAGGAGAATCGATTGCATGGCCTACGATAATTGTAACTTTGTTCATTCTCTGATCATTGTATACGTACGTCAATGGAAAAAACAAAGGATACCGTAATTAAAAAAGAACACCATAAGTAATACATTAATACGTAATAAAAGGGTACCATATGATGATTAAAAAACACAATTGTTGCAAAAAATTGAGGACACTATAGAAGTTAAATCCTTCAGCAATCAAGAGATGCAATTATTTGATAATTAAAGTACAGTAATACTATATGTAAAACGGTAATAAAATACTAATATAATTCTTTCTTGGTAAAAGTGCAGAATAGATGCGCAGAATTATGTTGGTACGGAATGACGTCACGAAAACAAGTTGTTGCCAACTGCGGTGCTTCGATATACGAGAAAACAGCGGAGGGTTGCCAACACATTTTCTTTTTCTTATAAACTAGCCATACTGTATATACGCAAATACAGAGAAACGTTGCCAAACACATTTTCTTTTTCTTATTATAAACTAGCGATAGTAATGGAAATAGTGCGTAGTTAGCATTGTTTATTATTATAATTATATAAGTTTTTAACTATTTATGATAAAAGTGAGAATATCAGAATATATAATAATGATAATAACTGGCAATGATCCACTAATCTTTACGCCAGTTTATTTGTATTAATTATCGCTGGTTTGCCTACGTAATGCTGACTATTCCAAAATTTTGTACTAAATTCGTTTAAGTTTTTAAATAATTATGATGATAATAATAACAGTAAGAATATAATAATTCTGGCAAGATCCGCTGATCTTTACGTCGGGTATGACAGTCTTGCTGGGTAAAAGTGTAGACAGCGTGCGTAGGGATATCGTGGCTCTGAGGTCATAGCTCGGGCGTTGCCAACTTCCAGAACATGCTAGGTGGAAAATACCAACATTACGCAAGCAAACCAGCAAGACTGTAATACGTGACGTTATTATCAGTGAATCATTGCCAGGGTTTTGGTAAAAGTGCAGACAAGGTGCAGAGGGTTGTCATAGCTCATAAGAAAAAGAAAATGTGTTGGCAACGCTCCGTTGTTCTCGGGTATATCGGAGTGCCGCAGTTGGCAACAACTTGTTTTCGTGACGTCATTCCATACCAACATAACTGTCGCAGCTTATCTGCACTTTTACCTTTAACAGTTTAACTCTCCATCACTTAAACAGAAAAAGAAAAGTCATTAGCTGAAAATGCGCTGTATTATTTTTGTACTCTTTTACTGCTGTTACTACTGAGGTTATACCGATGGTCATTGGCTGTTGATTTTCTACTAGGGTTGCTAGGAGAACAGCGGGCATGACATTGGTGGCTGGAGCATTGCCAATAGTGAAAACGGGGATTTGCTGAAGTTACCAACACTACGTAACCAAACTAGACTGGGAAAAGAGCCCTAGTGGGCTTCAAATGGGATCAGGAGAGAGAACTTCAAAATTTTAAATGGTATATGGTATAAATTTGGAATATTCTGATAGTTCTTAATACACTAAGTGTTCTTGAAACAATGTTTTCTAAAATTAAAACTTGAGAATTTGTAGGCAAATGTGACTTCTGGGGCACATGTAATACAAGAGTCAACATTTAACCTTATTGATCCAATTAAAAGTTACAGATAACATTCTGTTTGTTTTCTTCATCCTATATAATAATAACAACAATAATAAATGGAATAAGAATAACCAGAAAAAGAACTGACCAATGTCGTTCAATGACCTTTTATGTTCCTGTTTTTGCATAGTGTTTCCATATACATACATTTGATTCCCACTATATTGTATATTGAAACAATGCCCAATCCCCCAAAAAATAAATTTGCTAAGTTGGTTTTCACAAGCCATTAAATGCTGCGATCGACTTTGAAAATAATGAAGAAAACAGTTAAAAATAGGTAATTTATATTACCTGACAGAACTGTGAGGCATATTGACTTTCAAGTGACCAGTGCTGCAATCGACCTTATCGGGACTTATCTGGTCGATTAGAAGAGTGAAACATTAATAAGTTGACATACAGTAAATTACGTAATACAAATAGAGCAATTGAAAGCTGCATGTCTCTATATGATATGATTTCTCGCACCTGCCAATGTATAACACGTTGCTGTCCAGAAGACATGATTATATCTGAACAGAGTATACATACACTGTACTCACCGTGTATGTGTGATAAGCTGAGATAAACATCTCTGTGTTGCGAATTTTTGTCGACATGCTTTCCCGCTTTGCCATGTAGTACATCACATAACAATGGAAACATTTGACTATCACTTAAAGTCTACTTATTCCCTTGTAATCACAGTAAGATAATGTTTATCTTGAAGTAGATAGAGCAATAAGTGTTTGTACAAGAGTAGAGAAAGTCATGTATACATCACAGAACGACCAAAACATTTGACTTCACTTAAACTCTACTGTATTCCCTTGTAACTGCAATAAGATAATGTTTATCTTAAAGTAGATAGAGCAATAAGTGCTCGTACAAGAGTAGAGAAAGTCATGTATATGTCACATAATGACCAAAACATTTGACTATCACTTAAAGTCTACTGTATTCCCTTGTAACTACAATAAGATAATGTTTATCATGAAGTAGATAGAGCAATAAGTGTTTGTACAAGAGTAGAGAAAGTCATGTATATATCACATAACGACCAAAACATTTGACTATCACTTAAAGTCTGCTGTATTCCCTTGTAACTACAATAAGATAATGTTTATCATGAAGTAGATAGAGCAATAAGTGTTTGTACAAGAGTAGAGAAAGTCATGTATACATCACATAACAACCAAAACATTTGACTATCACTTAAAGTCTGCTGTATTCCCTTGTAACTACAATAAGATAATGTTTATCTTGAAGTAGATAGAGCAATAAGTGTTTGTACAAGAGTAGAGAAAGTCATGTATATATCACATAACGACCAAAACATTTGACTATCACTTAAAGTCTACTGTATTCCCTTGTAACTACAATAAGATAATGTTTATCATGAAGTAGATAGAGCAATAAGTGTTTGTACAAGAGTAGAGAAAGTCATGTATACATCACATAACGACCAAAACATTTGACTATCACTTAAAGTCTACTGTATTCCCTTGTAACTACAATAAGATAATGTTTATCTTGAAGTAGATAGAGCAATAAGTGTTTGTACAAGAGTAGAGAAAGTCATGTATACATCACATAACAACCAAAACATTTGACTATCACTTAAAGTCTGCTGTATTCCTTGTAACTACAATAAGATAATGTTTATCTTGAAGTAGATAGAGGAATAAGCATAAGTCGTATAGAGTAGCCATACTTCAATAGTCTCTGCATTTAAAGAAGCTAAGCTTAGAAGTGAGTCCCATCGAACTCATTGGAGTGGTATGACGTGTGACATTCATGTGCTACTCTAAGGGCATTGGGGAAGATGTGTTATGTCACCCAAATCATCATCTTGTGCAAGGAACATCAACAATATCATGTGATAATTTCTATTTATGCAAGTATTGCCACACGTCACTAGCTCATCCTCCTTCCCCTTTATGCTGACTTCCCCACATCTGGCAACCAAACAGGGTTTACTCCCGTACAGTACTTTACTTGGCTGTAACAAACAACACACATACAGGTTTGTGCATGTGGTGGCTAGATACCTCACATACAGGAATTGCGCCATTTCCAGAGACTTTTTTACTCTACAAGGATAGAGTACCACATATCAGATTTTTTTTTTTTGTATAATTAATTGTTATTAGTTAGAAGTTGTTTGTATGGATTAGTGTAAAAAATACATGCAACAATCTAGAAATAACAAAGGAAATTAATGCCTCTCTGTTGTCTTAGGTGTTGTATGGCTGCCGGATGCTCTCGTCCAATATAAGCGTGTTTGAGTTGTTGCTGGAAGATGCTATCTTGTTGGTTGGTGATTGAATGGGGAACTGGATTATCAGTGGTAAGACTTGAAGGTTATAGAATGTTCAAGGTTGATTGATGTTTGGTCTTCATCTGTCAGTATAGTAATTCTACGTAGATATCACAGATCATGAATATAGTTATTTCAACTAGCAGTTAAAATGTTCTGAATGAGAATATTTAAGCTTAGATTGCAAGAATCAAGATTGAAACATTTATGAGATATTTTTGAAGAGTAAAGTCAGACTGAAAAATTGAATGCCATGACTAGAATGTTAACCACAGATCTCCCGGCTACAGCATTAAATTTTTCAATCTGACTCTACTCTTTGGTAACCATGTCCTTCACGTGGCTAGTGTGGAACAAAATTTATGAGTAGGGCTGTGACATAAGGGCCGGAACAGGTTGTAGCAATAAGGATTGGCTGACGCGGCGTGGTAGTGTCCAAATAACTGTACAGGGAGAATTATGCATTTGTCATGCATATATATTTTATTTCTGCAGTGTTGTTTATAGCATTTCTGCTTACTTATATAACTGAAACATCTTTATTAAAAAATTAATGCAAACTTGAGTTCACAACTTGCCTGTGGATTAATTGCTATGTCTATTTGTTCTAATGAATTACAACCCATATTTTTAGGTTTTCTAATGTAAATGCTTGTCTCTTGACTTATAGGCAGAAAAGCTGCATTCCACATCTGCTGAAACCAGAGGTGCATATGTAAAATCTGTTACACACTTTCTGTTTACATCTAGGTGTTTTGAAGCACTGTTTTCGTCTTTAATTGCATTGGAAATTTTACACAGTTTATGGTATCCTTTGTTTTTATGTAAAAGAGTGTGCAGTTCCGCAGCTATTCGTTTTCACATGCTATCTTCCATAGAATTCAGCTTGTCGATAACTTCTTTCATCTCATTATTTGTTTTACCAGTTCTTCTCCAGACCTTTCTAAAGCTTGAATTGCAGAGGTAAGAAATCCAAAATTCGAGGTAATGTATGTCAACTGACATTTAACACAAGGGTCATGTAAAAGGATTTGGGCTGTTTTTATTGCGGTTGCAGCGTTATTATCAAACTCCTGCAACATGTGTTTAACAGCATTGACATTCAAAATTTGTAGAGTAGTATTCGCAGACTTCCAGCTATCTTCCCCATCATGTTGGAACTGGTATGGAGAAAGAGAAACTCCGGTTAAAGATCTCGAAATATTGCCACACGTGAAGGCAAATACCTACTTGGCAGACCCTATAAGCTTATCAACAGCAGGAAATAAGATTGCACCTCTTCTGCTAGACTGTGGCAGGTGTGAGCAAGGCACGTGTGAGTTCCTGGCTTTACCATATAGGTACCTACCTGCATAGGTAACAAATAGTCGTACTTTAACGTGTTTCACACCTGATGGCCATAGTATTTTCATGGCATTGACAAACACCGCACTTATAGTAGAATAATTTGCAACAGTGACTACATCATTTGTTGAAGATACGGCCCAATGGGGCCTTTTGTGTACCGTGTTCCAACAATCACATTTACCACAAATCGCCCAAAGGTATCCGTTGTTTTATCCATTGAAACTAATATATTATGACTATTTAGGCTCATTCTTATACCGTGAATGCACTTACCGTAACATGTGTTTACATAGTACTTACGTAAGGTCATAGGATGCGGAATTGGTTTGTCAGTGTACTTTTCTAAAAACGCATGCAACTTTGTATCCTGAAGTTTATGTAAAGGAATATTGGCAGGAATAAAAGGCGCGCATAGCTCTTTCTTAAATGTTTCATTTGATGGAAGTACGTCTTGTTGTAGCGATGGATTCTCACATTTTGCAACACAACTTTTTTTTTATTTTGCAATTTATGTCCTCCAACGTTAAGTCATATTGGACGATGAATGAAATGGGTGAAATGATGCTCAAATGAGTCCAGGGTCCATAGAGCTTAGAGTTACCCAACATTCGTCTTTCAGGATTAGAGAAAATCCCCGGAAAAAAACCTTAAACAGGTAACTCACTCTAACTGAGATTCGACTTTGGAACCTCTTGAACGTGAGGCAGATACGCTACCATCTACGCTACCGAGGCGGGCCACAACGCTTATATATTGCTGTGCTGACATGTCTTAGCACAATACTCGGTTTACTGTGAGCAATTGTTTTATTGCAACGTTTGCAATAAAGATTTTCATGAACAACAGAGAAAAAATGCTCCCAATACTCAAATATGTACTTTTGTAAACCTGTGGACATTCGTAATCTTTCTTTTGGCATTATGTCTGCGTGAATTCTGTGTGGCGATTACTGTGACTCAACATATGGAGTACTCAACCCTCTCATTGAAATCACTCCACTGCCGGGTGCCTCTGTGCACACAATCCTGCATGAAGATCTGAAAATGTGAAAAGTGTCTTCCAGTTGGGTGCCACAAGACAGATGATCACAAGGCTACATGCGTGGCAAATTGTCAGGAGAAGTTGATGCGTGATAACCACATGAATGGAACTTTCTTTCAATCGACTGTGACAGTGGATGAGACGTTGATGCCCTTTTTCAACCCTGAAACGAAGCGCCAGTCAGCTCAATGGAAGCACATAGACTCATCGCTACCAAAAAAATTTTGGGTGAGAGCCAGTGCTGACAAAATCATGGTAGCCATCTTCTGGGACAGCAGTGGTGCAATCCTTACTCATTGTATTCCAAAGGGCACTATGGTGACAGCTGCATCCTACCAAAATGTTTTGAAGAATAAACTCCTCCCAGCATTGCGTGAAAAATGGGCAGAAAAGGTTGAATGTGTGCTCTTTCATCAAGACAACGCGACGTGACAACAACTTTGAAGTGATTGCTCATGCTCCCTACTCACCTGACCTGGCTGTTTCCCATGATGAAACTCTCTCCATTGGTTGCAGCTGCTATTGCCTCAGTAATTTTTCAGTGGTCAAAACATACTCCTAAAGAAATGTTCGCAGCGGCCTTGGAATCATGGCGTCAACATTGTGCAAAATGTGTACGGCTAAAGGGAGATTACGTTGAGAGGTGACACTAGTTTCACAGTTTTCTTGTGATTACTTTGTGAGGTGTTATAACTTGAATGCACCTTGTATGTTAAAGCAGATGTGAAATCGGGTTGCTTGTAAGCGATACACTAAACTGAGACACCAGAAGCTCACTGCCATTTTTACTACCAACTAGTTTGAAGTTCAGTACAAATACATAGGCTATTTCATTACATACAGTGTATCTGTTTTTAGGCGAAAGTGTGCCAAACGCAATTTATAAACTTCATTAAAATTTTTTTGATGATTTACATGTTTTTTTATTGTTTTTCTGTCATTTTGTGGATAACCCAGATTTTTATTAACTTAGATCAGCGCTGGTCCCAGTTGATCCAGGTAAACAACGTTCTACTGTACATAATGTGACTCTCCAACTTCTCTAAAATCTGTTGCAATGCAGCCTCCATCATCGTAATGTCTCACTCCTGACACCAATTGTGACTTTGTTTACTACTTTACAGCTACTCTGTTTTTACAACTGTCTTTACAACTGTTTACTACTACCTCCGCTGGCATGTCGCCTCTTATATACCACTACTGATATCACAAGATATTTCTGGAATGTTCTGTAACAAACACGAAATCGAATGTTCTGTAAGACAATCAAGATTTCACTAGAATGTTCCTAACTTTATCTGTTTTGGCATTCCTTTTATCTCCGCGCTATGTTTATCTGCTTATGCAGGCTCTTTATCTCCGTGATACACTATCCATCTGTTATCGCTCCCGCGAACCCTTTTAGCGCATACGTTGCCAGCCGTAATAATGGATTTGCGACAATAAGTTCCTGGGAGTTTTAAGGTTTTGATTATAAAATTTCAATGGTATAGCAGCTACAAGTAAAACGAAGATGGATGTTTCAAATCCCAACTACAGCATTGAATTTTTCAGGTGTGATTCTGTGTTTCACAGATAAACCATTTGCTGTATGTGAACCTCACCTGTATTTCCTTATACTTCTTTAAATTCATATACCTTATTGTCATTTTACACTTGACTTGCACTTTTTTTTTTCACAGACATGTTACTGAAATTTTAAAGAACTTCATCAGATCCACAACACTTGTGAAATGGATAACAAGATAAAAGTCAAAGAAGAGGACCCTCTCTCTTTACAGAATGAGACAGATGGTAATGCTGTGTTTCTGGACGATGTGTATAACATGACAATCAAAACGGAAATCAAATCAGAGACAGGTTTACCAGACTGTTTACAGAAAGACGGAAATCAGTTTAAGTTTGAAACTGTTACATGCATCAGCAACTTTGAGGTGAATACCAAAACAGAATTTGAGGAACAAACTTTGCTTCCAGACTTTGGTTCACAGAACAAGAGTGAATTTGTGACTGGTGACCCTTTGACGAAGGATCAAGAAGTGGGTAATAAAATAGAAATTAAAGAAGAGCATTGTTGCCAGGAATCAGAAACTTCATCTACTTGTGATGAAATTAAGGTAAGATTTGCAAATATTCTACTAGATTTATTGAAAAATTGAGTCAGAAGTTGGAAGAACACTTAACCTTTTTGTGTCTTGACTGGTACATGCTTCTTTATCACAAGGGACTGACTGTCCAGTGTTTGTGGCACTGGAATGGTGTACTCATAACTCTTTCCAAGTATTCTGATTTTTAGTCACTGAACAACACTTTTAAATCTCTCGAAACATGTTTTGGAGGCTACTATATATATATGTAGCCTTATATATATATATATATATATATATATATATATATATATATATATATATGTGTTCAAACTCTGGCAATGATATGTAGATGACATCTTTGCAACAGTACCAAAAACACGTCAGTGATGCACTAAATCTTTTAAACATCCAAGAATAAAACATAACGTTCACTGTAGAAATAGAAAAAGACGAGTATTTACCATTTTTAGATCTAAAAATAATGAGAAATAAAAACACAGTAAACTTTGTCATTTACAGAAAACCAACACAGACAGACAACTACATAAAAACTAATGGCTACAACCCAAGATCCCACAAACAGGTAATCTTCAATAGTTTAACACACAGACTGGTCAACATCCCTCTCACAGCAGAGGAATACAAAACAGAATACAACAAAATTATTGAAATAGCACAAAAAATGACTTTCCCAAATCATTAGTAGACAAAAAAGTGAAGTTAGCAAAAAAGAAGAAGCTAATAAAGGAAACCACAACCCTCTAGGTACAGAAACTAAAATGATCTTCAAAAAATTCACTTACCACCCATAGGCCTTTGATAAATTCAAAAAAGTTTTTGAAAAACAAAACATTCAACTAGCACCAGTCAACCATTTCTCCTTAAAAAACCTAATTTGCTCAAACATCAAAGATGCCATTCCACCTAACAAAAAATCTGGTATATATCAAATTGAATGCAGCGACTGTAGTCATATTTATATTGGAAAAACCAAAAGAAATTTAGAAACAAGAGCAAAGGAACACTTTTCAACAGTTTAATCTTTCGGATGATCAACTTTCCACTAAACAGAGAAGATTATCAAGAAGAATACCTACACATAAAAAAAGTAGCTATATCCAACGGTTTCAACCCAAATTTAGTAGACAAAACTGTTAACAGACTCAACAAAGCTAAGAAAATAAAAGAAACCACCACCCTAGAACCTACAGGAGAAAAAGAGAAAAAACTTTTTAAAAAATTCACCTTCCACCCATCAGCCTATAACAAATTCCAAAAAATCTTCTCAAAACACAACATAACTCTTGCACCTCAAAATAGGTTTAAAATCAGAAATTTGTTAAAAGGCCCTCCCAAAAATTCAATCACTACCAAAGAAAAACCAGGAATCTATGAGATCAAATGTGAAACTTGCCCTAAAATTTATATAGGAAAAACAAAAAGAAATATTAACATCAGAACTAAAGAACATATGAGAAACATTAAAAATGGTGAAACAGAAAAATCAGCAGTGGCTTTTCATTTTTTGAATACTAGACATGACATCAATTTGGAAACATCTCTAATAAAATACGTTAATCACCCCATAGACCTTTCCGTATGGGAAAAAATCTTCATTAACAAAAATCGTCATAGAGTCATGAATTTTGAAACTCCACCACCGGACATCTTTGACAAGTACATCACGCCATCTATTGACAATACGGAGAAAGAAGAAACCACTACAACTTGCACTAGTCGAGTATCAGCTGAGGATAGGAGCAAGAGTTCTTGAAACATGTCCTGTGAATAAACAGTGTGAGTGAAGCAATGTGTCAATATATTCTCGATTCACTTTTGTACTAACACTTTAGGAACATAAAATACAAACAATTAGAAAAATCAGCAGTTGCCACACATTTTTGGGAAAAAAACCACAACATAAATCCAGAACCAAAACTACTTAAACATTCAACAGGAAAACAAGAACTGTCCATATGGGAACAAATCTTCATTTCAAAAAATATAGAAACAAAGTTTTCAATTTTGACATCCCCCAGAAAGATTTGTGCAGCGAGTTCCTCAAACTGCCACCAGAGGAAACCTATAACAAATTATCGCCAGCTACACCACCGAGAACCAGTCGATGTCCAGTTGACAATGGAGGAAATAGCCTCTGAAACATGTTCCGGTAAATTTAAAAGTAAGTCTCAGAAACTATTTGTAGTTGGTTTATTGAAAGTGAGTGTTGTTTAGTGTCATTAATTGACTCGCCTTTAAATTTAATTTATTACAACACTATTTTCAACACTTCCATGAAAGGAAATTACATCTTACATTTGTTTAAACTGGTTTCTAAGTTTCTCTTAGATTTACGTATACAGATTTGGTCACATACTGACCAATTAAACCTCTTCCACTCTTACTCTTACTAAGTAAGACTTTGTGTAAACTCTGATACATATGTCATCCAGAAAGTCATTTGTTTGTATTTGGAAAGAGTAAAAAGTCATTGGCAGCCAAATTATGTGAATATGATGTATATCTTGGCAGTCTAGGTACGTCATTTTTAGCAGCATAGTTAAACTTTGTCTTTGTGTAAAATATATTTCTTGTTTAACAAATGACTGCACCCATAGCATAGTGGTAGTGTGTTTGCTTCTGGTTTAGGAGATGTGGATGCTACTGGTTCAGAGGACGTGGATGCTACTGGCATAAGGACTTTTTCCCCACTGGGAGGTCTGCTCCAGGGGACCAGTTGTGTAGCTATCCTGAGATAAGGTCAAGTAGTCGACTTATGGTTCAGAAAGTTCGAGTGTACACCCCTACCTACCCCACCTGTGGCCTTGTTTGCAGTGGCTGGGCAAAAGGCTCTTAGGGATAGCTGGCTTAAAAAACACTGACATTTGATATTGATAGAATCATATCAAAAGATTTATTAAGTCATTATTAATTTATAGATGAGTCGTATTTATTACACATTTGCTTCACTTACGTACCTATTTTGAGGACACAAAATAGGTCTCCAAAATAGGTACGTAAGTGAAGCAAATGTGTAATAAATATGACTCATCTATAAATTAATTATTTCGCTTCACTGTGGTGTTCCAATACAGTTAAATATCGATTTATTAAGTCATATTTTATTAAAACTTGTAGCTTCACTCATGTCTATTATTAAAACCAAGAACATTTTTGGGACTTCCCCAGTCCAATCCTCAGCTGATTGGCAACTGACCACTATCTTCACAAACGGCTGTCGTGTGATTGCCAATCAGCTCCACTGTGCCATACTACAAATTAATAATAAAATAAAAGTATTTTAATACAATTTAAAAACTACAAGTACAGATAAAAAATTGAGTATCATCTTTGAAGACAACTAATAGTTCCCTGATTACCCACCAAGACCATCAGTAGAAATATTCCGCTTAACTAATAGTCATGACTGTTTAGCCACACACCATACACAAATATACAGGCAACCGGATCACGGTTCCAGAAATACAAGGGATATTCAAAAATAAACAAGCCGGAGTCTGGTATGTGCAAACCAGCGACCGGATAGTAATATCATGGTGTGTGTAACGAAGTGTTGTTCCACCAGAGCATGGAAGTTAACAGCCCGTCACTAGAGGGCTCAGGTGCATGTTACGTGACTATACAAAGCTAGCAGCAGCATGCATCAATCGTCCAATGCTGCCAGTCACATTGCAAACAGTGAAATGGAGGCGTCAAAAGCAGAGCAAAGAGGTGTTGTTCGTTTTCTGACAGCGGAAGGAGTGGGGGGGGGGGGGGGGGAAAGGACATTCATTAATGAATGTTGCAAGTGTACAGTGAACACTGCATGTCCCTTTCAAGGGTCAAGGCGTGGCACAGGCGCTTCAGGAAGGACGGGTGTCGTTAGCCAATGATGCATGTTCTGGTTAGCCAATGATGCATGTTCTGGAGAACCACACTGTATTACTGATGACATCGTCCAGCTGGTTGATACTCTCATTACCCAGGACTGCCTAGTAACAGTGAAAGCCATAGCCGCTGAGGTCAGATTGAGCACTGGAAGTGTTCACACCATCATGAAGGAATGACTGCTCTTGCTCAAAGTGTGTGCCTAATGGGTGCCCCACAGTCTTCAACCACACCAGGAAGCATGTCGAAAGGCCCGTCTGTTCTGGTCATCTGCAACAGTATGCTAGGGAAGGGAATGAGTTTCTGGTATGAGTGGTAGATAGAGATGACTCATGCTGTCATCACTTCGAACCAAAATCAAAATGGCAAAGTCTCCAGTGGAAGTATTCAGGGTCACCACCACCAAAAAAAGCCGAGGCAATTCACACAAGTGCAGGAAAGGTTATACTGATGTTCTTCTTTGACCAAGATGGCCCCCTTCTGATACACTTCCTGCAGCACGGGACAACAGCGAATGCCCCAGCGTTACTCGCAATCCTTGACCAAACTTTGCCAAGAGATCAAATCAAAGTGGTCAAGCAATCACACCTGTGGGGTCATTCTGCTCCATGACAATGCAAAGCCTCATATGGACAATGCAGTCGCGGCATTCCTGTAGAAATTTAAATGGGAGGTTCTCGGCCACCCTCCATACAGTTCAGATCTCTCTCCCTGTGATTATGCCATTTTTGATCCTAACATGCAGGAACTGGCTTACATCACAGCCCCAGGACTTTTATGAGACAGCCATTCACTGCCTTGTGTCACAGTAGGACAAGTGTCTCAACAGCCAGGGCCAATACTTCTAACATACAGGAACTGGCTCACATCACAGCTCCAGGATTTTTATGAGACAGCCATTCACCACCTTGTGTCACAGTAGGACAAGTGTCTAAACAGTTAGAGCCAATACTTCTAACATACAGGAACTAGCTCACATCACAGCTCCAGGACTTTTATGAGACAGCCATTCACTGCCTTGTGTCACAGTGGGACAAGTGTCTCAACAGCCAGGGCCAATACTTCTAACATACAGGAACTGACTCACATCACAGCTCCAGGACTTTTATGAGACAGCCATTCACTTGCCTTGTGTCACAGTGGGACAAGTGTCTCAACAGCCAGGGCCAACACTTCTAACATACAGATACTGGCTCACATCACAGCTCCAGGACTTTTATGAGACAGCCATTCACTTGCCTTGTGTCACAGTGGGACAGTTGTCTCAACAGCCAGGGCCAATACTTCTAACATACAGATACTGGCTCACATCACAGCCCCAGGACTTTTATGAGACAGCCATTCACTGCCTTGTGTCACAGTGGGACAAGTGTCCCAACAGCCAGGGCCAATACTTCTAACATACAAGAACTGGCTCACATCACAGCCCCAGGACTTTTATGAGACAGCCATTCACTGCCTTGTGTCACAGTGGGACAAGTGTCTCAACAGCCAGGGCCAATACTTCTAACATACAGGAACTGGCTCACATCACAGCCCCAGGACTTTTATGAGACAGCTATTCACCACCTTGTGTCACAGTGGGACAATTGTCTCAACAGCCAGGGCCAATACTTCTAACATACAGATACTGGCTCACATCACAGCTCCAGGACTTTTATGAGACAGCCATTCACCACCTTGTGTCACAGTAGGACAAGTGTCTCAACAGCCAGGGCCAATACTTCTAACATACAGATACTGGCTCACATCACAGCCCCAGGATTTTTATGAGACAGCCATTCACTTGCCTTGTGTCACAGTGGGACAGTTGTCTCAACAGCCAGGGCCAATACTTCTAACATACAGATACTGGCTCATATCACAGCTCCAGGACTTTTATGAGACAGCCATTCACTGCCTTGTGTCACAGTGGGACAGTTGTCTCAACAGCCAGGGCCAATACTTCTAACATACAGGAACTGGCTCACATCGCAGCCCCAGGATTTTTATGAGACAGCCATTCACCACCTTGTGTCACAGTGGGACAATTGTCTCAATAGCCAGGGCCAATACTTCTAACATACAGGAACTGGCTCACATTGCAGCCCCAGGACTTTTATGAGACAGCCATTCACTGCCTTGTGTCACAGTGGGACAAGTGTCTTAACAGCCAGGGCCAATACTTCTAACATACAGGAACTGGCTCACATCACAGCTCCAGGACCTTTATGAGACAGCTATTCACCACCTTGTGTCACAGTAGGACAAGTGTCTTAACAGCCAGGGCCAATACTTCTAACATACAGGAACTGGCTCACATCACAGCTCCAGGACTTTTATGAGACAGCCATTCACTGCCTTGTGTCACAGTGGGACAAGTGTCTCAACTGCCAGGACCAATACTTCTAACATACAGGAACTGTCTCACATCGCAGCCCCAGGACTTTTATGAGACAGCCATTCAGTGCCTTGTGTCACAGTGGGACAAGTGTCTCAATAGCCAGGGCCAATACTTCTAACATACAGGAACTGGTTTCTGGTTTGTTTTTTTATGTTGTAATTTACGTCCTCCAACGTTAAGTCATATCGGACAATGAATGAAATGGATGAAATGCTGCTCAAGTGAGTCCGGGGTCTATGGAGCTTAGAGTTATCCGACATTCATCTTTACAGGATGAGGCAAAACCCCGGAAAAATCCTTATCCAGGTAACTCATCTTGACCGAGATTCAAACTCGGGACCTGGTGGAATTACAAAGTTAATTATGTGTCCTTATTTTTTCATATTAATATGTTTTCCCCCATTGTCACTTTGTTTTGGTTTATCGCCTCTTTGAGGAAGCAGCTACATTCACTAAAGAAAAAGAAAGCAACTGCATATTCAGTTCATTCACATATCACCCAAAATCATTTAATAAATTCAAAAAGATCTTTAAGGAACAGAATATCATCTTGGCACCTACTAGTAGATAGTCAGCATTGAAATTGTTAAATCCAAAAACAGAAGATAAAATGCCATCAATTGATAGATCTGGTATATACCAAATAAGTTGTAAGAATTGTGTAAAATGCTGCATAGATCAAACTAAAAGAAACTTAAAAACCAGTCAAAGAGTACTTTAGAAACATAAAAATGAAACAAGAACATAATTCAGCAGTAGTATTTCATTTTTGGAACAAAAACAATGACATTGACCTAAAACCAGTATTATTTAAAGGGGTGATACAAATAAACGGTCAATGTGGGAGAACATATTCATATGGAAAAATAAGGATACAGTAATATACTTTAAAATCTAAAAGGATAAAAGTGATGCAGGATAATTAAGTAATATCGTATTAATGAACTTTTCAATTATTCTTTTACAGGATGAAGACTTTCTTCCAGAAATGTTCCCAAGGTAAGATTTTGTGTAGTGATGTTCCTAAACGAAGCATTGCAAACTTAGTTAAGATAGATACAAAATAGGAATGAACATAAGGCGGGGCTAGGCGTTGTGGTTCTATCGCTGCTAGCCAGTGCAGTGCATCCAACATTGTACAATTAAGCATGCATTGGGCTCGCTTTTTATTTATTTATTTTTTTTGTTTCTTTTTAGTTAAGGTCCTCCAACATTAACTCACTGAAATTAAAATGTGAATGATGTAAAATGTGAATTTTATAGCTTTATCTTGTAAATTTAAAAGTTTTAAAGAATTATTTGTGTTTATCAGAAACAATAGCAAAAATGTCATCTACATATCTATACCAAGATTTAAAAATTAAAGGGAGTGCTATAGTAACTTGCATTTCAAAAATAGCTCATAAAAAGATCAAAACGTAAAGTGGATTTCCCATTGCTAAGCCAGAAGTTTGTTGAAAAACATTAACCATTAAGACAGATAAGTGAAGTGTGTGACACGTAATTATATTTTATGAGTATTTATTGCTTCACTACTGTTAGCTTCTGTTTTTTACGTACTAACGCTGCAAATAAAAATCACAACTAGTTAGTCCAAAAATCAACAGTCCTGAAACACCTTGCTTTTTTCATTTAATGATTTAGTAGTTATTTCAGTATAATTATTTGCAATGTAAGATTTAAAACTTTCATGGTGAGCATTATTTATTAAAGCTACACAGGTGATCAACTGTGTCAAAGTAACTATATTCGAGCCTTCGACCATTCCAAGCTCCATGGCGTTCTTCAAGAATTAAGGAAAAATCTAGCCTTCCTCATGCCACTGCATGGCAGTGTACCATTTGTCCGGCTGGTTCACAGGCACGATGATCTCACATCCTTTTATAGTTTTCTGCATGATCTGTCATCTGGTTTGGTTTCTATTGAAAATATATTTTATGGATGGAACCCAAGCCCAAGTATTCAATTGAAGTCCCAAATTTCATGGATGAAGTTTAATCTGGATGGTTTCTTTAATAAATCTATCATTCCGTACCTGAAGTAGGCCGTGTCTGCCTCACGTTCAACAGGTCCTGAGTTCTAATATAGGTCAGGGTGAGTTATCTAGAAAAGGTTTTTTCCAGGGTTTTCTCTTATCCTGAAAGATGAATGTCTGTTAACAGTGAGCTCTATGTACCCTGTACTTATTTGAACATCATTTCATTCATCGTCCGATATGACTTAATGTTGGAGGTTTTCTCTTATCCTGAAAGATGAATGTCTGGTAACTCTAAGCTCTATGTACCCTGTACTTATTTAAACATAATTTCATTCATTGCCCGATATGACTTAACGTTGGAGGTTTTCCCTTATCCTGAAATATGAATGTCTGGTAACTCTTAAGCTCTATGTACCCTGTACTTATTTGAACAACATTTCATTCATCGTCCGATATAACTTAACGTTGGAGGTTTTCCCTTATCCTGAAAGATGAATATATGTTAACTCTAAGTTCTATGTACCCTGTACCTATTTCAACATCATTTCATTCATCGTCCAATATGACTTAACATTAGAGGTTTTATCTTATCCTGAAAGATAAATGTCTGATAACTCTAAGCTCTATGTACCCTGTACTTATTTGAACATCATTTCATTCATCGTCCGATATGACTTAACGTTGGAGGTTTTCTCTTATCCTGAAAGATGAATGTATGGTAACTCTAAGTTCTATGTAATCTGTACTCATTTGAACATCATTTCTTTCATTTTTTGATATGATGTAATGTTGGAGGATGTAAATAAAGATAAGAAAAATACTGATGAAAGCCATGGAGCTTGGAGAGGCCGAGAGCTCAAATTTAGTTATTTTGACATGACTGATAACCTGCGAAGCTTTAGGTAATTACTTTTCTTTCTTATTAATTATGGTAAATTTTTCAACATTTCAGATCATGCATAGAAGCAGTTTATGGTTACAATGGTGATAAATCACCATTAAGCTGTGATGACCTGAATATGGGAAAGGATGCAATTTCCAATAGACAAGAGAGTGTAGAACAATCTGAAACATATAAAAATGGTGAAAAAACTTACAGCAAGGATTCAATAAATGGAAATCCTGAAGAAAGCTCATATCAGTGTAAAATGTGTGACAAGAGGTTTACTCAGTTGTCCGATTTTAAGGAACATACTTTATTTCATGATAAAAAGAAGCCATTTAGGTGTGTTTATTGTGACAAGAGATTTACACATTTGTCGTTATTGAAAATGCATAGTTTAATTCATGAGAACAAAAAGCCGTACAAATGTGACATTTGTGAAAAGGAGTTTACTCGGTTGTCAAATTTAAAAAGGCATAATTTAATCCATGAGGGTAGAAAGGAACATAAGTGCACAGTTTGTGAAAAGAGATTCACTCATTTCTCATCTTTGAAATTGCATAATTTAATTCATGAGGGAAAAAAACCACATGAATGTAAAATTTGTGAAAAGAGGTTTACTGGTCTGTCAGATTTAAAAAGACATTGTTTAATCCATGAAGGCAAGAAACCTCACAAATGTACAATTTGTGACCAGAAATTTACTCGATTGTCTAATTTGAAAAGGCATTATTTAATTCATGCAAGCAAATAGGCACAAAATTGTTAAGTGAGAGGATATTTACTGAATTAAAAGTGCAGAATTTAATTCTCTGGAAGAATAAAAATGCATACAACTGTGACAATTATGGAAACTTTATTGCTGAAGCTTCAAACATTCTCAGCTTTTCATGTATATCTCTTGTATTTTTTGTAATTATGTCTTAAAACTTTGAGAGTTGAACAGTTAGAAGTGTTTTTATATGAATATTCAACAGATTACCAGCAGTAAATAAAGATATAACTAAGATGCTTAACTCTAAAGCTCCTATTATATGAGGGTCAACTGATAAGTCCCGGGCCTCACATTGAGATAGCACCACAGGCCAGTTTGATGGATAGCATCATATAGCTTTTATCCGTACTTACAGGTCAGTAGCTTGTTTAGATTTTGAATGACAGCATTTTAAACAAGACATGTGTAGAGGTTTCACGAAAATGGAGGATTTAGAAAAATGAGCAGTGATTATTTTCATTTGAAAGGCTTAATGCCTAAATAAACCAAGGAGGAAATGGACAGCACATTGAAAGAGTCCTTTCATATACAATAATTCAAAGGTTGGTTGTAGAGATTAAAATGGGACGTATGGGTACTAGTGATGAGCCTCGCTCTGGACGTCCTGTGGAAGTCACAACTCCAGAGATCATCGAAAAAAAATGCATCGTTTAGTACTGGAAGACCACAGATTAAAGTTGTTTGAGATAGTAGAGGCTGTAAACATATCAAAAGAAGGTGCAGGTAATATTTTAAGTAATGTTTTGGGCTTTCGCAAGGTCTGTGCTGTGTTTGTTGTCAGCTGATTAGAAGTTGCAAAGAAAAACTATATCTGTTAAGAATTTGGAGCTAGCTCTAGCGTAAAAATTGCAGGGAACTTTTAAGACAGTTTATTACCATGGATGAAAATTGGAGACACCACTACACTCCAGAAAGTAAATCACAATCAAAACAGTGGATTGTGCCAGATGAACCAACTCCAAAAAATGGCAAAGTCAATATTTTGTCAGCTAACTAGGTTATGGCGAGTATACAAGGAATTATTTTTAATGATTACTTGGAAAAGGGTAAAAGTATCACTGGTGACTACTACGCAAGCTTACTGCAACGTTTGAGTGATGAGATGAAAAGAAAAAGTCCTCATTTGTTTCTACATGACAATGCTCCGGCCTATCGTTCAGTCATTGCAATGGTAAATATGTGTGAAGTAAATGTTGAATTGCTTGTACATTCATCCTGTTCGCCAGGTCCAGCACCTAGTGACTACCACCTGTTCCTGAACCTCAAAAAATTTCTTGAACGATTAAGATTTCACAACAACGAGGAGGTCAATGGTGTGGTTAACAGTTATTTTGAGGACCATGATAAATCGCACTACAGAGATGGTATAATTAAATTAGAACATCGATATGACAAATGTATTAGCCTTTTTGCAGATTATGTTAAGAAATTGAGAAACAAATTTGTTGTGAGGCCCAGGACCTATTAGCTGACTCTCGTAGCTAAGGTACAGTTGTAAATAGGACGAACACAAATACTTTATGATTGATGTTTTATTTCCAACTGTAAACTTATTACATGCATTGTCAAATTGTATATACATAAAATTAATACAGTAATATTTACAAACATGTTTACCAAATTGATGAGAAGTGTATATAGCATATTCTACCTAACCTGTTTTATACTCTTCCATGGAGTAAAATACTTTAAGTAATAAATAGGTTTTAACAAATAGGTTTTGTTTTCTCATTTGTTATCTGTTTATTTTTATCTGTTTTCAGCCGGTAGATAGTTATACAAATCTTTGATACTACCTTATTTTCTATGCATTTGTTGTTCTGGGATACCGGTAAGACTGTTTCTAAAATAATTATCTTTTGTTCTGGTAAATACGTAAAATATGAAGGTAGTTACAATGAAGGGTTCTTCTTTCTAATATGACACGTGGCAATTTTGTCTAATTTCTTCACACTTTTTTATGCTTCTATATACAACCATGATTTTTAATATAATTTCTTTACTTTTAGTGCAATTTTGTGTTGGAGAACATTCTTTTAACATTATTAATTGTTTGTTTATTTACAGTATGCGCAATTTATCTTGAGCGTTCGTCTCCCAAGTCCTCACTTGGTATGTTTCTGCTAACTCCGTAAACACAGATGACAACTTAGAAACATGAAATGCGCTATACTAGTACACTACACTAGGACACTCTGACATCTAGTGACTAATATGCTAAGCTTTCACGTGCACTGTTTGTTTTATGTGTGCATTCATTTTGTGCAAGTTTGAGGTTAATTACTACAGCTTAACTAGTTTCTAATTATGGCTGAGGGCACACCAAACTCATCATCATATGTACCTTCTGCGCAACGAACTGCAACTCGGACACATGCACATACAGTCGTGCATAGTGATGGCCGCAAAATAATAACGAAAGTTGCAGAAAGTTGCAATATAGAAAACGATAACAAGCAGTTAATGTTCCCACTCAGCAAATCCATAGGACGAGCTGCTGCTTACACAGGAAAAAGCATCAGCACCGTCAGGCGTATTAAATCATTTTGTGCATCTCATCCCAATGAATCTTCAAAAACACCAGGAAAAAGCAGGTAAGGCTCTGATCTGTGTATGGTAATAACTAATAGTGATGTTTTCTTTCTTTCTTCTTTTCCCTTCAATCCTTTCCTTTTTGGCTTCCTCCTTTTCCTTATATCTTGCTCTTTTATCTTTCTTTTTCTCTTGCTCTGAGCCCTTTGTATATTTCTACATAGCTTTCTATTTCCCTCCATTACCAAAGCTACACCAGTATTTATTAGAGGCCAACAAACCTAGGAGCAAGACTTACCTATGTTGTGGATGTTATGGTTCTCGAAAGGGGACACACTATTATTCGTTTACCTCCGTATAACTGTGATCTGAATGCAATTGAACTGGCGTGGACAGAAATAAAGAACGTTTTCAGAGAACACAACGTTACTGGTGATATGTCAGCCAGAAATCTGCAGAAACTTGCTATAGGAGCATTCTCTTCTGTAACTGCGACGGATTGGGAAGGATACTGCAAGAAGGTCCAAAAGCTGGAAATTAAATATTGGAGAAATAATGGTGTAATTGAAAATTCAATAGATGAAATTATCATCAACACATCAGAGGACACTAGTGATGAAACTGATGCAGAGGACTGAGAAATCGAAGAATCACAAAACGAATGAGTGAGTATTTATAGCTGTCATAATATAGGTTTACTGTTTTATGTGTTTCATAAATAGTAAGTTTATAAATATACAGCTTATCAGATCGAGTACAATTTACTATTTGTCTACACATCTCACACCTGCGGTGCATATCTTCACTTATCTTACATGCTGTTTTGCTGAACTGTGTTTTTCATGGTTGACCACATGCAGAAACAAAAGAGTGTTAGCTCTCGCAACTTCCCCTCTGCCCGCACTACACCGTAAATGCAGCGCTCTTCTTATCTTGCGCGTACTGTACTTACTGCGTAATGTAGCTATATTGAAGAATTCAGTGCAGCTAAAAATGTTTGTTTCTCCACTGAAAGCAATGCTGCCAACAGTCTTACTTGTCCCTAAATTACACTATCTAGTAGACTAAATGTATGAGTTCGCGAACTGAATCGGACTGATTCGGCTACTGCCGCGAAGTGTGCATGATGTCAAATGTCACCAAGTATACTGCAAGGGGAAATTGGCGGTTCTGGTCACGTCGTTCATATCGACGAATGCAAAATAGGATGATGCTAGTTTCATCGTGGGCGTGTCGTAGAGGACAACTGGATCTTGGGAACGATCAACGTAGAAACGAATGAGGTGCAGATGACGATATGCCCCAACAATAGGAGGGATGAAAATACGCTCTACAGTCTAGTTGCAGCGCCCACGATGAAACTTGCGTCGTCCTATTTTGCATTCATCGATTTGAACGACGTGGCCGGGACTGTCAATTTCCCCTTACAGTATACTTGGTGTCATATGACATGCACACTTCGCGGCAGTAGCCGAAACAGTCCGTGAACTCATACATGTATTTCCTACAGAGCACTCCATTATCGTCGTGTCGTAGGATTGTTTATGTACAAAGCAGTGCATGAGTAACAAAATTTGAGCGGGCGATAACTTAGCCTGCTATGTCATCTATGTCTGGGGCATTTTTGCGGAGGTTGGCTACAAGTTTCACATCTCTTTCTCGTGTTGGCTGCAACGCCAGAACCGGCTCTTCGTCTGCTTGCGCATGCGTATAGCTGCACCTTTGGACTTACGAAAATATTCTCGCGTCGCACTAAAGAAAGTTTCCCCTAATGAAGTAACAAATACTATACAAACATAATAACGTTTAACATAAAACTTCACTTATCTTAAAAGAAAATGAATATTTTCTTATTAATTGATGAGGACCGCGATTTAGTGAATACTCATTCACATCATCAGCTCAAACATATATATACGAGGGCTATCCAGAAAGTAGATTACGTTTTGGAATAAAAAGTAAACAAAGTATAGGAAACAAATTTTATTATATACAGATGAAAGCCACACTCAAATACTACTTTTCGACATAGTCACCATTCAAATTAAGGCATTTATCGTAGCGATGTACGAGCTTGGAAATTCCTTCGTCGAAAAATTCGGCCGCCTGTGCCTTCAACCACTTCGTTACCTCTTCTTGCAGCTGTGCGTCGTCATCAAAACGCTGCATAGCCAGCCACTTCTTCATTGCTGGGAATAGGTGGAAGTCGCTCGGTGCCAGGTTGGGACTGTACGGCGGATGAGGAAACAAATCCCACTTAAAAGATTCAAGAACTTCACGAGTGACATTTGCCGTGTGGGGCCGGGCGTTGTCGTGAATCAACAAGATCTTAGAGCTCAACATTCCTCTGCGCTTGTTTTGAATGGCTCTTCTGAGTTTTTGGAGAGTTTGGCAATACCTTTGAGAGTTTATTGTAGTGCCTCTTTCCAGGAAGTCCACCAAAATCACACCTTTTCTGTCCCAAAAAACAGTCGCCATCATCTTCCTTGCCGACATTGTTTGCATGCATTTCTTGGGTTTTTGGGGAGAACTTGTGTGCCCCCACTGCATTGATTGCAATTTCGTTTCACAGTTCACGTGTTTCACCCATGTTTCGTCACCAGTAACGATGCGATCGAGTAAAGAGTCACCATCCTTATGGTAAACGTCCAAAAAGTTCAACGCTGCAGCCATTCGCTGATTTTTGTGGTCATCTGTCAAGATTTTTGGAATCCATCTTGCACAAAACTTGTGGTAACCAAGCTTTTCGCTGATGATTTCGTGCAACAAACTTCGCGAAATTTGTGGAAAACTCAAAGAAAGTTCCGTTATTGTGAACCTTCGATTTTCACGGACTTTAGCATCGACTTTTTCCACAAGTTCGGCAGTCACTATGCTGGGTCTCCCACTTCGATCTTCGTCGTGAACATTGGTTCGGCCATTTTTAAATCTGATGACCCACTGACGCACTCCACCTTCAGTGATAATGTTGTCCCCATACACTTCACAAAGCTGCCGATAGATTTCTATCGGTTTACAGTTTTTTTGCAGTCAGAAACCTTATTACTGCACGCACCTCGCAGCTCGCGGGATTTTCAATTAACGCAGACATTTCAAACCGTCACAGTATCTGAACGGAGCACAGCACGAACCTCTCACTAGCACGGCTAGATGCCGACTGAGCTGCGCAACGGTCTGACCCCAAGATGGCCGCGCTAGCCCCGCCCCTAGCGGAAACAGACGAAAACGTAATCTACTTTTTGGATAGCCCTCGTATATATATATATATATATATATATATATATATATATATATATATATATATATATATATGTGTGTGTGTGTGTGTGTGTTCAAATAAGTGAAGTGGTGCTGAAATGAGTCTGGGGTCCATGGAGCACAGAGCTACCCGACATTCTTCTTTAAGGATAAGGGGAAACCCGGGGAAAAGCTTTATCCAGGTAGCTCACTCTGACTGAGATTCGAACTCGCGACCTCTTGAACATGAGGTAGACACGCTACCGAGGCGGGCACACAACCTGGTTGTCCACGTTACAATCACTAGATGTCACTATATTTTTGCCATTATTACCAAAAACTGAAAATGAAATAAACTTAAAAGTACAATCGACTGCCGGTATTTCAAAATTAATTACGCGATGTTTATTTTTTTTAAGTAAATAATTTTACCTTAAACCAGTAAATCTATCGGACCATTTAATTGTATTAATAATTTAACATCCGTATTTATGTCATGCACCTGAAACTTCCCTGGCGATGAATATATTCAACATGTTCTCGGGCTTCAAGTCAGGTGTAAGACGATTAGACACCGGCGTTTCGGAGCGTGCATCTCTACCATCATCAGGATGAATGAATAAAGTTCTAAATGTTAATAAACACTAAAGTAAAATAACCAAATTAACAAAGACAAAACACTACCAATACTCCAATCTTTCCAGTAGAACAAAAGACTGTTTTATAACAATTAAATACTAGATGGCGTGGGCGTAGAAACATAGGTAATAGAAAATGTGGTTACTTAATCTACCGTTCAAGTTCCATAAATTTGTAGTTCTTGAGCCAAATGATTTCCATTTTAACGCCGGTTTCCAAGAAAAGCTCAATTGAAATCCAGCATCACGATTAAGCGTGCTCCTCTCAGAGGAATTGGCCAAAGCCTCCCTAACTCTACGCTCCCAGTAACTGTTGCATTTTGCCAAGATGGTCGTCTCCCGAAAGTTGGCTATATGGTGCTCTGTCAGTCCAGACTTTTCGGGTTGCATTAAACGAATGCTCCGATCATGTTCGTTTATTCTGGTAACGATGGTCCTTCCGGTTTGTCCTATATACGGGGTGCCGTATATCGAGGCTACTTTAACTGCCGGATAGGTTGTCGGTAAACGGGATGCAGGCTGTAGCGGTAGGCTTATCTGACGCTTTCTGTATTACAGGTTTCCCTTTCTTAGCTCTAGTGATCGAGGCTACTAATTCTGCCGGATAGGTTGTCGGTAAATGGGATGTAGGCTGTAGCGGTAGGCTTATCTGACGCTTGCTGTATTACAGGTTTCCCTTTCTTAGCTCTAGTGATCGAGGCTACTGATTCTGCAGGATAGGTTGTCGGTAAACGGGATGTAGGCTGAGCGGTAGGCTTATCTGGCGTTTACTGTATTACAGGTTTCCCTTTCTTAGCTCTAGTGATCGAGGCTACTGATTCTGCCGGATAGATTGTCGGTAAACGGGATGTAGGCTGTAGCGGTAGGTTTATCTGACGCTTGCTGTATTACAGGTTTCCCTTTCTTAGCTCTAGTGATCGAGGCTACTGATTCTGCCGGATAGATTGCCAGCAAATGGGATGCAGGCTGTAGCGGTAGGTTTATCTGACGCTTGCTGTATTACAGGTTTCCCTTTCTTAGCTCTAGTGATCGAGGCTACTGTTTCTGCCGGATAGATTGCCAGTGAACGGGATGTAGGCTGTAGCGGTAGGTTTATCTGACGCTTGCTGTATTACAGGTTTCCCTTTCTTAGCTCTAGTGATCGAGGCTACTGATTCTGCCAGATAGGTTGTCGGTAAACGGGATGTAGGCTGTAGCGGTAGGCTTATCTGACGTTTACTATATTATAGTTTTCCCTTTCCGGGCTTTGGTGATCGAGGCTACTGATTCTGCCGCATAGGTTGTCGGTAAACGGGATGTAGGCTGTAGCGGTAGGCTTATCTGACGTTTACTGTATTATAGTTTTCCCTTTCCGAGCTTTGGTGATCGAGGCTACTGATTCTGCCGGATAGGTTGTCGGTAAACGGGATGTAGGCTGTAGCGGTAGACTTATCTGACGCTTGCTGTATTACAGGTTTCCCTTTCCTAGCCTTGGTGATCGAGGTTACTGATTCTGCCGGAGAGGTTGTCGGTAAATGGGATGCAGGCTGTAGCGGTAGACTTATCTGACGCTTGCTGTATTACAGGTTTCCCTTTCCTAGCTTTGGTGATCGAGGCTACTGAGTCTGCCGGATAGGTTGTCGGTAAATGGGATGCAGGCTGTAGCGGTAGACTTATCTGACGCTTACTGTATTACAGGTTTCCCTTTCTTAGCTTTGGTGATCGAAGCTACTGATTTTGTCGGATAGGTTGTCGGTAAACGGAATGTAGGCTGAACCGGTAGGCTTATCTGACGCTTCCTGTGTTACAGGTTTCCATTTCCTAGCTTTGGTGATCGAGGCTACTGATTCTGCCGCATAGGTTGTCGGTAAACGGGATGTAGGCTGTAGCGGTAGACTTATCTGACGCTTACTGTATTACAGGTTTCCCTTTCTTAGCTTTGGTGATCGAGGCTACTGATTTTGCCGCATAGGTTGTCGGTAAACGGGATGTAGGCTGAACCGGTAGGCTTATCTGACGCTTCCTGTATTACAGGTTTCCATTTCCTAGCTTTGGTGATCGAGGCTACTGATTCTGCCGGATAGATTGCCAGTAAAGGGGATGTAGGCTGTAGCAGTAGGCTTATCTGATGTTTGCTGTATTACAGGTTTCCCTTTCCTAGCTTTGGTGACCGAGGCTACTGATTCTGCCGGACAGGTTGTCGGTAAACGGGATGTAGGCTGTAGCAGTAGGCTTATCTGACGTTTGCTGTATTACAGGTTTCCTTTCCTAGCTTTGGTGATCGAGGCTACTGATTCTGCCGCATAGGTTGTCGGTAAACGGGATGCAGGCTGTAGCGGTAGGCTGATCTGACGTTTGCTGTATTACAGGTTTCCATTTCCCAGCTTTGGTGATCGAGGCTACTGATTCTGCCGGATAGGTTGCCAGTAAACCGGATGTAGGCTGTAGCGGTAGACTTATCTGAGGCTTGCTGTATTACAGGTTTCCCTTTCCTAGCTTTGGTGATCGAGGCTACTGATTCTGCCAGATAGGTTGTCGGTAAACGGGATGTAGGCTGTAGCAGTAGGCTTATCTTATGTTTGCTGTATTACAAGTTTCCCTTTCCTAGCTCTGGTGATCTAGGCTACTGATTCTGCCGGATAGGTTGCCAGTAAACCGGATGTAGGCTGTAGCGGTAGACTTATCTGAGGCTTGCTGTATTACAGGTTTCCCTTTCCTAGCTTTGGTGATCGAGGCTACTGATTCTGCCGGATAGGTTGTCGGTAAACCGGATGTAGGCTGTAGCGGTAGACTTATCTGAGGCTTGCTGTATTTCAGGTTTCCCTTTCCTAGCTTTGGTGATCGAGGCTACTGATTCTGCCGGATAGGTTGCCAGTAAACCGGATGTAGGCTGTAGCGGTAGACTTATCTGAGGCTTGCTGTATTACAGGTTTCCCTTTCCTAGGTTTGGTAATCGAGGCTACTGATTCTGTCGGATAGGTTGCCAGTAAACGGGATGTAGGCTGTAGCGGTAGACTTATCTGATGTTTACTGTATTACAGGTTTCCCTTTCCTAGCTTTGGTGATCTAGGCTTCAACTTCATATTCGGAGTAGTCGTTTTGACTCTGTAATTCCTGTTTTTTGTGGCTGGATCAAAGATATACAAAGCTCTGTTGGCCAGTGTATTGAGAACTTCCAGTCGTTGAGACGTATGATGAAAACGATGAGCGGTCAGATAGAGATCGGTGTGTGTAGGCTTGCGTTATATAGTATGCCCCGGTGTATCACTGCTACTTCTTGAAACTAGAATGACGAAGAGTGGAAGAGTTGCATCCCTCTCCCCTTCCAGGGTAAACTGTATTTGAGGTCGAAGGCTGTGACAATGCGCACTACTTATATTTTAAGTTACAAAGAGTTACGTTTCAAAGACAAGCTTTACATTTACCTTAAATTGGTTTCCGTGTATCTTTGCTACATTGTTATAACAACTGAAATATTTTCTGTTCAATTCGTTGGCCATAGATAAGTGTAAACAATATCTTATATTGGCTATACTTCTGTTATGTACATCGCAATCTGTCCTGCATACCCATTGCACTGTAAGTCTGGAACTCCTGTCGGGGCAGGTACCTCGGGCTTGGAACTTTTCTTGGCATTTATTCCGCATGTAACGCCCGTGAAAAAACGATCATGTAAGAGGCATTAGTGCATTTGAATGATGTTGATGTTCAAATATAAAACATGCATTAATTGCTTAATTATGTCCTTTCCTGAGTCACCAGTGTCCATTGTCTCAAATTTTGTGTCATAAAAGCGGCTGTTAAATATCATTAAAAAGGGCTAAAAGTTTTGTAAGAACAGAACTTACGACCTGATAGCAATAAGTCAACGAAAAGGACTCCGAATAAAAGGTGTAAAACTGTAACAGGAAAAAAAGAAGGAAGGAAATATAACACAGACTGAACAATATATTACAGTATGGCTTAGTTATATGCTAATGCTTTCATCGTCAGAATTATAACTTGCAGTTAATCATTGAGTGGACTTTTTTTTTTTTTTCTTTTTTTTTTTTTTTTTTTTTTTTACCACATATGTAAATTCCAGCAGTAGCCCTGAGTATTGCTATTTCTTGTTCTATTCTGCTGCCGTGAAAACAGAAGATTCCTATGGAACGTCAGCCTTCAAGGAATATTTGTTTTTAATAATCCTGTGCAGAGACTTCAATTTTGTTTTATCCTTCAACAGAATAATACGTGATTTTAAGCTTTCAAAATCAATATACAATAAGCAACAATTTAGTTAAGCTTAAATGGTGAAAGATTGTTATAAAATTGTTTTTTCCACTATGAAGTAAAGTATAATGCCTATACTTGAAGTACAAACTATTAGTATTTTGTGTGGTTTAAAATAAAAGTACTGGGGTTCATAATCAAGCTACACACAGAATGTAAACTTGTTCTGATTACTGCTCCCGTAGTAAACCATAGAATACAAAACTGTGTATTCCTAGTAGTTTATACTCTCTGGCAGGCTTGTGGTCAGGTCGTTATTCCGTGCTTCTGTTTGGAAATGGCGTCCATGAAAATTTGAAGATTTGACATTGTGTAAGTATCCTGTAATTGTAGCTTTGTATGTATTTGCTTTATCTGCTGTGAACCAACTTATTTTAAACCGCTCCAAGTTTTACAAAATATACACTAATACATGGTACACCATGGAGTTTCACTCACGTATTAGCACATTACAGAGATATGAAAACACGAGTTAAGCGTTGCCAATTTAAGAAACATGCATTCTCTGAAAATACCAACGCTTTGTTGTTAAAATGCATGAAGACATAACGCATTATTAAATAATAGGAATTTTATTAACCGACTAGTTTTGGATGTTCTCTTTTATATTTTCACCAGTATTTGCTACTGTTCTGTAGAGGGGAAGTAGCAGATTTAAACGTAGTTCAGTGAGATAGAAGGGCTATTGTATTACTGCGTAAGTTATTTCTGTAGGTTCTCTGCAAGGCAGAAGAACTTTTTACGTACAGCTTTCACATTTTCTATCAAGACCAAGTTGTTTATCAAGGGATGTTCATATTTTGATATGGGAAGATTGGCAGTATATTGATATTACTGTGGATTACAGAGATGCACCATTGACAGCAGCCGTCCATAAGCCATCTATCATAGCCTGACTTAGGCCGCTGGAGCGTTGCCAGCAGTAGAAACGTGCACGCGCTGAAAACACCTACACTGTGTAACCAAAATGCCAATAAATGAATGTGTAACGAAACATGAAGCAGTGTACATAACAGAAATAATAGTGATAACTTACATTTGTGAGTGTAACTTAACTACACTATGACTTTGTTTCAACAAACTTGCGACTCTTTTTTGCTTTGTGCTGTAAAAATGTCCTCTAAGTTCCATCATATTGATATTGTAAGAAATATGATTCATACATGAAAGAATCACCTGAAACATTCTCTTAATCATCAGAAATATGTAAATTAATTGGAGGTTATCGTGTAGCAGAACGGCTAGGAGAATCGAGATGGCTAGATGCCTCAAGCATTACCAACTGTACAAACATGTACATGCTGAAAATACCAACACTACTTAACAGAAGTTGCGATACTGATAGAAATCTGTGAAGAAACTGAATGCATGTCACAGCTGTTGGCAGCACATGCCAATCAGTGGTACCAATGATACACAAAGACTATTATGGTATATTGAGAAGTGAGACATAAGTCACTTGTCAATAGTTTACAGTGTAAACGTTAGCTGTTTTATGATATTCATTCTTAATTTCCCTTGTTCATACTTAAAATTAAATCAATCATTGTTTTGTTATGTTACCTGTATTGCCAGCATTACAGGAAATGATTAAAGAAAAATTTGCTTCTGTTGGGAAATGCAGAAACTGTTGAGTGTGTGAGTATGGCAATGTTTGTTAAGTTAATCTGAATAAAGTATTAATCAAGGCTTCATAGGTGATCATGCGTGTCAAGTTAATGGAAGTCGAACTTTTGGAGTATACAATGATCGAAAGTTCGACTTTCATTAACTTGACTTGGCTAATCACCTACGAAGCCTGGCCATGCCGTGGCTCAGTGGTTAGACCACTTGGCTCTCACCAAGGCGGCCCGGGTTTGGTCCCAGGCGACCGCAAATAGAGATTTGTGATGGACAACAAGGCGTTGGGGCAGGTTTTCTCCGGGACCTCCGGTTTCCCCCGCCATCTCATTCCACTGGTGCTCCATCTTCATCTCATGTATCATCAGTGTCACCGCCTGCGGTGCCATATGTAGTAAAAGCGGGCCTTAAACACTACACATTTCATTTCATTACCTACGAAGCCTTCATTAATAATGCTCGATGTGAAAGCTTCAAGTTTTACACTGAATTAAGTAGTTATTTACTAAGTAGCTCGTGTTCCATTATTGTTGCTATCAGATTCAGTGTTTATGAAACAGCTGTGGTTATGACCCACACACCAGCAAACATAGAAAAATTGAAGCTACAAAACACGAGGAATTGTTATTAACAATAAAATTAATGAAGGTCAAGGTAGAGGAAAATATTTATGAATAAAAGTGAACAGTTTGTGTTGTATGAATTGTTGGAAGAAGTGTCCTCATTCCTCATCTGCATGAACCTGTCTTGCATTATCCGCTTCCTGTTCATCTTCAAAATGAATGTCCTCTACTTCCTCCTTCCACATGCATGCCAAGTTATGTTATACAGCACAAGCCACAATAATACGCTTGGCTGTTTTCAGGTTTGTTCCAGTGCTTTGAGTAAGGCATCAAAATCTTCCTTTCCAAATCCAAAAACAACGTTCTATTATATTGTTTGTTTTCTTATGGCTTGCTTTGTATGCTGCTTCTTGTCACGTTGCTGGATTCCTGAGAAGAGTTAGTAAATAATGATGTACCGCATATCCAGCATCACCCAATAAAATATAACATCCAAATTCTAGTGCTGTGAATGAATAAAAATTTTTAATCGATTAACCATGTTACTTTAATTGATTAATCTATTGATTAATCAAGATATTATCTGTTCAAAAATTAGTGTAAGGATTATATAAAGTACTTTAATACTCTGTACATTTAATTATTTGTGAAACTTTTTAGTATTTAGATATGTATTGAATTAGATCTACAATAGTTTTGTAATTATTTAGTAACGTTTTATATCAATATCTACTAAGATTTGTGAGACTGACATGCAGTTGTTTTTTATAACATTTTAACTTATTTTAACTTTTTTAACACAAAACTTTCACTCACTGTTACGAACTCAGAATCTTTACTGGCTTAATGCAGTTAACAGCAAAGTTACACCACCACGAGCTCTGAGAAGAGGGATCAGCTATTGTTTCCATAGCTGTGTAAGTGAAGTGCTTGGTTCAAGGATGTACAGTTCAGTTTATGCTAGCAAGCGATAAATACCACTGGGCAACAAAAAAATTAATTTTGAATGTGTCAAGCACTTCATGAGGCAATTCCTACTAAGAGAGCATAGGCTTTCATGGCCAGAGTCAATATAACTGAGAGTTATTTCCAGGCTGTTATGCCGTGGTCTGCTGGTCAGACGCTACTCGAACTTCTCCGAGGAGACTACGACCATGACCACGCCACTGAAGATGTCCCCCATAGTAGTGGACGAAACGTCTGGAAAATCCAACTCCAGCAGACCACGGCATAACAGCCTGGAAATAACTCTTAGTTATAATTCCTACTAATTTTGGGTTGAGGAAAACAAATATGACAATGAAAAATGTTTATTAGCTCTATTTTCTATGATATATACAAGGTGGAAGTATTACATATTAACGGATTGAGAGAAAAGGATACATTTTAATTACATACATGCTAACAACCATGAAAGTGCATTTGATTTTTTTAACTGGTAATTAAATGCTAAGAGCTCTAAATTTCTGGAAAAATACTTCGCAGATAGTCGTGTCTGAAGAGAATCATGTGGTGATTCTCTTCAGACACGACTATCTGCGAAGTATTTCATTCATGAAAGACTTTGTTGTCTTTTAGCTTGCCTCTTGTGATAGAGTTTCGCAGAATCCCTATACAAAGACCAACAGTAATCCACAAGCATTACCTCATTATAATGGCCGTGATATCTTTGTTCCATAACAGAAATGTCCTGATGGAATCTCTCCCCATGTTCTTCACTAACAGCTCTACAACTAGGAGGAAAACTTCTAGGTGGGAGTGGATCTTAAGGGACATATTGCATCCAAGGTTACGGTATTTTTGCTGGAGCACTGTCACCAAATGCTTGTTGTTGTCATCTCTTTTGTTGCCTAAAAATCCATGAACAACACCCTTGAAGGCTTCCCAAGCTTCCTTTTCTTTCCCCTCCTTTACAAGTTCTCTTACTTGTGGTCCGACAAAAATGCCTTCCTTAACTTTTGCATCACTTAATTTCTAAAATTTCTCTCTGATTGTGTTTTGTTATTTGACAGGTGTGCCAAATCTCAAAAAAATTCACCCAAATTTAAAATATTCACTCTAAAAAATGAAATGTCACTTTATCTTCAAAACAAGAGTTAATCAATCATTTTTATGGTGACTTTTTAATTCAGCAGATGGAAATACATGTAAGTTACCTATTTTTAAGCCCGAAACATTTTCATTGTTGCCCAGTGTAATCAGTTGTATATGATGTCACACAAAAGCTGTAAGGAAAGAAACCTTTCTGTCAGCATCTGTATGTAGTTATGTACCTCTTAGAATATTCCACAACAGAAGTGTTATTTAGTCTCTCGGGGTTCAGAGTGATTTCTTTTAGCTACCAGGAGTTATAATATCTCAAAGATCAAAGAACATTATATGTCTAATGAAAGTTTGATGCGTTGGAAAGGCTGTTTAGGTTGGAAGCAATGCATCAAAACAAAGAGGGCCAAAGTTGGCTAAAAGAATTTTGACTAATGTTTATTGTAACCAATTAATTTTAATCAACTCGATTATTTGATTAAATCTTTTTAATCTTTAATCTAAAATAAAGAATTGATGACTGTTTCGGTTAATCAATTAAATCACACAGCACTACCAAATTCACCCCCTTCAAATCCTCTCTTTCACTCTGCATGAGTATATTCTAACATTTTGAACATGAGTTACAGGGAATTTTGATGCACAAATAGGTAGATGTATCTAAATGTTCTTTGAAAACTGGCTGATTTCTCTGAGAATTAGATTGGACTGGATTATGCTAAGAAGGGGACTTGGCACAGAGTTCTAGTCTTGTGTATTGTATCTATGCGCCTAGTGGGAAGTCACTGGGAGGAAGGATGATGCAGTCCTAAAATGGTCTAGAGACCAGAAACCGTCCTACCAGAGGAGGAAGTGTTAACAAGCAACATGTCATCCTGCCATGCAGCGCCGAGATTTCCGCCGACACTTCTACCCTGATAAAGACCACCAGATGAAAGATGATATGAAATAATAGAGATGAAATGGAGAGACAGAAAATTCGGGGAATGTAATTAACCTACCCAGTATTGATCTGGGGACATGGGAAAACCGCATGATAAAACCCATGGGTCAGGTTGGTTGGCCACAGGAATCCAACCCGGAGCTCCTGATTGTGGGCCACAGATGAAACTACCTCAGCTATTTCGCCCTAAGAATTAAACTATTTACAAATAAAAATAAATGCAGTTCCTTTGCCATGCATGTATGTAGGGGTTATTTCATGTTGTAAATATGTTTCTTTTTCCACAGGTTTGTTACCACCAGAGTGTGAAATGGATACCAACTTAAAAATCAAAGAGGAGGACCCTCTCTTAGATGACATATCTACACAGAACGAGACAGAGTTCCTTACCAAGAATGCTGGAATGAATACAGACAGTAATGTTGTGTTTGTGCATGAAAACTGTGGCATGACAATAAAAATGGAAATTAAATCAGAGCCACCTTCACCTGACCTAAGTTTAAAGCAAATAGAATTTGAAGGACAGACTTTGATTCCAGACTTTGGTTCACAGAACGAGAGTGAATTTGTTACTGGTGACCCTGTGACACCAGTTAACGGTGATGAAATTTATAACAAAGTAGAAATTAAAGAAGAATATTGTCTGAAAACAGAACCTGTTTCACCTGTTTATGATGAAATTAAGGTAAGATTTACAAAAATTCCATCACTTATTTTTGTTACAAAATAATTTTGATATTACATCAGAAACTGAAGCTAACAGCAGTGAAGTAACAAATACTACATAAAATATAATTATTTGTCACAAACTTTACTTATTTTTTTAACACAATTGATGGAGACGCTAGTTTTGCAAATACACATTTTGTATCTTCACTACCACTGCATATTATATTATTTTTGTATTTATTACCAAACTCTGAAAATGAAACAAACTTACAGACAGAATTGCTTGGCAGTATTTCAAAATGTATTCTGTGATTTCTATTTTTTGAAATAAATATGACCATAAATATGTTGGTCATGGTAGGTCAATGGATAAGAGCAACTGGATGGAAACCAGGAGATCCATGGTTCATGTCCTGGTCATGGCATTGAATTTTTCAGTTTGACTGTCTATCCAAAACATTAAGCTATACACGGCTAGTGTGAAGAAACGATTAATTTCCATCAATTAATCTACATGTTTAGTTGGCTGTATGTATCTTATTTCATCTGAAAAGAAAATAAGGCAAAGGCTTTTTTGATTTGGAAAATCCCACATGTGTTTATTTTAATTAAAGAGGCTAGACTAGAGACAAACCATTTTTTACATTAGGCAAGTGAGTCAACCTTGTATATACTTTTCTCCACTTTCAAGTTTTTTATGAAGACTAGTTTCTGGGGACTTCTCCCCTATCGTCAGCACTGTGGTTGACTGATGATGCATCCGGTGTCTGCATCTGGCTTGGTGTTGTGCTGCCATCTAACGTCCTGGTAAGTTTGATGACGTCATCTACCGCGGGAATTTCAAAATTCATCAAGAGGTCCTGTTTTTTCGTAATAAATATGTTTTCCCAAATCTGTAGTTCCAGAGGTTTCTTTGCCTGTTTGATCAGTTCTATTTCTTGTTTTATGTTGTGATTCTCAGACCAAAAGTGATGTGCTACGGCCGACTTGTCCATTTGTTTGAATTTAATATTTCTGAAGTGTTCTTTCATTCTTGTTCCTAGATTCCTTTTGAAAATGGACAAATGGACAAGTCGGCCGTAGCACATCACTTTTGGTCTGAGAATCACAACATAAAACAAGAAATAGAACTGATCAAACAGGCAAAGAAACCTCTGGAACTACAAATTTGGGAAAACATATTTATTACGAAAAAACAGGACCTCTTGATGAATTTTGAAATTCCCGCAGTAGATGACGTCATCAAACTTACCAGGACGTTAGATGGCAGCACAACACCAAGCCAGATGCAGACACCGGATGCATCATCAGTCAACCACAGAGCTGACGATAGGGGAGAAGTCCCCAGAAACTAGTCTTCATAAAAAACTTGTAAGTGGAGAAAAGTATATACAAGGTTGACTCACTTGCCTAATTTTAGTAACAATGGCACTCCACTTTCTGAAATACTTCTTTTTATTCTACATTTTTTACATTATCGTTGAAAGCGATACTGTTCTGGCTGCTGTAAAATAAGTAACTGTACAATGTTGTATATAGTTCATGGACCAATTTTGAAGTAAGTCAAAATAGGGTAAAAGATTAGTACAGGACATTTAACCAATGCTGTAATAATTAATATTTGAATTATTCTGTTACAGGATGAGCATTTCCCTCCGGTAAAATCCCCAAGGTAAGACTCCACCACTTTAAGAATTTTGTTTAAAAATTGTCTCAGTGTTGTAAGCATGTAGCATAGAAACAATACTGATGACCGTATGCACCATTCTTGATCAAGATTTTACCAAAGTAAAATACTGACTTTGCCATAATGAGCCGTTCATTTGTAGTGCATGGACGATGGTTAATGTTCACCAAGGTTTTCACTGTCACTTAACTCTGACTGGCTGTTAAGCACTTGGCTCACACTTTTAAAATGGTGGCTTATGTTTTGGATTGCAACAATTTTCAAATAAGTTGTTATAGATGCAATTCATTCATGGTGGTGTGGCAATACTCATATGTCCATTAAAGTGGCTAGAGGAAATCCTTGAAGATATGAATGACATGTGCTTTTTAACTAAAAGAAATCTCTTTGAATCTCGAGACAGCCTAAATGAATGCCCAATTCCTCATAGTGAAGGTAGCATTGCAATTAACTCAAAGTAACATTAACAACAGATAACATACAAACTTCACTACGTTCTGATGTAACAACTTAGGCTTTCACGGCCTGCATTAATCCAGTAAGATCTAGAGGTTTCCGGGTTTACTGGCCGTGGTCTAGTAGGAAAAACCGAAGTTCCTGACGTTTCACTCGTACATGCATTGAGCATCCTCAAAGGGACTCGTGGCAAACTAGAGTGGCTCCAGCATAGCACACCAATTATATATAGGTGGGAGAGAGGCCGCCTATTTCCCTCCTAATGGCTGCACATCCACCAGTCACATATGGTTGCTAGGCTATGTCTTGGTTCGTCCAACTCGGTTTTGTCCTTGTGTTTTGTAACACGGGAAACCAGGTTTTGTGCAAACGTGCTGCTTCCTCCTTCCTGTTAAAATTATGTTTGTGCTTGAAGATTTCAATAGCCTCCCGATAAAGTCTGGCATGTTGCTGGCTGTGTTGTCGAGAACTTCTGTTTCATGGACTTTGATATAATGTTTCATCAGAAGGGCATGTTCAGCAACAGCAGATTTTTGAGTATGTTCCAACCGGCAGTTGCTTAGGTGTTCCTTAATATGAGTGCATATCCTACGTTTAGTGGTACCAGTGTACACCTTGCCGCAGCTGCAGGGAATATGGTAGAATCCTTTTGTGGCGAGAGGGTCCCGTCTGTCCTTGACTGAACGAAGATGGTCTTTTAGCATCTTGGTGGGCTTAAAGGCGGTTCTTATGTTAAACTTTCCTAAAAGTTTGCTGATTCTGTCCCTGACTTTACTTATGTATGGTAGGTAAGCTGTACTCTGCGGTTTCTGTGCCTGTGCTTTTCGGAGCTTTATTGGAACATAAAGCCCATTTTATCTCTTTTAAACCATACCTGTTAGGCTGTAGTGTAGTATGTAAGTGTTTGATTCTTGTTCTAAGGTGGCTGGTTCACACATATACCTAATCCGTGCAGTCAAGGTCCTTACTATGCCTCTCTTCTGCCGTGGCTGGTGGTTTGAAGTTTTCTGTAGGTAGTGGTCTAGATATAGGCCTAACAGCTGTCTTGTGGCTGGTGGACGCACAGCCAATAGGAGAATAGTAGGTAGTCTCTCTCCCGCCTATATATATTTGGTGCGCTATGCCAGAGTCACTCTAGTTTGCCACGAGGCCTCTGAGGATGCTCGATGCACGTACAAGTGAAACATCAGGAACTTCAGTTTTTCCTAATAGACCACGGCCAGTAAACCTGGAAACATATACATCTTACTGAATATAACATTTCAAATGCTTTTAATTCTGTTTCTACTTTTAGTCATTTAAATGACTTCACCTTAGTAGCCTATTCACCTTATGGCCATTAGAAAGATACTGGCAACTTAGATCATTTTGACAGCATCGCAGAACTATTTTTAATCACTATTGAATTTCACCTAAGCATTAGTAGTTAGTGTTTGTTATGGTTTAACTTTAAAGAGCAGTTAATGGTAGAATTTCTGCAAAATGCTGCATTAGTTTTCTCCACGGTATATAAATCATAAATTTCTTTTTAAATAAATGTACATTTTATGTATTGTTTAAAAATGGTTATTCCTCAGACATTCTTTGAATTTGCTTCCATCTCACGAAAAATAATCATAGCTATCACATTCTTGGTATAGCGTTAATATTGCCTCATCTTTTAGGGAACATTTTGTCCTATGAAGAGGTCTACCTATTAAATATAGTAGGGTAGCTAATCTAATTGGTTCCTTTTTGTACAAGTATGAAATTTTTTCTTTATTTTTCTTTGAGCAGCTGTTTCTGGAACATTTTCTAATTATAATCTTTGCAAAAGTTAAAGACATGTGGAGATGGGCCATACTGTAGATTCCAGCAAATCGTATGCTTGCCTCTCCTACCAGTGCTGTCAAATGAGAAAGAATTTTATTTTCTGATCATTACCGTACAAAAATCCTGTCTCTAGATACCTAAAACACTAGTGATTCACGTTTTATCTTTATGTGGTTATGGTTACCCATAATTCATCCATTCAACACAGATAAGCCTGGAAAACAACACCATTCCTTCCTCAAAACACTTATCTCAAGCATAAATAAACAAAAGTCATACTATTTTAGTTAATTGATGGAAATTAATTATTTCTTCACATTAGCTGTATATAGGCTAATGTCTTTGATAGAGTCAACAAAGACCTTAGCCTATATATGGCTAGTATGAAGAAATAATTAATTTCCATCAATTAACTCAAATAATAAGAGTTAAATGATGAAGCCTGGGACTCAAGTACTTACGATAGTAAGTCGCCACAAACGGTGTATCTCGGATGCAAGAGCCCCTAGTGGTCTACTGGGGAAATATACGAGTCAGATGGAGAGTTTAATGTCGGGACGGCACGTTGGCCATGGTAGCGCAATGGGTTAGAGCGACTGGACGGAAACCAGGAGATGGTTTCAGATTTGGTTCAGGTCCCGGTCATGGCATTGAATTTTTCATGTTGACTCTATAAAAGTCACACTGTTTGAAGCAGACTGAGTTAACGTTCAGTTCGTTTTCAGAGTACTGTGTGTTATTTTGTCAAATGAATGGCACCCTTAAGTCGTGTGTCCAACTTGAGCTGAAATATTGTTAATATTACATTAAATTATTATTGCACACAAATCTTATCTCCAGTGATTGTGATCCCAGTGCGTGAACATGTCCCTCGAAGCTGGGACAAGTGGTTTTTGAATCAAGACATGAAGTGATTCATTCTCAGGGTAGAAAAATTATATTTAATGTGAACAAGTTTTTATGGCATGTCTGCCTCACGTCCAATAGGCCCTGAGTTCGAATCTCAGTGTGAGTTACCCTGATAATGTTTTTTCTAGGGTTTTCCCTTATCCTAAAAGACGAATGTCAGGTAACTCTAAGCTCTCTGGACCCTGGGCTGATTTGAGCTTCATTTCTTCCATTTCATTCATCGTCTGATATGACTTAATGTTAGAGGACGTAAATAAAAAAGGAAAAGTTTTTATGAAAACTCCAAGCTAGAATATAGGCAACTAGATTTTTCAAAAACCCAGAAATTAACTGTAGAAGCTCGTGGTGTAGGTAGCGTACACACAGTTACACGAATTTGTAGTTTGCAGCTTCATCCTTAGGAAAAGTGAGCACATCTGTATTTCAATCTCCGGAAAAGACCCTCAAAGTTGGAAAGCGAGTTACTGGTTTGAAAACCGTGCTTGCTGTTCCTCTGCTATAACATGTGTCAAGGTAAGGTTTTAATGATTTAGAAATATTTAATCTGTCATTTAATTATGGGAAAAGGAAACAATCTTTGCTGGCAGTTAAAACTTGCTCTTATATACAGCACGTCTGCCAGTACACGCACCTCACTTGAGCATTGGCCAGCGTTCACATGCCTTTCACATTTGCAAGCTGTATAAAATGCTCCATCATCTGAAAAACTATTCTAGAAAGATAAAGCTATCATACTGTTTGTGGCTCTGCTATGGTGTAAGAAAGATTATTTGTTAGTAATGTTTGGAGGAATTTAGTAATAACATACAAGTAATTATAGTTGGTGTTTTCCACAGCATATCACTTTAATTTTTGAGGGACTAGTTTCAGGGGTCCTTGTTTTCATTTCCAACCTCCAATATATGACTCTTAATTGCTGCCTGCAGTCTTCTCTGTAGTGGAATGATGAACTTTCTTTTTAAATTGTTGACTGGCGGGATTCTGAAGTTCATACATCAGTCTTTGTGTTTCCATCCTAGGATATTCTACATCATGAGTTACAAATGGATTTCAGGTTTCTGGTTATATAGAATTTTTAACAATTATTGCTATTTATGTTATATATTCCACTTCAATTGATTGGTGGGATTTTATAGTTTGTTTTTTAATTTAATAACTTCATTAATGAATATATTTATTGGTGCCAAGATGGTACTTTGTTCTCTAAAGATCTTTTTGAATTTTTTAAAATATTTTTGGGTAGTATGTGAATCCTTTAAAGGTACAGTAGCTTTCTTTTTATATTGTGAATGTGCTTACTTCTTAATTGGATTTCTTTAGCTTAACTCTTTTAAGCTTCTTGAATACTGGACTTTTGTTGTATCCATTTTCGTCTGCTTTGTAAAGTATAGCTTTTTGTTCCGTGTAGTATTCTACTGTATCAAAGGGTATGCTGACTAGTCTGTGTGTAAGACTATGTATTATTGTTTGTTTATATGTTACCGACTTATAGCTGTGATTTTTTTATGTAATTTGGGAAATCTATTTTCACATTTTTTGGCATATTTATTTATGAGTTAACTTCAAGCACATAAAGATAGCTTTCCCATGGATATTCAAGGTTTGATACTGATATGTTGATCCAAATAGACATTTAGATGATGCATTAAAACCAATGAAACTGCACAAAAAGCTCTCAAATTCACAACAAAGGAGAAAGTCAATTTGCAACTCTCTTCCTTCGACATGAATATTGTCGCAGCGCTGGGCATAAATGTTTCGGCACAAATTGATAATAGACGGTAAAATAGGAATCACAAAATTGGATAATAAATAAATAAAATATAAAACTGAAACATGAAGATCCATTTAGGTAGATAATGATTATCCGGGCTTATGGTGTATTGGAAAATCTTCTTCCAGACGTTTTGTTTGATCTGCATTGAATATCTTTGGTGGCGTGGTTGTAACACACGTAATGTAACATATTCTGAGCTGCAACTGATACAGGGTCTGTTGATTTCCTGTGGTTTTTATGCATCTTCTGAGTGGGCTGGACTATTGAGGGGGACTGCTTTTATCAAATCGGGTTGATGCCAATGAGTGGGTGTTTACTGTAGTTACTGTTGGTGACGCACGTGCCTGGGTTTCTGTCTGGATGGGTTTCTGATTTGTATTCCTAAGGCTGGATGCCAAGCTTTATTTAACCTCTTAGTTTCTTCTTTCCTGTTGAAGTTATATTTGTGTTCATAAATTTCTATGGCTTCCTGAATTAAGCGAGAAAAATAATGGACATTATTTTAGAAATGTGTAAGTATAAAAAATAACAATAACAGGAAAGAAGAAGCTATGATGTTAAATAAAGCTTGGCATCCAGCCTTAAGGAATACAAATCAGAAACCCAGGCATGTATGACAGTAACAGCAGTAACTACAATAAACATACGCTCATTGGCACCAACCAGTTTTGATAGAAGCAGTCCCCTCAATAGTCCAGCCCATGCAGCGGCTGAACCAATCAGGAAGGAGCACATCTGCCAGAAGATGGCTCCGCTCACTCAGAAGATATATAAACAACCCGTGAAATCGACAGACTCGTATAGCTGCAGCCGAGAATACGAGAGTGTTACGGCCATGCCACTGAGGATGTTTGATGCAGCTTCAAACAAAATGTCTGGGAGAAGATTTTGCACTAGACCACAGCCCACAAGCTGGATAATCATTACCTAATGACTCCGTCCATGAAAGCCTATGTACTTCAATGAAGATCAGTTGGCAGTAGCATTTTATTTGCAAAATGCAAACCTAACCTTACCCAAATCCAAAGTTATAGAGGTGTAACAAGCCATAATAAGCTGATAACATGGTAAAACATTTTAATATGGACATAGAAAGACCATTTAATACATTTTGAAATCCCACCACATGACACTTTAATAAAGAAGTTCATTGTTGCACCACAAAAGAAAAGACTTCAGGCAGCAACAACCACGACAGTCAGAATTTTGAGCTTGAAAATGGAAGCAAAGGGTTGAAAATGAAATGAAATGTGTAGTGTTTAATGCCCGCTTTTACTACATATGGCACCGCAGGCGGTGACACTGATGATACATGAGATGAAGATGGAGCACTGGTGGAAGTTGCAACAGTTCGTTACATATGGGAAGGTTGATGAGTTGATTTTTAAATCACCTCTTTGATGATACTGTGACTGTGGGTTCATAAGATTGAAAGTCCAGTTTGCAGAAATTCAAAATGCTCTTTATTTCCGTAGAAAGGCTCTTGTACAAATCTGATATCAGCAGAATGACGTAACACACACCTACACAGTCTCTCATGGTTTCTACACACGTAAATAAAATAATTTAGTTTCAAATCACTACAGTTTATCAGTTCTCAACTCGCAACTCAATACAGTTGAAATGTCCACATACACTCGATAAACAGCCTGCTGACTCTAAATGCCATCTGCACTGCACAATTGCAACTCCTCTTTCGGCTCCTGCAAACTGACTGCTTCCCTGCACTTTCTAGTGGCTTCCTGCCGATACTGGCTGCTAGCAGTTCTAGCTCACCATTAGCTGCTTCGCGAAGGCTGGCGAAAATTCCCGAACGATGGCGAGGGAATTGTCCCGCTGCATGGGCCGGTCTGTGGGTGTGGTTTGGCGCTGTCTCTTTCACTCCCCGCTTCTATCTCTCTCACGGCATTCGCTTAAGCAAATTGCCTCGTGACAATATTGAAGTTGGGTTCTAGATGTTCCTTGGCTGTTCTCGCCCCTGTGACTGCATGAGATCTTACCTCTGGCCGTGGTCTCGGTGGAGAAGAAGAAATAATAAAATTTCTTAAGGATGATCAAATAATTGATCCACATTCAATTCCTTCCCTTGGCAAAATGATGTTTTAATTACTGCAAAACATTTCTTTTCATCCATACAGCTCAAATATTAGTAAAGTAGTTCTTTCACAAATAATGCTTGGTGCATTAGTAATTTAGTTTTCACTTGCGCATACATGCAAACCATGCGCGTTACGTGCATAATAAAAAATAATCTGAAAATTTCAGACACTGAAACTTGTCTTTACTCTCGAAGGTTACACGCAGAAGGACGCTTCCTTAGCTATTTCCCTTCTCACTCAATCACGTTGCTATGGTGATTTTAAATTTGTTGAATTATTTTACCGTAATTTCTGTTACAATGTTTTCTTTTAAACAAAATTAAGTATTATTTGAATGTAAATAATTTTTCATTGAAATTAACATTGGTTTTATTGATATTAAAATAATTATTATGATTTACCGTTCTTTCCACTATCTTCACATTTTAATCTCGTCTGCTTTCCAGGATAATTCCAAATTAATTTTAAAATTTAAACAAAATAACCGCTTCAGGCTGCTGAAATTAGTCCCTCAAAACCTAAAATGTGAAGTGTAAGAAAACTGCTACAAATATATTATTAAGGTTGTGACTTCCTCAGAGTTAAAATAAAAGCCCCTATATCCTGTGAAAATGCCAGTTAACCATTGACGCAAGGGCCCTAAGAGGGCCAAGGCCTACCAACCCGACTGCCAGACTCACGCCCACTTACGCACGGAAGAGATGGGTGATCATCCAACTGATACGGGGAGGATATGTGGTCAGCTCAGCATTCCCCAGCCGGAAAATTGGTTTTCGGGACCAGGGTCGCTTACCTATCGTAAGCTCCTCACTTTCCTCACGATGCTGAGTGGACACTGGTCCTATACCCATAGGTGAGATTGAACCCGGGCCCCCTTCCGTGGCCAGGGACCAAGGCATGCTGACCAGGCCCGCTAAGTCACGGTGCAGGACGTGAAAATGCCAGTATTATACCTTAAATTTATATTGATGAGTCATTAAATCAGCAAATTAAAATGCTCACATAAATTGTTAAGCCTCTCCTTAGGTATTCAATTTTAAATGTATTCCACTGTGATATATAGCTCCATATTTGCGAATGACGGGATAATCTGAGGTAAATCAAATGCCCACCTGCAGGAAATTTAATTCAGAAGGTCTGAATTTCGAGGCTAACACCAGACCATTAAGGGAGACTTTACTTTTTGTTAGCGAACTTTGTTTTGAGATTTAAGTGGTTTCCAAGTTTGTAAGTACTGACAGTATATTTTCCAACATTTCAGATCTTGCATAGAAGCAGTTACTGGTGATAGTAGTCATAAATCACCATTGTCCTCTACTGAAGATGTAAGCTTAAAGGATAGTCCTTCAAATGGACATCCCAAAGATCAAGGAAGTTTTGTAACAGAAAAGCATTCTTTAGAGGGAGAGACGAACAACACAGATTCAAACCTGAAACAAAAGAAAGTAATTCGTCAGGGCAATAGATTGCACAAGTGTGAAATTTGTGACAAACGGTTTATCAAAACGTCTCATTTGAGGTCTCATATTTTAATTCATGAGGGCAAAAAACCACACAAGTGTACAGTTTGTGAGAAGAGATTTCTTCGGTTATCAGCACTGAGGCTGCATAGTTTAATTCATGAAGGCAGAAAACCACATAAGTGTGCAGTCTGTGAGAGGAGGTTTACTGACATGTCAAATTTTAAAAAGCATTGTTTAATACATGAGGGCAAAAAGCCATACCAATGCGAAATTTGCGACACCAGATTTACTGAGATGTCATCTTTGAAAAAGCATTATTTGATACATGTGGGCAAGAAACCACATAAATGCGATACTTGTGGTAAGAGTTTTCTTCAGTCAGCAGCTTTGAACAGGCATAAATTAATTCATCTGGGCATAAAGGCACACAAGTGTGAAATCTGCGAGAAGAGGTTCACTCAGTTGTCACAGCTGAAAACTCATCATTTAGTTCATGATGGCAAAAAGGACCATAAGTGTGAAATTTGTGACAAGAGATTTTCTCGGTCATCAACTTTAAGAAAGCACCATTTAATTCATGAGGGCAAGAAACCTCACAAATGTTCAGTTTGTGAGAAAACATTTACTGAGTTGTCAAATCTAAAGAGGCATAATTTAATTCATGAGGGTAGAAAGTTGCACACGTGTGAGGTTTGTCAGAAAACATTTACAGAATTATCAAATTTGAAAAGGCATCGTGTAACTCATAGCAGTAAATATCCATACAAATGCGACATTTGTGAAAAGAAATTTTCTCGGTCGACATATTTGAAAAAGCATCAATTAATCCATGAGGGCAAAAGGCCACACGAGTGTGAAATTTGTGACAAAAGGTTTATTGAGTTGGCACATTTAAAAAGGCATAAATTAATTCATGAAGGTACAAAACCATTTAAGTGCGAAATTTGTGAAAAGACATTTACTGCATTGTCAAATTTGAAAAGGCATAATTTAATTCACGAAAAACAAATGTCCAAACAAACATAGCTTTTTTGAGAAGCAGTTGCCACATTTGAAATTGTATAATTTGATTCACTGATATAATATGTACACATGTGACATTTGAAGGTAATTTTCAAGATCATCTTGGGTACAACCTTTAGTATATTTCTAGATGTAATGTATGTTAACTTTTGTAACTTATATCCTAAAGAATTCTTTATTTAAAGGAAAGCTTTGTGCAAACTTTTGAACAAGTTATTGTCTGCCCACCAAACATGACAAGCGGGGCCTGGAGAGAGAGGGGCTTGAACTGTTTATCTGCTCTGTTAGTAGATCTGTTTACTACGAAATGAGTGTATGAGAGTACATATGAGTAATCCATACTGCCAGATCTAATGCTTGTTTCAGTAACTGCACTGATATGTATTATGTACTGTCTACCCACCACAAGAAGACAAGCAGGGTCTGAAGAGAGAGAGGGGCTTTAACTGTTTATATGCTCTGTTAGTAGATCTGTTTACTACGAAAGGAGTGTATGAGAGTATATTTGAGTCACCTATTCTGTCAGATCTAATGCTCGTTTCAGTAACTGTAGTGATAGATATTATGTACTATCTACCCATCACAAAAAGACCAGCGGGGCACGAAGAGGAAGAGGAGCTTGAACTGTTTATCTGCTCTGTTAGTAGTTCTGTTTACTATGAAATTAGAGTATGAGAGTACATATGAGCACCCATACTGTCAGATCTAATGCTTGTTTAAGTAACTCTAGTGATAGATATTATGTACTTTCTACCCACAACAAGAAGACAAGCGGGGAATGAAGAGAGGAGCTTGAATTGTTTATCTGCTCTGTTAGTAGATCTGTTTACTACGAAATGAGTGTATGAGAGTATATATGAATACCCATGCTGTGACATCTCAAAGGTTGTTTCAGTAAATGCAGTGATAGGTATTATGCATCCTAATTATATGCAGACAGTGAGCATAAGCATGCGGACAGCAAAAGTGATTACATGACACATTCCTCTGTCTTGCCTTCTTGTGTTGGGTGGACAGTACTTGTTGATTGATGAAGTTATATTTAAAGCTGCTATGTATAGGATTTCACTGGGTATTTGGCGAAAAATATATAAAGGAATGTATTAATTCATCCTGGCTATTTTTATTATTTCTATAATTACTTTGCGATTTCTCACCACAATGTTTGTTGTAATTTAAGGCATTGTAAAAATGAAATCACTTTTAAGTTTATTGAATGGAATGTAATTTAGTGTTATTCCAGATTTGATATTATGGTTGAATAGAATAAGAATTGCTATTTGAGAACAAAGTAATTCGTGCTGTGATTTGCATGTTTGTAAACCATTCAGTTCAGTTCAGTTTTATGTGTAGAAAATTACTTTTTGTTCCTCTACTGCACATAATAAACAAAAAGTGTTACTTTACACTCAAAAATTAAATGTCAAGATTTGAGCAGAAATACCGAGATCCATGATTTGGAAAAAAAGCAGTTTTAGGAAAATATATTTGTATAACTCGTAAACGGTAAGCAATAGAAAACTTATGCTCACTGCAGAATAGAGAAGTGGATCAGCATACAGTTTTGCAGCATATCATGTTCATTTTTGCAACTGCTTTTTGTGACACTTGATAATTTGGAAATGCATGCCAATTATTTTATTTGAGGTGTGGTTTTAGGAGGCTTTTCCTTCATAATACAATTGAAGAGCGACGTAATTTGGTATGTTTTGCTGTGAAGGTGAATTAAAGCAATGGCTAATTGTAAGTAACGTGTTGCTTGACATACATTTCCCAAAAGTAGTATAGCTGGCTAGCAATTTTGCACACAGTGCAGTACGGCCGTTGGATCTCTGGCTCTGACGTTTTACGGTTACAGAAGGCAGAGGGTAAGGTTAATAGTACCAGCAGACAGTAAATGAGCAATTGAAACATAACCTCAAAGGTAGCTTTAGAATGAACATATAGTACTATATACTATAAATATAATAATTTGTAACATAAGACTTCACTTATCTTACAAGAAAACGATGAAAGTTTCTTATTGATGAGGATGGCGATTCTTGAAATCTCATTCATATCGTTAGCTCAAACAACCTCGTCATCAACGTTACAATCACTAGCGGGCACTACGTTTTTGCCAGTACTACTAAAATCTTGAAATGAAATAAACCTAAAAATAGAATTGACCGCCTATATTTCAAAATTCACCGCGCAATCTTTGGTTTTTGAAATAAATAATTTTTCCCAAACCATGAAATCTATCGGACTATTTATATGTTTCAATAATTTAACTTCTGGATTTGTTTCATGGTTAAATGACCAAAAATGATCTGATACGGCCGATTTATCAGTCTGTTTATACTTAGTTACGAAAATGTTCTTTCGTTCTGGTTTCTAAAATATAAACTTTATCACAATCGAAACTAAGATAATGAATACCAGATTTTTTTATCATTAGGAATTTTATCTTTGTTGGAGAAATTTCAATTTGTCATACTATATTTATTTTGAGGAACTAAAGTTATACCAAACTGTAATTTTTTTTTTAAAATATTAACCCACGGATGGTAAGTCAATTTTTCAAAATTATAAATATCTTTTAGTTTTTAAAGGTAGCAATACCATTAACAATATTTTATATTTAAATTTTTCAATATTTTTATTTATAAAGTCTTTATAAAAACAATTAAAGCAGTAATAATATGTGTATATTCTTTATTAAATTCCTCTTTATTCACGGGTGTATTAATCTATCAACCAAACTATAAAAAACAGCAAATTAATGTGACAATGGGTTAAAACTTTCATTTTATGTAATTATCAATATCAATAGACTTCCTATAAATACCAAAGTTTTATTGTTTGTTATTATCTTTAGATCTAGATAATTATTATCTTTAGATCGTGACTGAAGTTGCTTTTGGTGCTTGCGCTGTTGAAGTTTGTAGGTATTTTGTTCCTGCGTGAATTGCTATTTTTAGTGTAAATATGGCTACTGGTTTGTGAAATATGGAAATGCGTGTAATATTTAATATACGCATGTTCCCCGGCTTGAAATTCCCGCTAAAGAACTGGCAAGAGCCCGCTTCCCTCTCACGAGAAATGTCAGGGCCGGCCAAACTGTTGTAACAGCAATGAGCATAAGTAGACCGAGGAAACTGTAAATTCCAGATTGTTACTTCTGAGTGCTCCTCTTAGTCGTAAATTTGTTTCTGGAGATAGTGTCTTCCTGCACTTTCTTGCATATACATTTGTTTTTGTGGCAGTAACAGAAGTCGTAGTGTTCCACATTTTCTGAAGTAATTTCTCAAGTTGAATCCCTTCCTACGTGATGTATCTTTAATCGCCACTATACTACTTAACCCTGGGTTACCAGTGAAATATGCAAATGGTCCGCCTCGGTAGCGTAGATGGTAGCGTGTGTGCCTCACGTTCAAGAGGTCCCGAGTTCAAATCTCGGTCAGGGTGAGTTACCTGGATAAGGTTTTTCCGGGGGTTTCCCTTATCCTAGAAGACGAATGTCTGGTAGCTCTAAGCTCTGTGTACCCTGGGCTCATTTGAGCATCATTTCACCAGTTCCATTCATCGTCCGATATGACAATGTTGGAGAACGTAAATTGCAAAAAAAAGTTTCAAATGTGCTTATGAATTAGGTTATAGAAAGTTCCCTTAGCCTTCAGTCAGCCTAAACAAATCCTGCACATTTGCAATTAACTTAAAGTAGCATTAACTACAGCTAGCATAACTTCATTACAATCTGAAAAAAAAACAAATGCTGACAGAGAAGTTTGGTTCATTTGCAGTGAAGCTGTTAGGACTTGTTAGTGTTTTATGTAGTAGTATTAACCTGAAACATCAGACTATGAAAGATTGAGTCAAAATGAAAAATTCAATGCCATGGCCGGGATTTGAACCATTGATTTCCTGGTTTCCGTCCAGTCGCTCTAATCCATTGAGCTACCATGGCCAAGGACCCGTCCTGACATTAAATTCTCCAATTGACTCATATATTTCTCCGGTAAACCACTAGGGGCTCAAATCCCGGCCATGGCATTCAATTTTTCATGTTGACTCAATCTTTTCAAAAACCTTAGCCTATATACGGCTAGTTTGAGGAAATTATTAATTTCGATCAATTAACTAAAATAATAGGACCAGCAAATTTGTGCATAATAAACTAGCTTACTCAAATAATATACACAGAGTGTGTTAGCTTAATAGAGAGAAACATTTTTAATGGTTTAGTACACTGAATGTACACTGAGATTCAAACCAACTTTTGTTACTTAAAATAAACATGGAAAAGAAAAATGTGTATTTACGAAGTTTCATTGGTCCACTTAACCATTACATGTCTTTCACTAATGACAATACTGCACAATTTGTTGGTAAAACAGCTCTTTTATTTCAGTTCTACAAATGTAAGAAGAAACACGTCAACTCGTTCTGCTCGTAACCTCTCGACGCCCTCTGTATGTGGACTTTGACATTTTAACTGCTTGCCGATCATCTGGCTGTCTGGTTAGCTGACTTGGCAGCCGAACTACGCCGGTTTGCGCTATTCTTTTTATCCTTGGGTCATAGAAAAGACGTTTCTGGAAACCGAATTCTCTGGAATCGACTGAATAGAGCATTATCGAAGTCGGCTCTCCCATATTTCCGAAATCGAAGTATCTGGAAACAACAAAATGACCGCTTACTTGAGTGTTCCTTTCGGCGGCAGACAACAAAAGGGGGTAGTCTGCGGTAGGTGTTCGCTGTCGCCTTGACACCGGTACATTATCAGGGCCAGTCGTTCCTCGTTCGCAGACCCTCTGAATGTAATGCTGTTCTCAAGCAGTGTGGTCCTTGCTTCGCTGGTTGGAGCTTCGGGCAGCGCCTCTTAGTCCGTGTAGAGCGATCCCTTGCGGCTGACGTAGCTTTATGAGGTTGATGAACTCTGGCTCTGTTGGTGCGGTTGAACACCGATCTCGCTCCTGTTTGTCAGTTACCTGGCAAACTCCAGGATTGTTGGGAAAGTTGTTATACCAATGTGGTCTGTGATTACAACCATTCCTTTAATAGGTTTCGAATTAGTTTATGTAGTTATGATGTAACCATTGGCGACTGCACTAAGATTGAAATAAACGAGAAATTATGTTCCAATAGATTAATGAGTGACTTTGATATCTTTTATTGTACGACCTGAGTTTGAATTATTAACAAGGATGTTCGTTAAGGTTTCGGAAGTGACACCGTGTCGTCGTGGCTTCTTAGAGCGTCCAGGCCTATACTGTTCGCCAATCTAGAAAGTGATTGACATTTCGTATGCAGAGAGAGGCGACGTTGCCGCTTATTGCTGCCACATGGAGAGCGCGATAGCACTAAGCGTGCGTAGGTGATTCAGTTTCGACTGCCATGGGTATTTTATTATTATTATTATTATTATTATTATTATTATTATTATTATTATTATTATTATTATTATTATTATTATTATTATTATTATTATTATTATTGTTATTATTATTATTATTATTATTTATTATTATTATTATTATTATTATTATTATTATTATTATTATTATTATTATTATTATTATTATTATTATTATTATTATTATTATTATTATTATTATTATTATTATTATTATTATTATTATTATTATTTATTAGTATTTATTATTATTATTATTATTATTATTATTATTATTATTATTATTATTATTATTATTATTATTATTATTATTATTATTATTATTATTATTATTATTACTACTACTACTACTATTATTATTACTATTATTTAATTAATTATTATTTATAATACTATACACAAAGTACAGTCGTGGATCTACGTGCAAACGCTAGAACTTGCAAGAACACATCAATGTAAAGATCATCGTAACAAAAGAGGCATACCTGTGACATTTTGAGGCTTATTGAAGTGGGAAAATGCCGCTTACATAATTTTTCCCGGGAGTTTCTAATTTATACCTCAATGTCTTTCTTTCTTCTTTAAAATACTTTTCTTTCCCAATCCTAACTTTAATGCCCTTACTGATAACTACAGCACGTGAAGTCCTATCAAGCACCTTAGAGAATGGTATACTAGACTCCCCTTTCTATTTCTCCTCATCGAAGTATTCTCTCACAGAGCATATTATTTCCCGTGTCTGTCCTTTAATTGGAATACCTTTAGCAAATACAGTTTTGTTTGGTTCCCGAGAACGTTCAGGTTTTCGCTTGTCGCTATATTTTACATAATTAAACATTCATTAAAGACAATTGCAAATGATCAAAACACGCGTCCAGATACACGGACTCAGGCACATGTAAACCACGGCAAACTGCCACAAATAAACTGCAAAGTAACTTGCCAGTACAGGATCTCTACCTGTTGCATACGTGAGGGCAGTGTGTTTATGCAGCGTTATCGTCAAGAGAAACAAACACCAAGGTATTATGATTACTGCAGCGTTTGCGTAACTCGCTCGCCCGGAAGTCATGCTAAGCATGTGTTAGAATATCGGCAACCAAGGTTTGGCGTCTACCATTGTCATTGAAACGTCTCGACTCTAATTGTTCATTTTAATCGTTACTATGACAACCGTTATGACGTACTCAGCACCTCCCATTTAGACCGCGCCGTGGCTCAGTGGTTAGACCGCTTGGCTCTCACCAAGGCGGCCCGGGTACGATCCCAGGCGACCGCAAAGTGAGATTTGTGGTGGACAACACGGCGCTGGGGCGGATTTTCTCCGGGACCTCCGGTTTCCCCCGCCATCTCATTCCACCGGTGCTCCATCTTCATCTCATGTATCATCAGTGTCATTGCCTGCGGTGCCGTATGAGGTAAAAGCGGGCGTTAAACACTACACATTTCATTTTCCTCCCATTTATTTAGACCGTTATTCCATGTGGTTACTGTCAATCACATTCTAGTTTGGCGACCAGTGTAGTATCACGCCATTCACCTCTGTGTCTAACACCAATAGACTCAACGCTTCGCCCTAAGATCAACTTCAGAAAAGCTTCCTTCCCTACTGGAGGTTTCTCCCGATGCCGTTACAATTTGGTACGGCCGATCCGGTTTTCTTTAAGGGTAACGCTCCGTCACGTTGAGTCTGATCACACGCTACTGTACCGGTGTTCGCCGTTATCCGTTTTGCTCGCGATAAGATTCTATTTCTGATTCCATATTGTCAATTTCGGATTCAGTTTCTCCATGCTGAATTTCGTTTCGTCCATTTGAGTTTATATATTATACGGAACTCTTAATCTCCTTTATTTCACTCAGGAACTATTGGATTATTTTCTCACTCACGGCCTTTCATGCAACTCCTGAAATCGGTAACAAAATGACAACACAAATTTGTACTCAACTCGCCTGTTACCGAAACAGGACATCGCTTTCCTATTTTTCATGTCTGAAAATACGAAGGCTATTAAATAAAGAATGATCATAATTTTGTTACGGTCATAATTTTTCGCACTAAAATTCAATCATATTTTACTTTGTTAGCTTAATGTGAAACAAACACGCCGTAGTAGTTTCATTGTCGGTACTCCTGGTTCCCGCCTGTGAGAACCAGGTAAGTTCAGACATGTTCAGTATCACCTATCCCTGTAATAGACGTAAGATGCGAGGAACAATATGCGCATTTGAAATTCTGCTTTCGTCTCTAGAAATTTTCAGTTGAGGCCTATGCAATGTTACAGGAGGCCTATGGAGAGTCTTACCTTCCCTAAAGCCCAGATCGAAGGTGGTTTAAAATGTTTAAAGAGGAGAGACAATCAATTTCGAAGGAAGATGGACCCGGTGCTCCAGTTACTGTTCTGACGGAAATAAACATCAACACTACTGCTGCCATTGTGAGAGAGGATCGACGAATTACCTTAAGATCACTTTTTGAAATACTGAACATTACATTGGGTGCCACCCACACGTTGGTGACCTAAAGATTAAACATGAGACGTGTTTGTGCGCGATGGGTTCCAAGACTGTTGATTCCCGAACAAAAGGACATTCGCATGCAGGTCTGCATGCAGTTAAAGTTGATGTTAGAGGAAAATCCGGAGTTTCTTTCAAACGTAATCACTGCTGATGAAACTTGGCTACATAATTTTGTTCATGAGAGCAAACAGCAAAGCTCAGTGTGGACATCTTCATCACCAACCCCCAAAAAGCAAAACTGGTTGCTTCTGCTGGGAAAGTTATGGTCATCTCATTCTTTAATATTCATGGAATGGTTTATCAGCAGGTTTTACCTGCACACACATCAGTAACTGGACAATACTACGGGGATGTCCTGAAAACATTGCAAGTGCATATCAGGCGCAAAAGACCACATTTCCGTAAAGCAGTCTGGATGCTGCACCACGATTATGCGCGGCTGCATATGTCAATGTTGTTGCTGAATATCTAGAAAAAGTCAACGTGAAGTGCATCCCTCACCCTTCCTATAGTCCGGATTTAGCCCCATGTGAATTTTTTCTATTCCTATTTTTTATTTTTATTTTAAAAGTCCTATTTTCTATTCTATTCCTATTTCCTAACATGAAGAAACGCCTTCGTGGGAGACAGTAATCCATCATCAGAAGCAGTGGTGAAGGCTGCGGAGGCTATTTTGAAGGATCTCTTTAAAATGGTTTCCAGCATGTCTTTGAAGACTGACAGAAACGCTGGGATAAGAGTGCATCTCATTCAGGGGAGACTGTTATGAGAAGGACCATCAAAATTATGAGGATGAGTAAAGGTACGTTGTCAAAAAAATTGTGATCATTCTTTATTGAACAGCCCTTGTATATAAAGATACCAGAACTAATGGATCCTTACATCAACTCACGCTGCTCGAAACTTTAAGACTAACTTTAACTTCATGCCAATTCTGAAATGCGCCAGTCTGGTTTTACCTTGCCTTTTATACAATCGTATCACGGAAAAGAGTATCTGGTAACCGAATCATCTGAAATCGACAGAATGGAACTTGTCGATGTTGATTCTTCTAGTTTCCCCGAAATCAAACTCCTAACCAGGACAGCAAAGAAGTTCAACAAGTCTTGCGGCTGCTCGTGTATGTTCCAATTTTGTGCTGTTCTTGGCGGCAAACAAAGAGTAAAATCAAGTAGAGCTTATCGAGTTACCAGTCGTGCAATTTTTTTAAAGTTGCTGGAGCTTTCGTCCATGATATACTCAGACTTAGGCCGTTGTCCCTATTAAATTTGTTTCGTTGCGATTTAATTTCTATAGCTTTTATAAGTCTGTCGTAATATCCATGATTACGGTGTAAGTTTGTTCAGGTTGTGTACGAAGAATGTTAACCGTCCAAAACAAAGAAACAAGGAAAACAATAGCCTCCGAACACTTGCAGCTCTTCAATTTGGAAGGAGAGGAGTTTCTGGAAAAAATTCTTACTGGAGACGAAACGTGGGTTCATTTTTTGAACCTGAATCAAAGAGGCAGTCAAAGGAATGACATCACACGTCACCGAAGAGAAAAACATTCAAAACTCACTGGTCGGCAGGGAAAGTTGTGGCGAAAGTTTTTTGGGATGCAGAGGGTGTGCTTATGATTAATGTTTTGGAGAAGGGGTGCACAATAAATTCTGTCCAGTACGTCAGAACTCTCAAAAAGCTGAAAGCATTTCTTCGCCGAGTTCGCCCAACAGAAACTATGGCGGATGTTCTTTTGCATGAGAATGCAAGACCACACACAAGCCGTTACACCACTGCAGAAATTGAGAAATTGGGATGGCAAGTCTTACCTCACAGACCTGGCACCATCACACTTCCTTCTGTTCGGGCCACTAAGGGAAGCTCATCGTGGCATTTATTTTGAGGATGAGGCTGTGAAAACGTCCATGCGTCAATGGCTTAGGAAACAAGACCGTGTGTTTTACCACACTGGAATACATGCCCTAGTTAAAAGGTGGACCAAAACTGGAAAACGACGGAGATCATATTGAATAGTGACAAATTAATCGTCAATGTTGTAGTTTTCAAGCTGTGTAAATTGGATTCAATTTTCTTAGCAATTAAATGAGCAAAAAAATAGGAGGCATTACTTTTTGACCCACCTTCTTATAAATATCGCACGGCTGGTAACCCGAGAAACTACTTAATAATCATCCCCGTGAAAGCTTCCAATCTTACAACAATAAAATCAGTTGTCTAACACTTAATCCCTTTGCGGTAGCTATGACAGTATCCGTTTACATTATACACAGTTTAAGTCGCTATAAATGGCAACTCATTGTTTAGGCAGTGATTTGTCCTAGTTAGCCGCTTGCACTCGTCAACAATTTGCTTTCTTTCTGTTCAAGTATGAAATGCTGTTTACTCTTTTTCTTTAATGCTGTCTTTGAATAGTACTTTCAATTAAAAACCCTTTATTTCGGAAAGTATTCTAGATAAGTAAAATAAATGTAAGACGTAAAACTTTGATTAACTAAAATAAACTTTGGAATAAACAACTGAAAGGCATGCTGCTGAAGCTCTGTAGTTGTCGGTTATTTTAAAGAGTGATTCATGTTGACCTTAAACAGTTACAATACCAAAGAAATAATGGAATTGTACAGCAGTAAATTAGTTTCCATAAGACATGCACCTACTGCATTTTGTAAACATTTATCTGATACTGAAATTTGTTATATAGACAATTAGTAATGCAACCAGTTCTCAAATTTGTAGCATAACCTGCTTAACAATATCTTAAGTACTTAATTTCATATGCATTCAAACTCTGGAAAGGAGATGGAATAGTGCTGGCTAAACCAAATTCCCCATCTCCAAGAGGTATCTCTGAATTTTGAAGTTAGTGTACTAAACGCCAGAGGCCGACCATTCTCCTGTAGTTGGGAAATATAAACATTGTAATCAGATATGTAAAAACTAAAGCTGCTGATAGTGAAGTAAACTAAGTACGCAGAATAGCGTAACATTATAGCAACAAAACTTAACTATTACTGATCTTATTCACAATCTTTCGGAACCGGTTTTGAAGAAACTTTGCTTCATTTTCATCCTGTCAGCTGACTGGCCTTTTGACCGTGACCACTTCGGCAAGTTAAAGTATAGCTGCATATCTTACTGCCATCTACCGGGGACAACAGAAACTTAATGATGGCACCTACTTGTGCCATATCAAAATTCATCACACGATCTTTATTTTTCAAAATAAGTGTTCTGTCCCAAACTATTAAATCTATCGGTTCGTTCAATTGCTTCTATAATTTAACTTCTGGATTTATTTCATTTTAAGATGACTAAACATGATCGGCCACTGCAGATGTTTATATTTAATATTTCTTAAATGTTCCTTGGCTCTGGTCTCTAAATTAGGTTTGGTCCTAATGTAAATCTTATCGCAGTTAACTTAATAAATACCAGTTTTTTGTTATCTGAAATTGTTTCTTTGTTAGGAAATTGTTATGCTGTATTTTGTGGTGACAGTATTATACTAACTTCTTTAACTCTTTTCTTAATTTTTTATTTGCCCGTGGATGATTAGTACATTTTTTAAAATATAAATTTTTTACTTTTTTAAGAGTGTAAACATTATTTCCCTTGGTACATATATAAATTTCAGTCATATTTGATTGGCTTTCCTTGTTATTAATGAAATTCAATTTTTCAATATTTCAGATTGTGTACAGAAGCAGTTGCTGCTGAGGACTTGAGTCAAGGTGTAAGTTTATACACCGGAAAGGATAATGCTGCTAAAGATCAAGGAAGTAATGTACCAGAGAAACATTCTGCAAAAGATGTTCACTCAGAAAAATCTAGCAAAGGATCACATATGAACCCAAAGAATATAAGTCATGCGAGCATTAGATCACATCAATGTAAAATTTGTGAAAAAAAATTTACTCAGATGTCGTATTTGAGATCTCATTATCTGATACATGAGGGCATAAAACCACACAAGTGCACAATATGTGAGAAGAGCTTTCTTCGGGCTAAAGCTTTGAAAAGGCATAATTTAATTCACGAGGGCAAAAAGCCATTCAAATGTCCAATTTGCGAGAAGAGATTTACTGAGATGTCAAATTTGAAACAGCACAATTTGACTCACGAGGGCATAAAACCATACAAATGTGACATTTGTGAAACCAGATTTAGTAAGTTGTCAGCTTTGAAAGACCATAATTTAATTCACGAGGGTAAAAAACCACATAAATGTGAAGTTTGCGATAAGACATTTCTTCGGTCAACAGCTTTAAAACGTCATAATTTAATTCATTTGGGCATTAAGGCACACAAGTGTGAAGTGTGTGACAAAAGATTTACTCAGTTGTCACAATTGAAAAGGCACCATTTAGTTCATGACGGTGAAAAGCTATTCAAATGTGAAATATGTGATAAGAGATTTTCTCAGTCTTCATCTTTAGAAAAGCATCATTCAATTCATGAGGGTAAAAAACCACACAAGTGTTCAGTTTGTGAGAAGACATTTACTGAGTTGTCAAATTTGAAAAGACATAACTTAATCCATGAAGGCAGGAAGTTACATAATTGCGAAGTTTGTCAGAAAACATTTACTGAACTGTCAAATCTCAAAAGGCATAATTTAAGTCATAAAACTAAATACCCATACAAGTGTGACATTTGTCAGAAGAAATTTTCTCGATCGACATCTTTGAAAAAGCATCATTTAATGCATCAGGGTAAGAAACCACATAAATGTGAAATATGTGAGAAAAGGTTTATTGAATTGTCCCATTTGAAAAGACATAAATTAAGTCATGAAGGTACAAAACCATACAAGTGTGAAGTGTGTGAACAGAGATTTACTGCATTGTCAAATTTGAAAAGGCATCTTTTAATTCATGAGAGGCAAATGACCTCACCAGTATAAAGTTTTTGGGATTCCATTTGGATTTGGATTTGATTGCGTTACGTAGGGGACTCGTCAGTGCGACAAGTCTTTAATCTGTTGTGCGTATGCCCTTCATGTGGGGCCTCCCCTGGAGAGACGCTGAGGCTATAGGATGCAGGGCGGCCCTCTGAAAGAGTCTCGACAGTGCAGAGGACAGGGTCCTTAAGCCTTAACATTTCGAAAGTTCCCGGCACTGACCACCAGGTCAGCCCTGAGAACGGAAAGCGTCGGGATGAGATTAAATGGAGGGACAGGAAATTTGGAGGATGTAATTATGCTACCTGCCATTCGCCTGGCGAAATGAAAACTCCCGAAAAAAAACCATTAGTAAGGTAGGTCGGCCATGATAATCAAACCCGAACCTTCTGACTGCAAGCCACATACGAAACTGCCTGAGCCATCCCTCTCAGTGAGAAGTTTATCCAGTTGTGGTATTTGATAGATAATTTAATCCATTTGGATACTCTTGGCTACATATGTGACATTTATAGTGTCAGTTTCAAATTAGCTTTAAGCATGAAGAAAATATTCTCACACAATTTCTCTATTAATTTCAGTATGTGATGAAGGTTAAATTCTCTAATTTATGTCCTGAAACTTTCAGTGTTTACCTGTAAAGAAACTGGACGCAATTGATGATTGCTGATTTAGAGTGTGATTTGTTGAAAATAAATTAAACAGATATGTGGAAGTATATATTGATTGTTGCTTTTTAAAAATCTTTGTTACCTTTTGAAGTATACATCATTTTTGTGAGAATTTAATGTCCCAAAATGAAATTAGTTGTACAGTTTATTCAGATCAGTAATATTTATTGTTTATTCCAAAATTTACAGGCGAATTGAACAGCAAAAGAAGTGATACTCAAGATCTGAAGGTAATCAATACTGTAGTTAGTAAAAGACCCTCTTTGTTGGCATTTTCCCCAATTCCCTACAAATTAAACAAATTAAAAAAATTAAACAAATTCCCTACAAATTAATTATTCACCTAAAAATAACATGACGAATGTGAGGCCCCTGTACTGTCCACCAACGCAAAGTAATACCCTGAAAGGAATGTGCTCCCTTACACAGTGGAACAAGGACAGCGACTGTGTATGTCAGAGAAACAGAGGCGATTTATTCACAGAAGTTGAAGCTGGCAGAATCTTTTTGAATGGTCTGTAACTGAACTGACATGGGGAGTCATAAACCTGTCAAGGGAGGGTGTAGGAACCTTCTCCAACCCTCCCCGAACATTTTCTCTACTGTGGTATACTATATTTTTGATTACTTAACTTTTCCCTTATTCTTTCTCTTTGTTATTTAGAGAAAATGAAATTCAACAACTTCATAGCCAAGCACTCTCAAAGGATATATTTATGTTTGAAAGACTACTTTTTATCCCATAAATGCTCAAGAAAATATGCAGTGAATGAACTGCTACGCATGTTTACCTATTAACATGAAGTGGATAGAAAAATAAGCATGTGTAAGAGTATTTTGTCCAAGAGTGATTATAAAGGAAGGAATGAGAGTTCATTCCCCATGGTTCAGGGGTTACATTCCAGCATCTCGTTACTGTGGTCGCAGGTTCAAAAGCCGCAGAGGAGGATGGATTTCTTTGGAATAAAAATCCTTACATGGCCTTTCTCAGTAGGGAAGCAGAGGTTTTGCCCGCCTCGGTAGCGTAGATGGTAGCGTGTCTGCCTCACGTTCAAGAGGTCCCGACTTCGAATCTCGGTTTGTGTGAATTACCCGGATACGGTTTTTAGGGGGTTTTCCCTTATCCTTCAACACAAATGTCGGGTAGCTCTAAGCTACATGGCCCCGGACTCTGAGCATCACTTCACCCATTTCGTTCATCGTCCGATATGACTTACCGTTGGAGGACGTAAATTACAAAAAAGGCAGAGGTGATGGTGCCATGGCATATATAAGTCGCGCAATGATTCTTGAACAGCGAGATGCACCTATAGAATCAGCGAGCCCATATGTAACCTTCTTTCTCTTCTGTGTCCTTCCAATTCAGTGAACTTATTAGTCTTCTTACTTGATACAATATGCCGAGTGAATCGTCCACTCCCCGAGTAGAGTTGACTGTACAGTATTGTGACTTCATTTCCAAACTTGTGATGTGATTGCTGATTTATATGAATACCGCAGCCCTTTTTAAGACTTTGGGAAGTATGCTGGCTATGTACAGTCTGAGCTGGCATGTAGCAAAGGGTTCAACAAAACAAGGAATTAATTGAGCGCATCCTAGTGCCACTTCTGTGAGGTCATAAAGAAAATTAGGGAACCTTGAAGGTGGCGTGACCGTCCTTCTAGTTTCAAAAACAAATTCGGGCCCAAATGACCTTGTTGTCAACGGGCCCTAAAACACGACACACTCACTCACAAACAAATTTATAACAAAAACGTAATTGGATTTAGTGTTTTGGTTCACTTAGAATACTTCAAATTGAAATACGTATGCAAACCTTGCAATGTGTCGATCTTTGCTGTAGAAAGTTCCATGGAAAGTAGTTTATGAAAAAAACTACAAGAGATAAATATGGAAGAGTTAAATTTACATTTTACCCAAGTGTGTAGTTTTACTTTTTGTAGTTCTGTTATTATAAAATACTTAATGCAATATAGCACGGGTGACTTCCGTAAATGTTTGATGTGATGTTAACAGACCCTTGTAAAATAACAGGTAATTCCAGCAATAGATGACTGGAAGCAGGTATTTAAAGCTGTGGAACTGGGCATTGTTTTGAAAATGAAGAAATTCGAGTATCGTGCTGAGATACTATTCTTCGTAAGAGAAGCTTTAACACTGACAAATTTATTTGCTGATTGTAAATGTGTATGAGGACTTCAAAGGAACATATTGGTCACATCTTGCATCACGAAGACATGGAAAAGCTTTGCAGAAGGTGGGTGCTGCGTAACCTCACTGCGCAAAACAAATGCATTCGTATCACACTTTCTGAAAAGTGCTTAACACATTTATAGAACATCAGAAATGACTTTTTGCATTGATACGTGACAATGGATGAGACAGACTCACTACTACACAGCTCAATCCAAGAACCAGTTGAGGCAGTGTCCAGAAGCTGGTTCTTCAGCTCCAAAGAAGAAGAGAACGCGTTGACAGAAGCTGGTTCTTCAGCTACAAAGCAGGTCAGAACGCAGTTGACAGAAGCTAGTTCTTCAGCTCCAAAGCAGGTCAGAACGCAGTTGACAGAAGCTAGTTCTTCAGCTCCAAAGAAGGTGAGAACGCAGTTGACAGAAACTGGTTCTTCAGCTACAAAGAAGATGAGAACGCAGTTGAAAGAAGCTGGTTCTTCAGCTAAAATGAAGATGAGAACGCAGTTGACAGAGGCTGGTTCTTTAGGTCCAAAGAAGGTGAGAACGCTGGTTCTTCAGCTCCAAAGAAGGTGAGAACGCAGTTGCCTGAAGCTGGTTCTTCAGCTCCAAAGAAGGTGAGAACGCAGTTGACAGAAGCTAGTTCTTCAGCTACAAAGAAGGTGAGAACGCAGTTGACAGAAACTGGTTCTTCAGCTACAAAGAAGATGAGAACGCAGTTGAAAGAAGCTGGTTCTTCAGCTAAAATGAAGATGAGAACGCAGTTGACAGAGGCTGGTTCTTTAGGTCCAAAGAAGGTGAGAACGCTGGTTCTTCAGCTCCAAAGAAGGTGAGAACGCAGTTGACTGAAGCTGGTTCTTCAGCTACAAAGAAGGTGAGAACGCAGTTGACAGAGGCTGGTTCTTCAGCTACAAAGAAGATGAGAACGCAGTTGACAGAAACTGGTTCTTCAGCTACAAAGAAGATGAGAACGCAGTTGAAAGAAGCTGGTTCTTCAGCTAAAAAGAAGATGAGAACGCAGTTGACAGAGGCTGGTTCTTTAGGTCCAAAGAAGGTGAGAACGCTGGTTCTTCAGCTCCAAAGAAGGCGAGAACGCAGTTGACTGAAGCTGGTTCTTCAGCTACAAAGAAGGTGAGAACGCAGTTGACAGAGGCTGGTTCTTCAGCTACAAAGAAGATGAGAACGCAGTTGACAGAGGCTGGTTCTTCAGCTCCAAAGAAGGTGAGAACGCAGTTGACAGAGGCTGGTTCTTCAGCTCCAAAGAAGGTGAGAACGCAGTTGACAGAAGCTGGTACCTCAGCTCCAAAGAAGGTGAGAACGCAGTTGACAGAGGCTGGTTCTTTAGGTCCAAAGAAGGTGAGAACGCTGGTTCTTCAGCTCCAAAGAAGGTGAGAACGCAGTTGACAGAAGCTGGTTCTTCAGCTCCAAAGAAGGTAAGAACGCAGTTGACAGAAGCTGGTTCTTCAGCTACAAAGAAGATGAGAACGCAGTTGACAGAAGCTGGTACCTCAGCTCCAAAGAAGGTGAGAACGCAGTTGACAGAGGCTGGTTCTTTAGGTCCAAAGAAGGTGAGAACGCTGGTTCTTCAGCTCCAAAGAAGGTGAGAACGCAGTTGACAGAAGCTGGTTCTTCAGCTCCAAAGAAGGTGAGAACGCAGTTGACAGAAGCTGGTTCTTCAGCTACAAAGAAGATGAGAACGCAGTTGACAGAAGCTGGTACCTCAGCTCCAAAGAAGGTGAGAACGCAGTTGACAGAGGCTGGTTCTTTAGGTCCAAAGAAGGTGAGAACGCTGGTTCTTCAGCTCCAAAGAAGATGAGAACGCAGTTGACAGAAGCTGGTTCTTCAGCTACAAAGAAGATGAGAACGCAGTTGACAGAAGCTGGTACCTCAGCTCCAAAGAAGGTGAGAACGCAGTTTACAGAGGCTCGTTCTTCAGCTCCAAAGAAGATGAGAACGCAGTTGACAGAAGCTGGTTCTTCAGCTCCAAAGAAGGTGGGCACGATATCTTTGGCGGGAAAGATAATGTCATAGTTTTGGGATGCTAAAGGGATTGGTGTCTTGAAAAAGGTAAAACCACCACTGGAGAATACTACCTTGAAGTTCTAAACAAACAATACAAGCATTCGCGATAACGGGCCGGGTTAAGAGGGGACTATGCACCTGTCCATAAAAGTGTTTTGTCATTGGGGAAGTTGAGAGATCTGCACTGTGAAATATTGGAACATTGACGCTATTTCCCAGATTTGACTCCCTCAAACCCTCTTCTGTCGAGTGGGGAATTGCCGAGCTGTCCCGAAAGGACGCCGGTCGTCTCCGTGGGGCTTTTCAAAGGGATAGAACTAGAGACTAAGCCCCCCATCTGCTCCTGTGGACTCAAGACGGGATGGAAGTGAATATGCCACTTACGTGCGCCAACTCCAGAATGACTAATCTACGTGTAAGTTTGCTTATGAACATCACATGATTATGTGGTTGTTGGAAATATCTGATTGCAGGTCCATACCTAAGAAGTCACAGAAGCTGTTAGTATTTGCTGGTACAAAATCAACGGCTAGCCTACACACAAGAAATGAGAACACGTGTAAGAAATATCGCAGTTAGAAAGCGATGGGTGATTTAAAGCATCACTAGAAACCAAATGATCAACATTTCAAATAGAAGTTAAAACCTATACATAAATAAGTAGAGAAAGGATCTAAAAGTATCAAACTATCATGGAACCTGTATCGCATACCAGGGGGCTGTTTATATTTTGAGTCTTGGCAACCCTGAATGTTGTAGGTGCTATATGACATTTCTAATGGAAAGTTTGACATTGTTGACCATAATCTGCTTCAGATATTTTCTCAATAGAGCGTCATTTGTTTTGTTTACATGAACTTGAAAATTGTGCTTCAAAAACATTGAATCAACTCGTGAAAATGTTCGTGCAACGATTTATTGCACCTTTCGACGTGGATTATCAAGACAAGAGAGCATCGATGAACTAACTTCCACATTTGGCAACGAAGCTCCATCCCTTGCCACTGTGAAACGCTGGTATAACGAAATATATCGTGGCCGCAGTTCGCTCAATGATGAAGTTCGTGGAGGTCGTCCAAAATTAGTTGTGCAGAAAAACATTGTTGCTGTACAAAAACTAATAATGAGAGATCGTCATGCGACATAATGTGAGATTGAGGCTACTCTAGACATTATTCCACCAGGATACGAGGGCGGACCCAAAAGAAACCGGATTATTGTCATAAAATCTTTATTGATGAACCTTTTTACCATATTACTTCAGTCACCTTCAAAATGCTCTCTATTACATGCGATGCACTTGTCAAGTCTCTTTTCCCACTGTTGGAAGTATGTTTGGAACTCTTCAAGTTTGACATTGTCCAGTGTCCTTTGCGAAGCTGTTGTTACCGCCTCCACATCGTCATAACGCTCCCCTTTTAGTGTTTTTTTCATTCGTGGAAATAGGAAAAAGTCGCACGGGGCTAGGTCCGGCGAATAAGGAGCGTGGGGAACGACAGACCACATCTGAGATGCCAAATAGTGGGTCAGTCGTAAGGCCGTGTGTACTGGAGCGTTGTCGTGATGCAGAAACCATTCACCTGATCACCCAAGTTCCGTGCGTTTCCCCCTCACATCCTCTCGCAGACGTCTTAAAACATCCAAGTAAAAGTGCTGGTTAATAGTCTGGCCAGGGGGTACGAATTCCCGATGTACAATTCCACGAACATCAAGAAAGGCAATGATCATCGTCTTTACATTTGACCTCACTTGCCTTGCTTTTTTGGTCTGGGAGAGTTGGGAGTCCCACTGGCTTGACGCTTGCTTGGTTTCTGGGTCATACCCGTAACACCAACTGGCATTCCCTGTAATGACTTTATTCAAGATGTTTGGATCACGTGCAATCTCTGTTTTCAAGTCCTGACACACATTCATGCGGATGGTTTTCTCCTGTGTGAGAAGGCGCGGAACAAATTCAGCAGCAACACGTCTCATGTGCATATCCTCCCTCAAAATCCGCGGGCACGAGCTCCAGCTGATTCCTGTCGCCACTGAAATATGGTCGATGTTTTGGCGGACCTCTTCAATGTTCGCATTTCGCGATGTTGAAGGGCATCCAGCACGAGCTTGGTCTTCAACACACATCTCACAACGTTTAAAGAGCCCAAACCACTCGAAAACCTGTGTGCGACTCATAGCGTCCTCCTGGAAACCTTCCTGAGGCATTTGGTATGTCTCCGTTGCAGTTTTTTAAAGCAGGAAACAAAATTTCACACACACTCTTTGTTCTTTTAAAGTTGCCATAACGACTTCGCAGAGATAACTCAACAGCAGTCAGAGAAACACAACACCACACTTGCACGTTCAGCTCTACACTGACGCTGTCTGCACAGTTGTTTCATGAAAGTCTCTATTAACACCATCTAGTGTTGGAACCCTGCACTGCGTCTGCGTGTGGCAGCGCCCTCGGAGTCCGGTTTCTTTTGGGTCCCGCTTCGTATATAAAATATTGTATGATTATTTAGTCGTGAAACAGGTTTCTCTCCTTGGATTCCACATAATTTGATGCAATCTCAAAAAATGCTCATGTCGATTAGTGTACAAAAATGCTTAAGAAATACAATGGTGGTGCCTCAAAAGACGTATATACGAGGGCTATCCAGAAAGTAGATTACGTTTTCGTCTGTTTCCGCTAGGGGCGGGGCTAGCGCGACCATCTTGGGTTCAGAGCGTTGCGCAGCTCAGTCGGCATCTAGCCGTGCTAGTGAGAGGTTCGTGCTGTGCTCCGTTCAGATACTGTGACGGTTTGAAATGTCTGCGTTAATTGAAAATCCCGCGAGGTGCGTGCAGTAATAAGGTTTCTGACTGCAAAAAACTGTAAACCGATAGAAATCTATCGGCAGCTTTGTGAAGTGTATGGGGACAACATTATCACTGAAGGTGGAGTGCGTCAGTGGGTCATCAGATTTAAAAATGGCCGAACCAATGTTCACGGCGAAGATCGAAGTGGGAGACCCAGCATAGTGACTGCCGAACTTGTCGAAAAAGTCGATGCTAAAGTCCGTGAAAATCGAAGGTTCACAATAACGGAACTTTCTTTGAGTTTTCCACAAATTTCGCGAAGTTTGTTGCACGAAATCATCAGCGAAAAGCTTGGTTACCACAAGTTTTGTGCAAGATGGATTCCAAAAATCTTGACAGAGGACCACAAAAATCAGCGAATGGCTGCAGCGTTGAACTTTTTGGACGTTTACCATAAGGATGGTGACTCTTTACTCGATCGCATCGTTACTGGTGACGAAACATGGGTGAAACACGTGAACTGTGAAACGAAATTGCAATCAATGCAGTGGGGGCACACAAGTTCTCCCCAAAAACCCAAGAAATGCATGCAAACAATGTCGGCAAGGAAGATGATGGTGACTGTTTTTTGGGACAGAAAAGGTGTGATTTTGGTGGACTTCCTGGAAAGAGGCACTACAATAAACTCTCAAAGGTATTGCCAAACTCTCCAAAAACTCAGAAGAGCCATTCAAAACAAGCGCAGAGGAATGTTGAGCTCTAAGATCTTGTTGATTCACGACAACGCCCGGCCCCACACGGCAAATGTCACTCGTGAAGTTCTTGAATCTTTTAAGTGGGAGTTGTTTCCTCATCCGCCGTACAGTCCCGACCTGGCACCGAGTGACTTCCACCTATTCCCAGCAATGAAGAAGTGGCTGGCTATGCAGCGTTTTGATGACGACGCACAGCTGCAAGAAGAGGTAACGAAGTGGTTGAAGGCGCAGGCGGCCGAATTTTTCGACGAAGGAATTTCCAAGCTCGTACATCGCTACGATAAATGCCTTAATTTGAATGGTGACTATGTCGAAAAGTAGTATTTGAGTGTGGCTTTCATCTGTATACAATAAAATTTGTTTCCTATACTTTGTTTACTTTTTATTCCAAAACGTAATCTACTTTCTGGCTAGCCCTCGTAAGATTGTAACAGGTGACGAATTATGGATCTGTTTACATTAGTAATAGCTTCCTGTTTATTAGCTACAGCAAAGATACAAAATGTCACTTATACAAACAAAGCGGATATGCCACAAACAATATGTTACATCAGCCTTTTGTTGTCAGGTGTCACTTGTCATGACAGTTTCTGTGCTCGACACCAGTTTGGGGACTTGTTTTACTGGTTACTAATTACAGGTAGAGTAAATATATGTTGAGAAATGGTCTTAATACGAACGTCCCGTCATGTTGTTCTCTACTCTTGTAACTGACGCTTCTTAATGTTTCCACTTCAAGTTAATTGAGGTAAGCATTACCTTAAGGTGAATTTTGTTGAAGACACTTGTGTACGATATTTCAGTAGGTAAATGATAGTCAAATGTTTATGGAGTGATTGTATTTGCCCAATTCGTTCATTTTATAGGATAAAAAAATAAATGAAGCGCAACCTCCCTTTCAGAAAACTATGTTTTGGAAAATTCTGAAAAACAACAAAATATTTGAGACACTATCCACAATACAAAAAGTATATTTGACATAAACTCTGTATTTTAAATATTTATAATTTCCGTGTAATAAGATTGGTATATCTCTCGCAGTTTACAAGTTACCCAGAATTAAGAGCAATGCTGAGAACATATTCAGATATGAAAGCAAACTAAAGTACTTCCCATTCCAGAGTCTGCAAATCCAAGGCTTTGTTCGAGATGTTCTCGGGAAACAAGCCAGGTGAAAAGACGATTAGAGAGTACATCTCTCCCATCATCAGGATATTTTAATAAATGTTATAACCACAAATGAAACACTGGATATAAAAAATATAAACATAGACAAAACACTGTCAATACCCGCATTATTGAACAAGATACTGTTTGCAGTAAATTAAATGTCAGGTGAGGAGATGGCGTGAGTGTAGAAAATTAAATAGGTCAAAGAAACGTAACTACTTAACTTCATTATCAAGTTGTATACATCTGTGCTTCTTAAGCGGACGGATTTCGATTTTTAAGGCCTGGTTTCCAAGAGGAGCTGAACTGAAATCCAGCATCACGACTAAGCATGCTACTCTTGGAGGAAATGGCAAAAACCTCGTAGTAATTTGGAATATGCCTCAATTGTATGGTCACCAATATATAAATGTCACAACAATCAAATAGAGAAGATCCAAAAAAGGTTCCTCAGATACTTACATTACAAAACTCACGGTGTTTTTACTTATAATCAGAACTTGCCTTATAGTCAACTGCTTAACGAATTCAAAACAGTCTCACTCTCTGATCGTAGAACAATAGCCGAACAATTATTTCTGTACAAACTCATAAACGGCTTGGTATCCACTGAAGAACTGCTTGACAGAATATGTTTTAATGTCAGTTCTGCTAATTTTAGAAATCGTCAGCTCTTTCAATTTAAGACTCCCAAAACAGTAACCCATAAAAATTCTCCCGTTGTTAGGTTGTGTGCGAAATACAATAAACTCTCTACTAAAATAGAGCTGGATTTTAGTTTAACTTACGAGCAGTTTAAAAAACAATTAAATATGGGAATTATTTGCATGTGATTTTCAGTTGTATTGCATAATGAGTTTAATATTTGCAATTCTAGTCTTATATAGTAGTTTAATATGTTTCATTTTTAGTCTTAGTTTTTTTTAAATATTTTATTCCATTGATTGCATTCTCTTTGTTTTATATTCAACTTAGATCAATTATTGTTTACTCTGTTCTATCACTTATTTGCTTGATTAGTATACAATTTGCAATGTCTTGTCTTCAATAATAGCTTAATATATAGTGTATTTTTAGTTTGTCTGTATTCCTTTTTGTATTTCTGTTTTGCATTTAGTCAAACTTGTGTAACTAAATTGCATGTAGCTATTGTAATTGGAGCTTTGCTCTGTTGTAGCACAAATGAAGAAAATAAATAAATAATAATAAATAAATGACTCTCCGCTCCCAGTAATTGTTGCATTTTGCTAGGATGGTCGTCTCCTGAAAGTTGGCTGTATGATCATACAGTCCAGACTTCTCAGGTTGCATTAAACTATTGTTCCGTTCTTGTTCGTTTTTTTGGTAGCAATGGTCCTTTCCGTTTGTCCTATATACAGTGTCCCACATTCACAGGGAATGCGGTACACTTCCGGAACATGAAAGTCCAGTTTGTCATTCATCTGTCTCAACGTGTCTTCAAAGGAGGAAAGCTCAATTTGATACAACACACACTGTGCTAGGGTGAGTTATCTGGATGAGCTTCTTTTTCTGGAAAGAAAAAGTATTATATCTTATAGTGTTATATCATACTGTTATATCTTATATTTGTCAATATTCAATATAATCTCCGTCCTGTTCCACAGTTTTGGTCTACCTTTTAACTAGGGCATGTATTCCAGTGTGGTAAAACACATGGTCTTGCTTCCTAAGCCATTGACGCACGGACGTTTTCACAGCCTCCTCATCTTCAAAATGAATCCCACGATGAGCTTCCTGTAGTGGCCCGAACAGATGGAAGTCTGATGGGTGAGGTAAGACTTGCCATCCCAATTTCTCAATTTCTGCAGTGGTGTAACGGCTAGTGTGTGGTCTTGCATTATCTTGCAAAAGAAGAACATCCGCCATAGTTTTTGTTGGGCGAACTCGGCGAAGACGTGCTTTCAGCTTTTTGAGAGTTGTGACGTATTGGACAGAATTTATTGTGCATCCCTGCTCCAAAAAATCAATCATAAGCACACCCTCTGCATCCTAAAACACTGTTGCCATAACTTCCCCTGCCGACCGCTGAGTTTTGAATTTCTTTTTTTCGGTGACGTTGTGTGATATCATTCCATTAACTGCCTCTTTGATTCAGGTTCAAAAAAATGAACCAACGTTTCGTCTCCAGTAACAATTTGCTCCAGAAACTCCTCTCCCTCCAAATTGAAGCGGTGCAAGTGTTCGGAGGCTATTATTTTCCTTGTTTCTTTGTTTTGGGTGGTTAACATTCTTTGTACCCAACGTGAACAAACTTTTGAGTAACCCAGTTGTTGAATAATCATCATCACACTGCCTTTACTGAGGGAGGTAATGTGACACAATTCACGTGTTGTTACCCGGCGATCACCACGAATGATGTCATCGACTTTCTGAATGTTGCATGGAATCACTGCAGTCACCGGCTTGCCGCTTCGCTTTTCATCTGCCAATGGTGTTTGCCCTTCAGCTTCGTTACAGCGACGAACTTATCGTCTAACAGTGCTGACATCTTCGTTGCATCATCTTACACATTTTTTAGCCTTTCATGAATGCGAATTGGCGTTTCACCTTCCGCAGTCAAAAATTCAGTCACCGAACGCTGCCTAATACTGAAAGTCGATGTCATTTTGCAAGAGTATGTAGTGCTGCCACCTGTTGACTTAATAAGTTACTACTGCAGGGGATTGGAGAAGGTTTGAGGAACTGAGCCAAATTCAAAGTTTTTAAATAACTTACTTATTTAAAGGGAAAAATTACGTATTACTTTTTGACCCACCCTCGTATTTAAAAGAATTGGACATTACTCGAGATTAGAAATATTTAAATTTAAAACTCTGAATTTTAGAAGAGACATCCAGAGATTAATATTTCTGTATAAAGTATTGCATTCGAATATTGGTGATATAAACATTACAGCAAATATTTATTTTATGTCAAATAAAATAAGCTGATAAGCTTTTCTTCGCTTTAGAATAAATCCATAACAATTTACCATTAAACAGGATTATGTAAATAACGCAGCGATAACGTTTCTAGCATTGGACATGCTGAATTCTGTTTTAGGGTATTTGATTGTTATAATGTTGCAGTTTTGCTATAAAAGTTTGAACGTCATTTGTCTTCCTTTTGTTGCAGATAGATCATGGTAGAGGTTTACATTAAAGAGGAACAACGACCAGTGATCCGATTTTTGTGGTCCGAGGGTGTATCAGAGGCCAACATCGGTTAAAGACTTTGGGCACAATACGGGATCAGTGTGTTGCCACAGCCGAGTGTCTACAAATAGATTGACAAACTCAAAAATGGTCGCACAAGTGTTATGATCAGCTACGGCCACAACTTATGACAACATTAAGCTTACACGTGACATGTTTATATGACCAATGACTGTTGATGAAGTTTACTGAATGAAGTAGTCCAATGATTGCTGCAGAAGCCCAATACACGAATGGCACAAAAACATCAGCTGTAGCAAGATTCCAGACAACCATGTTTGATCCTCGCAGTACATCTTATCCTGAAAGATGAATGTCTGGTAGCTCTAAGCTCTATGTATCCTGTACTCATTTGAACATCATTTCATTCAACGTCTGATATGACTTAACGTTGGAGGTTTTCTCTTATCCTGAAAGATGAATGTCTGATAACTCTAAGCTCTATGTATCCTGTACTCATTTGAACATCATTTCATTCAACGTCTGATATGACTTAACGTTGGAGGTTTTCTCTTATCCTGAAAGATGAATTATCTGATAACTCTAAGCTCTATGTATCCTGTACTCATTTGAACATTATTTAATTCATCGTCCGATATGACTTAACGTTGGAGGTTTTCTCTTATCCTGAAAGATGAATTATCTGATAACTCTAAGCTCTATGTACCCTGTACTCATTTGAACATTATTTAATTCATCGTCCGATATGACTTAACATTGGAGGTTTTCTCTTATCCTGAAAGATGAATGTCTGGTAGCTCTAAGCTCTATGTACCCTGTACTTATTTGAACATCATTTCATTCATCGTCCGATATGACAACGTTGGAGGTTTTCTCTTATCCTGAAAGATGAATTGTCTGGTAACTCTAAGCTCTATGTATCCTGTACTCATTTGAACATCATTTTATTCATTGTCCGATATGACTTAACGTTGGAGGTTTTCTCTTATCCTGAAAGATGAATATCTGGTGACTCTAAGCTCTATGTATCCCGTACTCATTTGAACATTATTTAATTCATTGTCCGATGACTTAACGTTGGAGGTTTTCTCTTACCTGAAAGATGAATATCTGGTAACTCTAAGCTCTATGTATCCTGTACTCATTTGAACATTATTTAATTCATCGTACGATATGACTTAACGTTGGAGGTTTTCTCTTACCTGAAAGATGAATGTCTGGTAGCTCTAAGCTCTATGTATCCTGTACTCATTTGAACATTATTTAATTCATCGTACGATATGACTTAACGTTGGAGGTTTTCTCTTACCTGAAAGATGAATGTCTGGTAACTCTAAGCTCTATGTATCCTGTACTCATTTGAACATTATTTAATTCATCGTACGATATGACTTAACGTTGGAGGTTTTCTCTTACCTGAAAGATGAATGTCTGGTAGCTCTAAGCTCTATGTATCCTGTACTCATTCGAACATTATTTAATTCATCGTACGATATGACTTAACGTTGGAGGTTTTCTCTTACCTGAAAGATGAATGTCTGGTAACTCTAAGCTCTATGTATCCTGTACTCATTTGAACATTATTTAATTCATCGTACGATATGACTTAACGTTGGCGGTTTTCTCTTATCCTGAAAGATTAATTGTCTGGTAACTCTAAGCTCTATGTATCCTGTACTCATTTGAACATTATTTAATTCATCGTACGATATGACTTAACGTTGGAGGTTTTCTCTTATCCTGTAAGATGAATATCTGGTAACTCTAAGCTCTATGTATCCTGTACTCATTTGAGCATTATTTAATTCATTGTCCGATGACTTAACGTTGGAGGTTTTCTCTTACCTGAAAGATGAATATCTGGTAACTCTAAGCTCTATGTATCCTGTACTCATTTGAACATTATTTAATTCATCGTACGATATGACTTAACGTTGGAGGTTTTCTCTTATCCTGAAAGATGAATATCTGGTAACTCTAAGCTCTATGTATCCTGTACTCATTTGAACATTATTTAATTCATTGTCCGATGACTTAACGTTGGAGGTTTTCTCTTACCTGAAAGATCAATGTCTGGTAACTCTAAGCTCTATGTATCCTGTACTCATTTGAACATCATTTCATTCATCGTCCGATATGACTTAACGTTGGAGGTTTTCTCTTATCCTGAAAGATGAATTGTCTGGTAACTCTAAGCTCTATGTAACCTGTACTCATTTGAACATTATTTAATTCATCGTACGATATGACTTAACGTTGGAGGTTTCCTCTTCCCTGAAAGATGAATATCTGGTAACTCTAAGCTCTATGTATCCTGTACTCATTTGAACATTATTTAATTCATCGTACGATATGACTTAACGTTGGAGGTTTTCTCTTACCTGAAAGATGAATATCTGGTGACTCTAAGCTCTATGTATCCTGTACTCATTTGAACATTATTTAATTCATTGTCCGATGACTTAACGTTGGAGGTTTTCTCTTACCTGAAAGATGAATATCTGGTAACTCTAAGCTCTATGTATCCTGTACTCATTTGAACATTATTTAATTCATCGTACGATATGACTTAACGTTGGAGGTTTTCTCTTACCTGAAAGATGAATGTCTGGTAACTCTAAGCTCTATGTATCCTGTACTCATTTGAACATTATTTAATTCATCGTACGATATGACTTAACGTTGGAGGTTTTCTCTTATCCTGAAAGATGAATTGTCTGGTAACTCTAAGCTCTATGTATCCTGTACTCATTTAAACATTATTTAATTCATCGTACGATATGACTTAACGTTGGAGGTTTTCTCTTATCCTGAAAGATGAATATCTGGTAACTCTAAGCTCTATGTATCCTGTACTCATTTGAACATTATTTAATTCATCGTACGATATGACTTAACGTTGGAGGTTTTCTCTTATCCTGAAAGATGAATTGTCTGGTAACTCTAAGCTCTATGTAACCTGTACTCATTTGAACATTATTTAATTCATCGTACGATATGACTTAACGTTGGAGGTTTCCTCTTACCTGAAAGATGAATATCTGGTAACTCTAAGCTCTATGTATCCTGTACTCATTTGAACATTATTTAATTCATCGTACGATATGACTTAACGTTGGAGGTTTTCTCTTACCTGAAAGATGAATATCTGGTGACTCTAAGCTCTATGTATCCTGTACTCATTTGAACATTATTTAATTCATTGTCCGATGACTTAACGTTGGAGGTTTTCTCTTACCTGAAAGATGAATATCTGGTAACTCTAAGCTCTATGTATCCTGTACTCATTTGAACATTATTTAATTCATCGTACGATATGACTTAACGTTGGAGGTTTTCTCTTACCTGAAAGATGAATGTCTGGTAACTCTAAGCTCTATGTATCCTGTACTCATTTGAACATTATTTAATTCATCGTACGATATGACTTAACGTTGGAGGTTTTCTCTTATCCTGAAAGATGAATTGTCTGGTAACTCTAAGCTCTATGTATCCTGTACTCATTTGAACATTATTTAATTCATCGTACGATATGACTTAACGTTGGAGGTTTTCTCTTATCCTGAAATATGAATTGTCTGGTAACTCTAAGCTCTATGTGTCCTGTACTCATTTGAACATTATTTAATTCATCGTACGATATGACTTAACGTTGGAGGTTTTCTCTTATCCTGAAATATGAATTGTCTGATAACTCTAAGCTCTATGTGCCCTGTGCTCATTTGAACATCATTTCATTCATCGTCCGATATGACTTAACGTTGGAGGTTTTCTCTTACCTGAAAGATGAATGTCTGGTAACTCTAAGCTCTATGTATCCTGTACTCATTTGAACATTATTTAATTCATCGTACGATATGACTTAACGTTGGAGGTTTTCTCTTATCCTGAAAGATGAATTGTCTGGTAACTCTAAGCTCTATGTATCCTGTACTCATTTGAACATTATTTAATTCATCGTCCGATATGACTTGACGTTGGAGGTTTTCTCTTAATCTTAAAGATGAATGTCTGGTAGCTCTAAGCTCTATGTATCCTGTACTCATTTGAACATTATTTAATTCATCGTACGATATGACTTAACGTTGGAGGTTTTCTCTTATCCTGAAAGATGAATTGTCTGGTAACTCTAAGCTCTATGTATCCTGTACTCATTTGAACATCATTTAATTCATCGTACGATATGACTTAACGTTGGAGGTTTTCTCTTATCCTGAAATATGAATTGTCTGATAACTCTAAGCTCTATGTGCCCTGTGCTCATTTGAACATCATTTCATTCATCGTACGATATGACTTAACGTTGGAGGTTTTCTCTTATCCTGAATGATGAATTGTCTGGTAACTCTAAGCTCTATGTGCCCTGTGCTCATTTGAACATCATTTCATTCATTATCCGATATGACTTAACGTTGGAGGTTTTCTCTTATCCTGAAAGATGAATGTCTGATAACTCTAAGCTCTATGTAACCTGTACTCATTTGAACATCATTTCATTCGTCGTCCGATATCACTTAACGTTGGAGGTTTTCTCTTATCCTGAAAGATAAATGTCTGATAACTCTAAGCTCTATGTGACCTGCACTCATTTAAACATCATTTCATTCATCATCCGATATGACTTAACGTTGGAGGTTTTCTCTTATCCTGAAAGATGAATGTCTGATAACTCTAAGCTCTATGTACCCTGTACTCATTTGAACATCATTTCATTCGTCGTCCGATATGACTTAACGTTGGAGGTTTTCTCTTATCCTGAATGATGAATTCTGTGATAACTCTAAGCTCTATGTAACCTGTACTCATTTGAACATCATTTCATTCATTGTCCGATATGACTTAACGTTGGAGGTTTTCTCTTATCCTGAAAGATAAATTGTCTGATAACTCTAAGCTCTATGTGACCTGCACTCATTTAAACATCATTTCATTCATCGTCCGATATGACTTAACGATGGAGGTTTTCTCTTATCCTGAATGATGAATTCTGTGATAACTCTAAGCTCTATGTAACCTGTACTCATTTGAACATCATTTCATTCATTGTCCGATATGACTTAACGTTGGAGGTTTTCTCTTATCCTGAAAGATAAATTGTCTGATAACTCTAAGCTCTATGTGACCTGCACTCATTTAAACATCATTTCATTCATCGTCCGATATGACTTAACGTTGGAGGTTTTCTCTTATCCTGAAAGATGAATGTCTGATAACTCTAAGCTCTATGTAACCTGTACTCATTTGAACATCATTTCATTCATTGTCCGATATGACTTAACGTTGGAGGTTTTCTCTTATCCTGAAAGATAAATTGTCTGATAACTCTAAGCTCTATGTGACCTGCACTCATTTAAACATCATTTCATTCATTGTCCGATATGACTTAACGTTGGAGGTTTTCTCTTATCCTGAAAGATGAATGTCTGATAACTCTAAGCTCTATGTACCCTGTACTTATTTGAACATCATTTCATTCGTCATCCGATATGACTTAACGTTGGAGGTTTTCTCTTACCTGAAAGATGAATATCTGGTAACTCTAAGCTCTATGTATCCTGTACTCATTTGAACATTATTTAATTCATTGTCCGATGACTTAACGTTGGAGGTTTTCTCTTACCTGAAAGATGAATATCTGGTAACTCTAAGTTCTATGTATCCTGTACTCATTTTAACATTATTTAATTCATCGCCCGATATGACTTAACGTTGGAGGTTTTCTCTTATCCTGAAAGATGAATTGTCTGGTAACTCTAAGCTCTATGTGCCCTGTGCTCATTTGAACATCATTTCATTCATCGTACGATATGACTTAACGTTGGATGTTTTCTCTCATCCTGAATGATGAATTGTCTGGTAACTCTAAGCTCTATGTGCCCTGTGCTCATTTGAACATCATTTCATTCATCATCCGATATGACTTAACGTTGGAGGTTTTCTCTTATCCTGAAAGATGAATGTCTGATAACTCTAAGCTCTATGTAACCTGTACTCATTTGAACATCATTTCATTCGTCGTCCGATATGACTTAACGATGGAGGTTTTCTCTTATCCTGAATGATGAATTGTCTGATAACTCTAAGCTCTATGTAACCTGTACTCATTTGAACATCATTTCATTCGTCGTCCGATATGACTTAACGTTGGAGGTTTTCTCTTATCCTGAAAGATGAATTGTCTGATAACTCTAAGCTCTATGTGACCTGCACTCATTTAAACATCATTTCATTCATCATCCGATATGATTTAACGTTGGAGGTTTTCTCTTATCCTGAAAGATGAATGTCTGATAACTCTAAGCTCTATGTAACCTGTACTCATTTGAACATCATTTCATTCGTCGTCCGATATGACTTAACGATGGAGGTTTTCTCTTATCCTGAATGATGAATTCTCTGATAACTCTAAGCTCTATGTGTTCTGTACTCATTTGAACATCATTTCATTCGTCGTCCGATATGACATAACGTTGGAGGTTTTCTCTTATCCTGAAAGATAAATTGTCTGATAACTCTAAGCTCTATGTGACCTGCACTCATTTAAACATCATTTCATTCATCGTCCGATATGACTTAACGTTGGAGGTTTTCTCTTATCCTGAAAGATGAATGTCTGGTAACTGTAAGCTCTATGTACCCTGTACTCATTTGAACATCATTTCATTCATCGTCCGATATGACTTAACGTTGGAGGTTTTCTCTTACCTGAAAGATGAATGTCTGGTAACTCTAAGCTCTATGTATCCTGTATCATTTGAACATTATTTAATTCATCGTACGATATGACTTAACGTTGGATGTTTTCTCTCATCCTGAATGATGAATTGTCTGGTAACTCTAAGCTCTATGTGCCCTGTGCTCATTTGAACATCATTTCATTCATCATCCGATATGACTTAACGTTGGAGGTTTTCTCTTATCCTGAAAGATGAATGTCTGATAACTCTAAGCTCTATGTAACCTGTACTCATTTGAACATCATTTCATTCGTCGTCCGATATGACTTAACGATGGAGGTTTTCTCTTATCCTGAATGATGAATTGTCTGATAACTCTAAGCTCTATGTAACCTGTACTCATTTGAACATCATTTCATTCGTCGTCCGATATGACTTAACGTTGGAGGTTTTCTCTTATCCTGAAAGATGAATTGTCTGATAACTCTAAGCTCTATGTGACCTGCACTCATTTAAACATCATTTCATTCATCATCCGATATGACTTAACGTTGGAGGTTTTCTCTTATCCTGAAAGATGAATGTCTGATAACTCTAAGCTCTATGTAACCTGTACTCATTTGAACATCATTTCATTCGTCGTCCGATATGACTTAACGATGGAGGTTTTCTCTTATCCTGAATGATGAATTGTCTGATAACTCTAAGCTCTATGTGTTCTGTACTCATTTGAACATCATTTCATTCGTCGTCCGATATGACTTAACGTTGGAGGTTTTCTCTTATCCTGAAAGATAAATTGTCTGATAACTCTAAGCTCTATGTGACCTGCACTCATTTAAACATCATTTCATTCATCGTCCGATATGACTTAACGTTGGAGGTTTTCTCTTATCCTGAAAGATGAATGTCTGGTAACTGTAAGCTCTATGTACCCTGTACTCATTTGAACATCATTTCATTCATCGTCCGATATGACTTAACGTTGGAGGTTTTCTCTTACCTGAAAGATGAATGTCTGGTAACTCTAAGCTCTATGTATCCTGTACTCATTTGAACATTATTTAATTCATCGTACGATATGACTTAACGTTGGAGGTTTTCTCTTATCCTGAAAGATGAATTGTCTGGTAACTCTAAGCTCTATGTATCCTGTACTCATTTGAACATTATTTAATTCATCGTCCGATATGACTTGACGTTGGAGGTTTTCTCTTACCCTTAAAGATGAATGTCTGGTAGCTCTAAGCTCTATGTATCCTGTACTCATTTGAACATTATTTAATTCATCGTACGATATGACTTAACGTTGGAGGTTTTCTCTTATCCTGAAAGATGAATTGTCTGGTAACTCTAAGCTCTATGTATCCTGTACTCATTTGAACATTATTTAATTCATCGTACGATATGACTTAACGTTGGAGGTTTTCTCTTATCCTGAAATATGAATTGTCTGATAACTCTAAGCTCTATGTGCCCTGTGCTCATTTGAACATCATTTCATTCATCGTACGATATGACTTAACGTTGGAGGTTTTCTCTTATCCTGAATGATGAATTGTCTGGTAACTCTAAGCTCTATGTGCCCTGTGCTCATTTGAACATCATTTCATTCATTATCCGATATGACTTAACGTTGGAGGTTTTCTCTTATCCTGAAAGATGAATGTCTGATAACTCTAAGCTCTATGTAACCTGTACTCATTTGAACATCATTTCATTCGTCGTCCGATATCACTTAACGTTGGAGGTTTTCTCTTATCCTGAAAGATAAATGTCTGATAACTCTAAGCTCTATGTGACCTGCACTCATTTAAACATCATTTCATTCATCATCCGATATGACTTAACGTTGGAGGTTTTCTCTTATCCTGAAAGATGAATGTCTGATAACTCTAAGCTCTATGTACCCTGTACTCATTTGAACATCATTTCATTCGTCGTCCGATATGACTTAACGTTGGAGGTTTTCTCTTACCTGAAAGATGAATATCTGGTAACTCTAAGCTCTATGTATCCTGTACTCATTTGAACATTATTTAATTCATCGTACGATATGACTTAACGTTGGAGGTTTTCTCTTACCTGAAAGATGAATGTCTGGTAACTCTAAGCTCTATGTATCCTGTACTCATTTGAACATTATTTAATTCATCGTACGATATGACTTAACGTTGGAGGTTTTCTCTTATCCTGAAAGATGAATTGTCTGGTAACTCTAAGCTCTATGTATCCTGTACTCATTTGAACATTATTTAATTCATCGTACTATATGACTTAACGTTGGAGGTTTTCTCTTATCCTGAAATATGAATTGTCTGGTAACTCTAAGCTCTATGTGTCCTGTACTCATTTGAACATTATTTAATTCATCGTACGATATGACTTAACGTTGGAGGTTTTCTCTTATCCTGAAATATGAATTGTCTGATAACTCTAAGCTCTATGTGCCCTGTGCTCATTTGAACATCATTTCATTCATCGTCCGATATGACTTAACGTTGGAGGTTTTCTCTTACCTGAAAGATGAATGTCTGGTAACTCTAAGCTCTATGTATCCTGTACTCATTTGAACATTATTTAATTCATCGTACGATATGACTTAACGTTGGAGGTTTTCTCTTATCCTGAAAGATGAATTGTCTGGTAACTCTAAGCTCTATGTATCCTGTACTCATTTGAACATTATTTAATTCATCGTCCGATATGACTTGACGTTGGAGGTTTTCTCTTAATCTTAAAGATGAATGTCTGGTAGCTCTAAGCTCTATGTATCCTGTACTCATTTGAACATTATTTAATTCATCGTACGATATGACTTAACGTTGGAGGTTTTCTCTTATCCTGAAAGATGAATTGTCTGGTAACTCTAAGCTCTATGTATCCTGTACTCATTTGAACATCATTTAATTCATCGTACGATATGACTTAACGTTGGAGGTTTTCTCTTATCCTGAAATATGAATTGTCTGATAACTCTAAGCTCTATGTGCCCTGTGCTCATTTGAACATCATTTCATTCATCGTACGATATGACTTAACGTTGGAGGTTTTCTCTTATCCTGAATGATGAATTGTCTGGTAACTCTAAGCTCTATGTGCCCTGTGCTCATTTGAACATCATTTCATTCATTATCCGATATGACTTAACGTTGGAGGTTTTCTCTTATCCTGAAAGATGAATGTCTGATAACTCTAAGCTCTATGTAACCTGTACTCATTTGAACATCATTTCATTCGTCGTCCGATATCACTTAACGTTGGAGGTTTTCTCTTATCCTGAAAGATAAATGTCTGATAACTCTAAGCTCTATGTGACCTGCACTCATTTAAACATCATTTCATTCATCATCCGATATGACTTAACGTTGGAGGTTTTCTCTTATCCTGAAAGATGAATGTCTGATAACTCTAAGCTCTATGTACCCTGTACTCATTTGAACATCATTTCATTCGTCGTCCGATATGACTTAACGTTGGAGGTTTTCTCTTATCCTGAATGATGAATTCTGTGATAACTCTAAGCTCTATGTAACCTGTACTCATTTGAACATCATTTCATTCATTGTCCGATATGACTTAACGTTGGAGGTTTTCTCTTATCCTGAAAGATAAATTGTCTGATAACTCTAAGCTCTATGTGACCTGCACTCATTTAAACATCATTTCATTCATCGTCCGATATGACTTGAAACAGTTATTTTATGTTGTCCCCAAAGAGTTTCAAATATTGTATTATGTGAGGTTATGTAGAGTGAGTCACGCACAGAGAAGCTATGTAAGTGGAAATGACGTCACAAAAGTGTGGAATAACAAACTTATTTGTGATTGGTGTGACGCGTATATCGTAAAACGTGGACCAATCAGATATAGAAGATTTTACGTTGCCATGGAGGATATTCAATATTCCTCTAGAGGGATCGAACTATTAGCGAAATGCTAATGTGAAGAAGAAGCGGAACCGGTCATTCTTCTCCTAACAGTCGCCGTGAACGGATGCAAGGTTCTCTTCTTAAATGCCGTTGTGTGCGGAAGAGTATAAGTTTATTCTCGTAACAATCATCGAGTATAATTGGATAGTCTTTGCATTAAATTTCATCGCTAGAAGACACACAATTTAATTATTATACACGGTTGTGAAGGAACGTATAAAGCTTTTGATTCTTGCACGCATCCAGATAAACGCGTCACATCAAGTGAATCTTGTGTAAGAATAGTGTTATAAATGTTGTATCATACATCTTGTTCGAACTGGTGTTAATTGAAGTAAGGAAATAAAAGTTTCTACATTATTTAATACAGAGGAAAATGATTACTCATTTTACGTAAAATTTCCTTCCGCCGTACCACCCCTGTAAAAGAAGATATCTAGCTCAACCGACTGAAGCCACGCAGAGGTAAGCTGGGACTTCAAGAATCATCAATTCCAACCCTGTTCCAAATGATCACCTCAACGAGGGGCATAATTCGTCATCCATCAATACGATACGACGTAAAACCAGTTCCAAAATGGCGCCCAACTGTATGGCTCGAATAGGCAGAAGGAGGATTACACCACAGGAGAATAAATAGTGTAATGGACAGGTAACTTCGAATCAAGAAAGAAGAAAGAAGAAAAGTGAGTACGGAAAATCTTAATAGATAATTAATAGAAAAAGTGACAAAATTATAATTTTCATTTTTTTTATGTTATTAAGAAAGGGAAAAATATTACCTAAAATGGAAGGTAAAAAATTAACAGACAATAAGAATAAAAATTTTGGGGAAGGAGTGGAAAGACTAGTTAGTGATAAGAGAGCAGAAATACAAGAAGTCAGGGAAGTAGTGGAAGGAATGAGTAGTGATGATGCAGGAACAAGTAGAACAGAAATTATGCAGAGTAAAGGTAATGAAATGATAATAGACAGGTTAGAGAAAATGATGAGTAATTTTGATGCTAAAATGGATAGTTTTAGACAGGAAATAAGACAGGAAATAAAACAAAATTCAGAAAATTTAAATAGTTTTAGACAGGAAATAAATGCTAAGGTAGATCAAAATTCAGAAAAGGCAGATCAAAATTTAAGGCAGGAAATGAGTAATTTAAATGCTAAGGTAGATCAAAATTCAGAAAAGGTAGATCAAAATTCAGAGAAGTTAGAAGCTAGGATAGATCAAGGTTTAGGTAACCTAAGAAATGAAATTGAGAAAGGAAGAGAAGAGTGTAGAGAAGGCATAAAATCTTTAAAACAGAAAATAGAATCTCATGATGGAGAAATGTCTAAGTTAAAAGAGATGTTTCAGGAAATGAAAATAAGTCAGGAAAATGTAGTAAAAGATATAAGAAGTGAATTGGCTAAGGAGTCAGAAATCCTTAAGCAAAAACAAGTAGAATTTGTAGAAAAACAAAAAGTAGAAATAGGGGAATTAGAGAATAGAATAAGACAAGAAATAGATGTAGTCTTATTAGATAATTCACGGAAATACCATGAGGAAAATATTGAAATACAGAATAATTTTGTAAGAGAGGTAAATAGTATCAGAAATGATGTTAAACTAATTGCTACTGAGGTGCAAACACAACAAGATGAACTAAAAGTTAAATATGATGAAGTCAGTAAGTTGAATAGTGAAATGATTACAAGAATAGATTTGGCACAGGAAAGTTTTGAGAGAGAGAAAGAAAACATTAGCAAGCTGAATCAAGTTGTGGTTGCATTACAGGCAAGCAAAATTTCTGAGAACCAGAGGGTAATAAAATCTAAGAATATTACATGTATTGACTCACCTGGTAATTCAGGTAATATTGTACAAAACTTAGAGAATTATTTGGAGAGTGACGATACAGAATCTTTGTCACCTGATTGTGAAGTAAATGGTAATGGACAAATACAAAACATGCACACACATACACAGTTACACAGTCAAGGTAACACAAATTGTACAAATTATTTGTTGCATGACATAAGTCCACCTACTTTCGAAGAAGAATCGGGAGACAATCCCAAAATATTTCTAAAGGAATTAGAAGAATATTTTAAAATTAAAAAGATTCCAAATGAATTTAGGATGATGATTGTTAAAAGGTGTTTGAAGAAAAATGCTTTAGAATGGCTGAGGTTAACATTAGCTTCACATGAAACGTATAGTATGTTTAGGAACGTGTTTATAAATAGGTTCTGGGGTCCAGAAAGACAGAGAAGAATTAAAGTCGAACTGGCCACTGGTAAATTCGAGTTCAGGAAGGGTGTGTCCATGACGGAATATTTCCTAAAACTTGCTAACAAAAGCAAACTTGTGAATCCAGATATGTCAGAGACCGAGATCGTGAATATGCTAATACGACATTATCCACCGCACATTAGAAACCACCTAATTGTGGCTAAGCCCGTCGACTTTACTGATATGATTGAGTTATTATCAGAATTTGAGGCTCATAACCTTAATTCTGATTCTACTCATAGTCAAGTTGATCCTGACAAGACTCATATAGAACAAAAGCAAGTAAATAGACAGGAAGTAAGACCAACATTCAGGGAAAATCACAACCATAATAACCAAAACCAAAATAGTTTTAACCAAAATTGGGGCGGGGCACGTTCAAGAGACAACTATGAACGAAGAGAGTACAACCGCAGAAAGACATATGAATCGGTAGTGCCAGGTATAGGAAGGAGAATTCCAAATACTCCTAGGAGGAATTATAATAATAACCAACCTGTGGGAAATGTGAGGAGTAATCAGGTGAATCAACTGAGGTTTTACAGGGGAAATAACCTAAGAACAGGTTATCAAAGTAGAGGAAGAGGAACTAGCATCGAAGACTCTTCATTAAGAGATTTTGGGGGTCCTAGGTTTGAAAGGGCAGACAATAACCTAGAAAGGACACGGACTCAGGGAATAGAAGGAGAAATAAATAACGGTAGTACCAACCCAACTGCTAGTGTAACTACCGACCGCACTAATGCGGAAAACTGAGTACCAAATCATTTTGTGCCTTGGAAAGTGGTTCGGTAGAAATGACACAGGGCAAAATCAAAATTCAAAATTTACCAGAAGATAAGCTCACTCTCTCCAGAAGTAAAGATCGGGAATTAGTAAATCCACCTCAGATTAACCTTCGTATAGGCGATAGCGAATATAAAGTATTGATAGACACAGGAGCTAGTTCATCAGTAATAAGTGAGAACTTATTCAAGGAATTACTATCCAAGTTTAGGATTGAATATTTAAACGTGTGTAATGTATACTGTAGCACAGCTATTGGGAAAAAGAAAGATAAAGTTAAATATCAAGCGTTAATTCCTGCGCGAATAGATGATTGGAATTTCAATTTTATCGTATTGGTAATACCAAACTTAGCTCGTGATATTATTATTGGCAATGATGTATTGTATGGTTGGCAAAGTGTGATAGATTTCGAAAAACATGAAATGAAGGTCAAAGGAGATAATGAAGTAATAAAAATAAATTTGTTAGAAGAAATTATATTAAAAGAGGATGAGAAGGATAGTATAAATAATGATAGGTTTTTTGTAGAAAATATAATATTATACGAAGAAGATATAATTAATAATGAAGAAGATGATAGTGGTAAAGAGAATTTACTTTTAAATAATAAAGAAAATGAGACGTTTGACCTTGGAGATCATTATTGCCAAATAAACACATTAAATACCGATACCGAGCGAAAACAAGAAGAGGAAGAAATGATATTCCAAAGAACTTTGAAAGAAAAGTTAGGGAAAACATACAATTTAAATCACGCGCAAAGAGAACAGTTGAGGTTATGTATACTAAAGAACAGGAACGTTTTTAGTACGAAACCTGGATTGTGTAATAAGTACATACATACATTTAAGGTGAACGACATTGCTCCTTATACTCATAAAAGTAGACCTGTGCCTATCACTATTAGACAACAAGCATCTGAAGTAATAAACGATATGCTAGAAAATGGAAATAAAATTTTAAAAGATTGGATACCAAAGTATGGGCCAATAAAGGCAATATTATCAGACAACGCAACGGTTCACCGGAGTAAATTGTTTACTTCAGAAATGAAGAACAATAACATTAAGATGTATTACTCTTCAGCATATTTTCCCCAAGGAAATCCTTGCGAGAGAGTGATGCGTGATTTGGGCTTGTATTTCAGAATTCTGTGTCATTCTAACCACCGAGGCTGGTACAAATACTGCCATATTATTGAGAAAATCATTAACAATACCCCAAACTCTACTACCAAATTTTCACCAATCGAATTAATGACTGGACTACAACCTGAACCTCTAGTAATAAAAGCACCAACAACCTTAAAAGTAGATGAAATGGAATTGAATGAAGAAGAAAAGTGTGCTGAAGCATTTCGAAGAATAAAAGAAAAAGCAGAGAAAAGATTATCAAAGATAAAAAAGAAAAGGAGCGAAATGGAATCCTGAAATAAATGATAAAGTTCTCGTAAAAACATTTAATATCTCCAGTTCTAAAATCAAATCCTATTGGAGAATGAATTTGTTATATAAAGGTCCATATAAAATAGTAAGAAAATTTGGGGATCATACGTACGAATTAAGAGACGATGATAATAAAATGATAGGAAAATATCACAAAACACTTTTAAAACCATTCAAAAGCCTTGACACTCACAAGAACAAATGATTTAAAAAAAAATAATAATAATATGTTTATGAATTACTGAAAAATGTTTTGTTTTTTATTATTGTGTTCGAATAATTTCTGGTTTTATATTGTTATTTTAAATTGTATTGTTCATTGTTGTAATAATGTCTAATTATTGGGGCATTCTTTAGAATATATGGAACAATATTCTTGGAAGATTTAAGTTAATTTTCCATATATTCTGAAGAGGGGCATCTGAAACAGTTATTTTATGTTGTCCCCAAAGAGTTTCAAATATTGTATTATGTGAGGTTATGTAGAGTGAGTCACGCACAGAGAAGCTATGTAAGTGGAAATGACGTCACAAAAGTGTGGAATAACAAACTTATTTGTGATTGGTGTGACGCGTATATCGTAAAACGTGGACCAATCAGATATAGAAGATTTTACGTTGCCATGGAGGATATTCAATATTCCTCTAGAGGGATCGAACTATTAGCGAAATGCTAATGTGAAGAAGAAGCGGAACCGGTCATTCTTCTCCTAACAGTCGCCGTGAACGGATGCAAGGTTCTCTTCTTAAATGCCGTTGTGTGCGGAAGAGTATAAGTTTATTCTCGTAACAATCATCGAGTATAATTGGATAGTCTTTGCATTAAATTTCATCGCTAGAAGACACACAATTTAATTATTATACACGGTTGTGAAGGAACGTATAAAGCTTTTGATTCTTGCACGCATCCAGATAAACGCGTCACATCAAGTGAATCTTGTGTAAGAATAGTGTTATAAATGTTGTATCATACATCTTGTTCGAACTGGTGTTAATTGAAGTAAGGAAATAAAAGTTTCTACATTATTTAATACAGAGGAAAATGATTACTCATTTTACGTAAAATTTCCTTCCGCCGTACCACCCCTGTAAAAGAAGATATCTAGCTCAACCGACTGAAGCCACGCAGAGGTAAGCTGGGACTTCAGAATCATCAATTCCAACCCTGTTCCAAATGATCACCTCAACGAGGGGCATAATTCGTCATCCATCAATACGATTCGACCAAAATCCAGTTCCAGACTTAACGATGGAGGTTTTCTCTTATCCTGAATGATGAATTCTGTGATAACTCTAAGCTCTATGTAACCTGTACTCATTTGAACATCATTTCATTCATTGTCCGATATGACTTAACGTTGGAGGTTTTCTCTTATCCTGAAAGATAAATTGTCTGATAACTCTAAGCTCTATGTGACCTGCACTCATTTAAACATCATTTCATTCATCGTCCGATATGACTTAACGTTGGAGGTTTTCTCTTATCCTGAAAGATGAATGTCTGATAACTCTAAGCTCTATGTAACCTGTACTCATTTGAACATCATTTCATTCATTGTCCGATATGACTTAACGTTGGAGGTTTTCTCTTATCCTGAAAGATAAATTGTCTGATAACTCTAAGCTCTATGTGACCTGCACTCATTTAAACATCATTTCATTCATTGTCCGATATGACTTAACGTTGGAGGTTTTCTCTTATCCTGAAAGATGAATGTCTGATAACTCTAAGCTCTATGTACCCTGTACTTATTTGAACATCATTTCATTCGTCATCCGATATGACTTAACGTTGGAGGTTTTCTCTTACCTGAAAGATGAATATCTGGTAACTCTAAGCTCTATGTATCCTGTACTCATTTGAACATTATTTAATTCATTGTCCGATGACTTAACGTTGGAGGTTTTCTCTTACCTGAAAGATGAATATCTGGTAACTCTAAGTTCTATGTATCCTGTACTCATTTGAACATTATTTAATTCATCGCCCGATATGACTTAACGTTGGAGGTTTTCTCTTATCCTGAAAGATGAATTGTCTGGTAACTCTAAGCTCTATGTGCCCTGTGCTCATTTGAACATCATTTCATTCATCGTACGATATGACTTAACGTTGGATGTTTTCTCTCATCCTGAATGATGAATTGTCTGGTAACTCTAAGCTCTATGTGCCCTGTGCTCATTTGAACATCATTTCATTCATCATCCGATATGACTTAACGTTGGAGGTTTTCTCTTATCCTGAAAGATGAATGTCTGATAACTCTAAGCTCTATGTAACCTGTACTCATTTGAACATCATTTCATTCGTCGTCCGATATGACTTAACGATGGAGGTTTTCTCTTATCCTGAATGATGAATTGTCTGATAACTCTAAGCTCTATGTAACCTGTACTCATTTGAACATCATTTCATTCGTCGTCCGATATGACTTAACGTTGGAGGTTTTCTCTTATCCTGAAAGATGAATTGTCTGATAACTCCAAGCTCTATGTCACCTGCACTCATTTAAACATCATTTCATTCATCATCCGATATGACTTAACGTTGGAGGTTTTCTCTTATCCTGAAAGATGAATGTCTGATAACTCTAAGCTCTATGTAACCTGTACTCATTTGAACATCATTTCATTCGTCGTCCGATATGACTTAACGATGGAGGTTTTCTCTTATCCTGAATGATGAATTGTCTGATAACTCTAAGCTCTATGTGTTCTGTACTCATTTGAACATCATTTCATTCGTCGTCCGATATGACATAACGTTGGAGGTTTTCTCTTATCCTGAAAGATAAATTGTCTGATAACTCTAAGCTCTATGTGACCTGCACTCATTTAAACATCATTTCATTCATCGTCCGATATGACTTAACGTTGGAGGTTTTCTCTTATCCTGAAAGATGAATGTCTGGTAACTGTAAGCTCTATGTACCCTGTACTCATTTGAACATCATTTCATTCATCGTCCGATATGACTTAACGTTGGAGGTTTTCTCTTACCTGAAAGATGAATGTCTGGTAACTCTAAGCTCTATGTATCCTGTACTCATTTGAACATTATTTAATTCATCGTACGATATGACTTAACGTTGGAGGTTTTCTCTTATCCTGAAAGATGAATTGTCTGGTAACTCTAAGCTCTATGTATCCTGTACTCATTTGAACATTATTTAATTCATCGTCCGATATGACTTGACGTTGGAGGTTTTCTCTTATCCTTAAAGATGAATGTCTGGTAGCTCTAAGCTCTATGTATCCTGTACTCATTTGAACATTATTTAATTCATCGTACGATATGACTTAACGTTGGAGGTTTTCTCTTATCCTGAAAGATGAATTGTCTGGTAACTCTAAGCTCTATGTATCCTGTACTCATTTGAACATTATTTAATTCATCGTACGATATGACTTAACGTTGGAGGTTTTCTCTTATCCTGAAAGATGAATTGTCTGGTAACTCTAAGCTCTATGTGCCCTGTGCTCATTTGAACATCATTTCATTCATCGTACGATATGACTTAACGTTGGATGTTTTCTCTCATCCTGAATGATGAATTGTCTGGTAACTCTAAGCTCTATGTGCCCTGTGCTCATTTGAACATCATTTCATTCATCATCCGATATGACTTAACGTTGGAGGTTTTCTCTTATCCTGAAAGATGAATGTCTGATAACTCTAAGCTCTATGTAACCTGTACTCATTTGAACATCATTTCATTCGTCGTCCGATATGACTTAACGATGGAGGTTTTCTCTTATCCTGAATGATGAATTGTCTGATAACTCTAAGCTCTATGTAACCTGTACTCATTTGAACATCATTTCATTCGTCGTCCGATATGACTTAACGTTGGAGGTTTTCTCTTATCCTGAAAGATGAATTGTCTGATAACTCTAAGCTCTATGTGACCTGCACTCATTTAAACATCATTTCATTCATCATCCGATATGACTTAACGTTGGAGGTTTTCTCTTATCCTGAAAGATGAATGTCTGATAACTCTAAGCTCTATGTAACCTGTACTCATTTGAACATCATTTCATTCGTCGTCCGATATGACTTAACGATGGAGGTTTTCTCTTATCCTGAATGATGAATTGTCTGATAACTCTAAGCTCTATGTGTTCTGTACTCATTTGAACATCATTTCATTCGTCGTCCGATATGACTTAACGTTGGAGGTTTTCTCTTATCCTGAAAGATAAATTGTCTGATAACTCTAAGCTCTATGTGACCTGCACTCATTTAAACATCATTTCATTCATCGTCCGATATGACTTAACGTTGGAGGTTTTCTCTTATCCTGAAAGATGAATGTCTGGTAACTGTAAGCTCTATGTACCCTGTACTCATTTGAACATCATTTCATTCATCGTCCGATATGACTTAACGTTGGAGGTTTTCTCTTACCTGAAAGATGAATGTCTGGTAACTCTAAGCTCTATGTATCCTGTACTCATTTGAACATTATTTAATTCATCGTACGATATGACTTAACGTTGGAGGTTTTCTCTTATCCTGAAAGATGAATTGTCTGGTAACTCTAAGCTCTATGTATCCTGTACTCATTTGAACATTATTTAATTCATCGTCCGATATGACTTGACGTTGGAGGTTTTCTCTTACCCTTAAAGATGAATGTCTGGTAGCTCTAAGCTCTATGTATCCTGTACTCATTTGAACATTATTTAATTCATCGTACGATATGACTTAACGTTGGAGGTTTTCTCTTATCCTGAAAGATGAATTGTCTGGTAACTCTAAGCTCTATGTATCCTGTACTCATTTGAACATTATTTAATTCATCTTACGATATGACTTAACGTTGGAGGTTTTCTCTTATCCTGAAATATGAATTGTCTGATAACTCTAAGCTCTATGTGCCCTGTGCTCATTTGAACATCATTTCATTCATCGTACGATATGACTTAACGTTGGAGGTTTTCTCTTATCCTGAATGATGAATTGTCTGGTAACTCTAAGCTCTATGTGCCCTGTGCTCATTTGAACATCATTTCATTCATTATCCGATATGACTTAACGTTGGAGGTTTTCTCTTATCCTGAAAGATGAATGTCTGATAACTCTAAGCTCTATGTAACCTGTACTCATTTGAACATCATTTCATTCGTCGTCCGATATCACTTAACGTTGGAGGTTTTCTCTTATCCTGAAAGATAAATGTCTGATAACTCTAAGCTCTATGTGACCTGCACTCATTTAAACATCATTTCATTCATTGTCTGATATGACTTAACGTTGGAGGTTTTCTCTTATCCTGAAAGATGAATGTCTGATAACTCTAAGCTCTATGTACCCTGTACTCATTTGAACATCATTTCATTCGTCGTCCGATATGACTTAACGTTGGAGGTTTTCTCTTATCCTGAATGATGAATTCTGTGATAACTCTAAGCTCTATGTAACCTGTACTCATTTGAACATCATTTCATTCATTGTCCGATATGACTTAACGTTGGAGGTTTTCTCTTATCCTGAAAGATAAATTGTCTGATAACTCTAAGCTCTATGTGACCTGCACTCATTTAAACATCATTTCATTCATCGTGCGATATGACTTAACGATGGAGGTTTTCTCTTATCCTGAATGATGAATTCTGTGATAACTCTAAGCTCTATGTAACCTGTACTCATTTGAACATCATTTCATTCATTGTCCGATATGACTTAACGTTGGAGGTTTTCTCTTATCCTGAAAGATAAATTGTCTGATAACTCTAAGCTCTATGTGACCTGCACTCATTTAAACATCATTTCATTCATCGTCCGATATGACTTAACGTTGGAGGTTTTCTCTTATCCTGAAAGATGAATGTCTGATAACTCTAAGCTCTATGTACCCTGTACTTATTTGAACATCATTTCATTCGTCATCCGATATGACTTAACGTTGGAGGTTTTCTCTTACCTGAAAGATGAATATCTGGTAACTCTAAGCTCTATGTATCCTGTACTCATTTGAACATTATTTAATTCATTGTCCGATGACTTAACGTTGGAGGTTTTCTCTTACCTGAAAGATGAATATCTGGTAACTCTAAGTTCTATGTATCCTGTACTCATTTGAACATTATTTAATTCATCGCCCGATATGACTTAACGTTGGAGGTTTTCTCTTATCCTGAAAGATGAATTGTCTGGTAACTCTAAGCTCTATGTGCCCTGTGCTCATTTGAACATCATTTCATTCATCGTACGATATGACTTAACGTTGGATGTTTTCTCTCATCCTGAATGATGAATTGTCTGGTAACTCTAAGCTCTATGTGCCCTGTGCTCATTTGAACATCATTTCATTCATCATCCGATATGACTTAACGTTGGAGGTTTTCTCTTATCCTGAAAGATGAATGTCTGATAACTCTAAGCTCTATGTAACCTGTACTCATTTGAACATCATTTCATTCGTCGTCCGATATGACTTAACGATGGAGGTTTTCTCTTATCCTGAATGATGAATTGTCTGATAACTCTAAGCTCTATGTACCCTGTACTCATTTGAACATCATTTCATTCGTCGTCCGATATGGCTTAACGTTGGAGGTTTTCTCTTATCCTGAAAGATGAATTGTCTGATAACTCTAAGCTCTATGTGACCTGCACTCATTTAAACATCATTTCATTCATCATCCGATATGACTTAACGTTGGAGGTTTTCTCTTATCCTGAAAGATGAATGTCTGATAACTCTAAGCTCTATGTAACCAGTACTCATTTGAACATCATTTCATTCGTCGTCCGATATGACTTAACGATGGAGGTTTTCTCTTATCCTGAATGATGAATTGTCTGATAACTCTAAGCTCTATGTGTTCTGTACTCATTTGAACATCATTTCATTCGTCGTCCGATATGACTTAACGTTGGAGGTTTTCTCTTATCCTGAAAGATAAATTGTCTGATAACTCTAAGCTCTATGTGACCTGCACTCATTTAAACATCATTTCATTCATCGTCCGATATGACTTAACGTTGGAGGTTTTCTCTTATCCTGAAAGATGAATGTCTGGTAACTGTAAGCTCTATGTACCCTGTACTCATTTGAACATCATTTCATTCATCATCCGATATGACTTAACGTTGGAGGTTTTCTCTTATCCTGAAAGATGAATGTCTGATAACTCTAAGCTCTATGTACCCTGTACTTATTTGAACATCATTTCATTCGTCATCCGATATGACTTAACGATGGAGGTTTTCTCTTATCCTGAAAGATGAATGTCTGATAACTCTAAGCTCTATGTATCCTGTACTTATTTGAACATCATTTCATTCGTCGTCCGATATGACTTAACGTTGGAGGTTTTCTCTTATCCTGAAAGATGAATGTCTGGTAACTCTAAGCTCTATGTGCCCTGTACTCATTTGAACATCATTTCATTCATTGTCCGATATGACTTAACGTTGGAGATTTTCTCTTATCCTGAAAGATGAATGTCTGATAATTCTAAGCTCTATGTGCCCTGTACTCATTTGAACATCATTTCATTTATCGTCCGATATGACTTAACGTTGGAGGTTTTCTCTTATCCTGAAAGATGAATGTCTGATAACTCTAAGCTCTATGTACCCTGTACTCATTCGAACATCATTTCATTCATTGTCTGATATGACTTAACGTTGGAGGTTTTCCCTTATCCTGAAAGATGAATGTCTGGTAACTCTAAGCTCTATGTACCCTGTACTCATTCGAACATCATTTCATTCATTGTCTGATATGACTTAACGTTGGAGGTTTTCTCTTATCCTGAAAGATGAATGTCTGCTAACTCTAAGCTCTATGTACCCTGTACTTATTCGAACATCATTTCATTCATTGTCTGATATGACTTAACGTTGGAGGTTTTCTCTTATCCTGAAAGATGAATGTCTGCTAACTCTAAGCTCTATGTACCCTGTACTCATTCGAACATCATTTCATTCATTGTCTGATATGACTTAACGTTGGAGGTTTTCTCTTATCCTGAAAGATGAATGTCTGGTAACTCTAAGCTCTATGTACCCTGTACTCATTCGAACATCATTTCATTCATTGTCTGATATGACTTAACGTTGGAGGTTTTCTCTTATCCTGAAAGATGAATGTCTGCTAACTCTAAGCTCTATGTACCCTGTACTTATTTGAACATCATTTCATTCGTCGTCCGATATGACTTAACGATGGAGGTTTTCTCTTATCCTGAAAGATGAATGTCTGATAACTCTAAGCTCTATGTGCCCTGTACTTATTTGAACATCATTTCATTCATTGTCCGATATGACTTAACGTTGGAGGTTTTCTCTTATCCTGAAAGATGAATGTCTGGTAACTCTAAGCTCTGTGTGCCCTGTACTCATTTGAACATCATTTCATTCATCATCCGATATGGCTTAACGTTGGAGGGTGTTAGGTAACATTTACAAAAATGCGATAGAGCACCCAATAAAGATTTCAGTTGAATCAGAGAGGTTTCAAGAGAAACAACGAACTGATATTTGTAGCATTTGGTTTTCATTAATTACTTATTCTGAACAAGGTTTTGGGTTCAGTTCCTATATCATCTCTGACCAGTTCTGCCAGTAATATAAGTTGTATCTCATAATGTCTTATAAAATATTTTAAAAATTGGAAGACGTTATTAAATGTTAGTAATCTTTTGTAAATGGCCTGTATCAATTTTCCATTGTAACTGCGATGTCCAAAGAGGTAAACATAAACTTACAATATTAAAGTGTAGGTCGTATTATAATATACAATTTAAGTACAACAAAAATTCGACTTTAAATTCTAATAAACATTCAGTACATTTCCTTCACGTTTTCTGAGTTTTTAGGATAGACTGTGAAAGATTAGATAGTTGTTATTAATTTTTCTTGAGTTGCTTCAAACCTTCCCAACACAAAGTCTATCATTTGTTTTGCTTTACTTTTGTTTTTCTTAACTTTTCTTTGTTTTCTAAAAGAAGGTTAATGTTTTAATATGATTTACATTACAGAAGTGATACGGTAGAATATTTCATCAGAATGTTATCACCATTAAAATATTTCCAAAAACAATTTGTGTAAACGAAGTTTGTATAACAAATGTGTTAAAAAATACGTCTGTTTATATTGTTGGTACAAATTGTGTTCATAAAGCATCATGTTGTACAGTGATAGCGCACTTGCCTTCGCCGTAGAAGATCCGACCTCTTGCTTGAAGCTCTGCTCTCCAGAGGTCCAGAGGTAGTCCTGGTCGGACGGGGCAAATTTTCTTTTTCCCCGTCCGGGTGTCTTTGCCGCAGTACCTAGCCGCTTTGCTGCTTGCCCTTGAGTGACCTCTGAAGGCGGGTTTGTTGTTGCTTTCTCCCATTGGGGGAGGATCTGTTTTAGAGCTTTTGCCCCGTTTTGAGTACGGGTGTCCTGACGCTCGAGCCATCAGTCGTTATGTAGATTGAATACTTTTGGGGTTTTTCCTTGGGTTAACCAAGGGGCCCCAAGACGTCTCTGGGGAGTTTGTATGATGGCAAGCGTCTTTGCTCCCTCTGGTCATACCTGCCCAGTGAGTTCACCAAAGGGTTGCCATGGGTTTGAATTTTGTCGTACATTGACCGAGCCCTCTCTCGAATGACGTCGACAATGTACGGAATGTTCGAATGTTCGTGAAGGATATGGGCGGGAAATCTCCAGTCAGTATCGTAGATGACCCGTAGCGCCCTGTTCTGCAGCGTCTGGAGTCTGACAAAAGTGGTATTCGCCACTGTTCCCCAGATCTCACAGCCGTACAGGATCATGGGCGGGATGATCGCCCGATACAGCTGGAGTTTGAGACGGAGTGGCATGGTTGAGCGGAATATGGGATATAGGTTCCTGAGCGCGACGTGCCCAAGCTGGACCTTGCCCTTGACGTGCGGAGCGTAAGTTAATTTGCGGTCCAGCGTCACTCCGAGATACTTCGCCGTTTGAACCCATGGGATTCCACGACGCCGTAAAACGAAGTTCTGCTGCAAGCGATTGGCTCTGGTTTTCGCCAGGAGAATCGCAGAGCTTTTCTCCGGGTTAATCGCCATTCGCCATTTTGCGCTCCATTCGCCAATGGCCCGGAGCTGGGTTTGGATCTGCCGAAAGCTATACCTTGGGTTTCTGTTGACTGCGAAGATCATTAGATCGTCCGCGTATTGACAGGTGTGGGTATTGTGGTGTGTAGGTATGTCAGCCATGTAAGCTGCAAAGAGTGCCGGCGACAGCACGCTGCCTTCCGGCACCCCCGCGCCAATGGGCCTCTCTGTGGACAGCTTCCCCTCCATCTTTAATCGGAAGCTTCGGTTTCCGAGGAAACCTGCCACCAAGGAAATGTATGGACGAGGAATTTCATGCTCCAGGAGTTTGTAAATTAGTCCTTCATGCCAGGTAGTGGCGAATGCCTTCTCCACGTCCAGCAACACTGCTACCGTTTTAGACCGTTCCTGGAGTCCCAGGGAGGCCTTCTCGGCAACCCGCAGTAGTTGCTGTGTCGTGGAGTGGCCAGAACGGAAGCCAAACTGATGTTCCGGGATTAGGCCCCTTTCCTCTAAGTGAGGAAGGAGCCGGGATAGGAGCAGTTTTTCGAAGACCGATAAAACTGGGAGAAGGCTGATTGAGCGGTAACTGGAAGGAAAAACCGGATTTTTCCCCGGCTTTAAAACGCACATCACGCGCGCCTCCTTCCAGATAGCTGGAAAGTGGCGCATGTATAGCTCTGCTCTCGTGTGCAGTCAGTTAACTATCTTGAGAAACAAAGAGTGGCATCCCTAAAAGGTTAAGTAGTCGAGCTGATCCCTGCCACCGCCATCCTGTATTCCTCCTGGTAAGAGGCTGGGCTAAAAGGGTGCCCTTTCTATAGGGTGGCCCCTAGTTATTATTATAGATGGCTTATTTTAAAGTAACTGTTCTGCATACATTCTTATTTTAGTTTATTTGTTATTTGATTTCTTGTCACATAACATCACTTCCGTCTCAGAGAGGATATTGTGGGTTTTCAATATTCAGTAAAGATAAGAATATCTCGAGGGTTGAGTTATTATTAAGAGCAAGTCAGTCTAGAAATTTCCTCTCAACAGAACATTGATACTTTGAATTTTATCGGAGACTTTCAGTTGAGCTGAGTATTATTTTCCATAAGGTAAGTAGATCACTTAGAAATATTTCACTTTTAATATGTTCCAGTAACAAAGAAACACATACTTGCGTATTTCTGTGGTGTAGTGGATAAGTTTCCGTTTTTCACGTTCATCTCCCACATCTTTTTCTTTCAATAAAATTATTTACTCCCAAATGATCCTCATTAGAAAATGCTTTAAGGAAATAAAGTCTAAAATCAATTTATATAACGCAATACCAAACCAAATCTAAGGCAGAAATATCCATCGCCTACCGTTGAAAAAGAAAGTACTTTCACTTAAACGGAATATTCTTATTACACTAGGAAAAAACAACAATACTTCATTCTTAAAAAGGTTCAATTGTACATATTCGTGTTCCAAATCACTAAACTCCACTTGTTTTGTAAATTGATCATACTTCACCCTGAAACTTCTCGCTGCTACAGGACAAAGTTTAAGGTGGTAGCAATACACTTGATTTGTAAGTGAAATACATAACCTCACTATATTATAATTATTTATTTCCGGGTTGTTTTGCCGTGGTCATCTGCGGTAGACATCTTCAGTGGCGCGGTCGAAGTTTCCTCGGAGACAGTTTCGCAGCAGTTACTACGCCAACAGACCCCGGAAACCGGAAATAATTATAATATTGACTCCGGCCATAAAAGCTTACGTTCCCTCATAATCTCACCATGTCTAGTCTACTTTAACTTACAATTCTATAGCAAGTTATATATTCTGTTAAGTCGATTAAGTTATGTATACAGCAAGATAATATTCATTATCTGATTATGTACAGAAGTCAACAAAATAACACAAACTTTATAGAACGCAAGAGTCCATTATCGAACAGGCGACTATTTGGCAGACATTCTGACTTTATTCCATTCATTGTTTTCATTATTGCAATTGTGTAAAGGTTTTGAATATGTAATGTTTAAAATATGCAATAAAACATCGTATATACTTTAGCATTTCTCCATCCATATGAGAGCTTATCACCATTTTACATTTATTTTTTCACATAATCCTGCTTGTCTACTTAGTAATGAAGAATTAACTTCACTTATATTTAGAGTTGTTTAAAAATAGTCTAGAATTTCCATTTTAATAATAGTGTTTCCAGGTTGTATAGAAACTTTCAACTACACAACAGTGAGGTTAGGACTGCACTCACCAGTGTGTGTCCCCAATTACTTGTATTTCGTGCGATAACTGACATAAAATGTGCTGCAGTACAATATTTACTCAACTTATCAATAATAAACAGTAGAGGATAGAAACATAACATTGTTAACCTGGTATCGAACACGGACACTATGATGAGAGGTGGCATAGAAGGCTGTTTTAGGTTATCGTTGTGATCACAGATAAAATGTTTATGGCATGCCAACTAAGATTACACAAGGTTACTACAAATGTCGTCTTAGTGTTTACACATGTTACTTTCGTTTAGAAACACGAAACTGGTACCAACGTAAACAGAAACACAAAAAAGTTTGTTACAGTTGTTGGATAACACGAAACACATTAAGTCTATAGTTGAGGTATGTTCTAGCATATGATGTGTTTACACTCTTAGATCAAGGATGATCTGAGAAGAGGTCCATGTTTAATATAACACCATACAAACTCTGCATCATCACCAGTAGGATCAATCTGTTTGTTAGCCAGATGTTGAGATTTCGTATTATATAATACGCACTTTGTTATCTAAAATGAGAGTTCCACTAACAAACCAATGAACCACTGGGTCCACCCAAGTCTTGTTCCAAAATGGCACTCATTAACATGATAAGAGAAAAGACGTTCCCCAGTCCTTTTTAACAGCAGACATTTTCTGTCAATTGTGCGCCATTTTATGTAACATGTGTAGTGTTTAACGCCCGCTTTTACTACATACGGCACCGCAGGCGATGACACTGATGATACATGAGATGAAGATGGTGCACCGGTGGAATGAGATGGCGGAGAAAACCGGAGATCCCGGAGAAAACCAGCCCCAACGCCATGTTGTCCACCACAAATCTCACTTTGCGGTCGCCTGGGAGCGAACTCGGGCCACCTTGGTGAGAGCCAATTTTATATAAGAATTGCTGTAATTGTTATAACTGTTTTATTATTATAACCAAAATTTTTTGTGTTCATCTTTACACTGATATCATCATATTTCTTAATTTCACAAAAAAGTCACTTAGATATATTAAAAAACAAAAATACCTTCAAAATAGTGTACCTGATTAGACCATAAGTGCTTTCTAAATGTGATAATTATTTTATGTTCCAGGAGCAACAACTCCCAGTCACATATTGTCTTGTTTCTTACAGATGTATTCATTTCTTGCGTGGAGCCTAGCGGTTTGTTTTGTACAAGAGGTATTCTCATACAGTAGCAAATCCTGCCACTTGACTTATGTGATAGGAAGCTGTTGGATTGTACCTGGACCAGCAATCACCTGCACTCTACAACTCCAAGATCTTGTGATGCCCATAGAGCGCATTATCAGACAAAAGTTTAATGAAACATCGTACAGTGAAAGAAAGTTCGTGCTTTCGCAAATGTATGAACTTCAGGTAGCAGCCGATAATCTGATTCGTTTTGTGACAGAAACAGTCTCTCATAGGAAAAACATTCGCCGTGAGACTTGCGTCAACATTGTTGCACTTGAAAGTTGGAAAAAAGAACTTGACAGAGAGTTGAGAATTTACGCGATGCAGTTTCTTTGGACTGACTATTTGTTTCCAATATTTGGGACAGTTATCTTTGTTTTCGGATTCATTGGGAATTTAATTGTTGTGTTGGTGTACTCCAGACACAAAGATATACAAACAGGGTCAAACTTGGTCGTTCTCAATCTTGCTGTAGCAGACCTTTTTCTGCTGATAGACAATATTCCGCGAGATCACATCTCTCATACTTGGATCACTGACGAAACAAGGACAAACTCGCGGTGGGCGACTTATTTCCTGGATATTGTATCCCACATCGTGAGTGTGTACTTCCTGGTGCTGCTCAGTTTGATGAAGTATCTGGCAGCATCCGCCAAACCTGGAAGTAAGACACAAAAGTTTATCCAGGACCGTAATGCCATTCGTGTACTAGTAGTGTCTGTTTGGGCTTGTGCAGTAGTCATGGGAGTACTTCATTCAGTAAATGCGATCTACAACGAGGACATTAAGTTCCTATCTTCTCTGCTTTACTTGGCGTTTGTTGTTCTATGCCCACTGCCCGTGATTATGGTTACTGTGTTTTCTGTTTCTACCGCCAGAGTACTAAGAAAATCTCTTCCTGGGGAGCTGACCGCTGCTATGTTAAAGGAAGCAGGTGCACGAAAGAGAGGATCAAACGTACTTCTGTCTTTTCTAATCATATATTACGTGACACACATACCAAATGACATCATGACATTGCTGCTATTACAAACGTCACTATATTATAACATTACATTCTTATCGGTGACCCTAAACTCTGCTCTAAACCCAGTTGCATTATTTATAAGCAGCAGACTGTTTCGAAATCACTTAATAACTGATTGGGCTAAATTAAGGCGCAAGTTTTTACAGTAAACGTGTGGAAGCTCATCTGAAAGAAACTTTCAAAACGGAGTTTTTACCATAGAATGTGTAATACCAGGATACGCGATTGAAAATGAAGATAGCAATTTTCTCAAACTAAAGTTCTACACATAGTTCCCCTTGTGGGTTATGCAACCAAAGTTCGGCCTTTTTCTATACAATTCGCATCTGTGCCGTCGATGACCTTATTTGAAATAAAATAATGTTCCCATGAGCTCTTTGTGCATCTTTGGTAACTAGAAGAATTCCAATTTGGAGGAATGTGCCAGTGAACATTATGAAGGGGTTCTTGGAGTTTAATGATGGCAACAATGTGTTGTCATAAAATAACACTTTTGTTGGCCAAATTGAGCCGTGTTTCCTTTACATCGGGGCAGTAACTTACTCTAGTAATGTCCAGGGTTTGATTTAGTTTTTCCAAAACGACCACCCTTGTCTTCTTTGGAGCAGACTATTGTTGGTATCTTGAATGTAATATCGAATCCAGATTTTATCGACGGTCGCAACTTGAAATGAAAGTTCTTAGTGTGACTTTGTGGGTTCGTGAAATGAAAAGTCCAATTACACCACTCAACAATGTTCTTTATTTCCACCGACTTACAGTTTAACACTTGCCAATTACACAGAATTACTTGCTGCACACAATTACGATTCACCAGTTCGTCCGTTACAACTTCACTTGTACTCGCGATTACATAAGCTCCGGTACGCATTCACAGTTCGTACAGTCTTCCGTTGCACAACCCTTTCGTTCATTAACACGTCACCGACTAACACTGCCTTCTTACACCAAGAACTGTCCTCACTCACACACACTAACCAACTGATTGACCAACTCAACCAACAACTGACTGACTGACTCTGTCTGTCTGTAACCCTCTTTATATCGGAATATCGCCGGTTTCTAGTGACCAGGAGACTGTTCCAGTAAACGAAAGATCGAGAAACAGGTGTAGAGAAAACAGGCGACTAGTAATGTTTTCCCCTAACCACAAGCTGTCACCACTACAAGACAAACGAGGAGAAGGTGTGGCTAACGCGGTCCTCCCCCCTGCCTTCCGTTCGCAGCTGGTACAGGGTGCTCCAGAGGTCCTGTTACACTGCTCCCTCCTCAAAGCTGTTCGCCCACGAACAGCCCCATCGTAGCGTGCGAGGCGGTCCAGGTGTACCACCAGCATCTGCCCGGAGTCTGAGCCAGAAGTAGCGCTGCCGTAGTTTGTGAATCATTCGGTTCGCTCCCAGGCGTCCTCCTGAAGTACCGGCGTGCACTTCCTCCAAGACTTCCGGGACCTTGCTCCGGGGAAGTACCAACTGTCCTCTCCGCGCCTTCCCATCGGGTGACTCCCATACCCGGAACAGCACGCCCTCTCTGGTCTTTAACGAGTCCCATTGGGCCCGGTACGACTTGTAGGTGGCGCTCCTCGGTGCGATGTCCTCCCAGGTTGGTCTCGTCCCTGCGTCCACTTCCCTCAAGAGTGGCCCCAAGTCTGCGTCCGCCAGCTGCTCCCTCCTCAGGCCTGCGCTATCCCAGCCTTCAGCAGGCACTGCCACAACTACTCGGACTGCTGCGGCACGCTCCTCCTCTTCCACTCTTGTGCGCTCGTGGCCGTCCTGGATCTGCGATAGGACACCTCCAATGCAATGGTCGCTGGCGTCGGTGTCCACAATGAAGGCGCCACCCGGTTGTGGGAAACCCAAAATAGGAGCACTGCACAGGGTCCCCTTCGGGTGCTGGAAAGCGTCTTCGGCGTCCTCCGTCCACACATAAGGCCGGTTTTCCTCCGTCAGGCGGGCGAGGGGTTTTGCGATGTTGTCGGCCTTTTCCTCTAAATCATTAAGGCGGTCGTCTACTTGACCCTTCCGCTTGCCCGGCTTCGTGACGTCATCCCCCACGCCGGCCAACCGTTCCTCAAACTTGGCGGCGAGAGCCTCATTCGCCACCTTCATTTCGGTAGCCAGACCGTCGTTCGCTGCTCTCATTTCCGTGGTTAACTCGGCCTTCATTTGCTCCATCTTCTCGGCGATGTTGTCGTTGGCCGTCTTCAATTGTTTCAGTTCCGCGGTGATGTTGTCGTTGGCCGTCTTCATTTGTTTCAACTCGGCGGTGAGGTTGTTGTTTGCCGCTTCTGTTTTCTCTGTTAACTCGTTCATCTTCGCCAAAAGCATTTCCAATGCGGATTCCATGGCTGTAATGTTCGGTGATGTTATCTTCCCGCTTCCTGACACCAGTGTGACTTGTAGGTTCGTGAAATGAAAAGTCCAATTACACCACTCAACAATGTTCTTTATTTCCACCGACTTACAGTTTAACACTTGCCAATTACACAGAATTACTTGCTGCACACAATTACGATTCACCAGTTCGTCCGTTACAACTTCACTTGTACTCGCGATTACATAAGCTCCGGTACGCATTCACAGTTCGTACAGTCTTCCGTTGCACAACCCTTTCGTTCATTAACACGTCACCGACTAACACTGCCTTCTTACACCAAGAACTGTCCTCACTCACACACACTAACCAACTGATTGACCAACTCAACCAACAACTGACTGACTGACTCTGTCTGTCTGTAACCCTCTTTATATCGGAATATCGCCGGTTTCTAGTGACCAGGAGACTGTTCCAGTAAACGAAAGATCGAGAAACAGGTGTAGAGAAAACAGGCGACCAGTAATGTTTTCCCCTAACCACAAGCCTGTCACCACTACAAGACAAACGAGGAGAAGGTGTGGCTAACGCGGTCCTCCCCCCTGCCTTCCGTTCGCAGCTGGTACAGGGTGCTCCAGAGGTCCTGTTACAGTATTTCCCTTTAAACACAGTTCGCCATACACGCCTTTTGACCAATATGAGCGAGTGTTATAACATTTTCATCTCCAAATTTTCATATAAAATATGAACTGACACTCATCCGGGGGGGGGGGCACTATTTATAGTTTGAGCCCAAGAATTAAAGCAGAGTAATTTCTGATTGAAAACTACTTTATTGTTTTTCAAAATATTCTCCTTTATGGTCAATACACTTTTGCATCCGTTTGAATCATTTGTCAAAGCATTTATTCCAGTCTTCTTGAGTTAATATCTCCAAATATATTAGTAGCAGTGACGTTACCAGTATTTATATCATTGCAAATACCAACACTCGTTTCCACATTACGGTAGTAAAGCCTCAAAGCTTCATATGGAACCGATATGTTAACTTTCTCAACGTCCATCTTAAACTTAATTAATTTGTCTACGTTAGGAAAACTAGCAACAATCAAAACATATCCATACATAGCCTACCGTATTTTATAACTATAAGTACGCCGCAATTGAATATCTTGTTCCTTATTTCATGTATTACTATCTGTTGTAAAGTGATTAACTGAATATTTGTCATATATTAATGTATCGTATCTATAGGATATAATAATGTATTATACAAGTGGACAAACCTCCTCTTCGGGTCGCGTTCTGCTTCTGTTCTGCTCCTGGATAAACTCTCTGTTTATACACTTGTACAATAAAGTACTAGTATTATTATATTTCCTTTTAGTAAATTTGTAAACCAAATGAAGAACAACATTCAGATGAACGTTATAGAGTTTGAAGAGCTAGAGAAAGCAGTGTGACTAAGACGATCTATGTCTTAACTCCAACAATTGAGGGTAACTGTCACCGATATTTGAGTTCAGTTCCCTTCCTGCTATGAACCAACAATCTCCTTAGCCACGAACTCGATATATATAATACGAATACCATATACCACATACTAAAGTTTTACATCTAAACTTTTGATCTGTTTTAGTCTGTCAAATATTATTCTGATGAAACTGATTTTCTTATTAAATGAATGAAATGAATAATAATAAATAATTAATGAAATTATATGACATTCTTATTGTTTTAAATTTTGGAAAAACGTGTTCAATTATTTTTGCTTTTGTAAGTATCCGGTGAAAATGTCGTGTTTCTCATTGAATTTTCTATTATAACTGCAACACTCATGAAGGTTTAAACCTGCATCATGGAAACCCTTGATCATGTTGATATATATAATATATATTTGTGACTTAAAATTGTAATAAACTTCCTAAAAGATTTCCATAATTTAATGACTTCTTTTCTAACCGTTGTCGTCACAAAAGATTTACCTACATTACAGAAGTAGAACAAGATCAAAACCCTTCCAGTGAATACCTTCAAGATTAAAATAAGAAGCAATGTATCCGCCAACATGAATAAAACAACATTACGCGATACTTTTGGCCGTTTACTGTTAGACATGAATAACTCTGTAAAGAGTCGACTTATCTCTGCCAGAGTCAATATAGCAGGTCAGACAGAAGAATAACGTTAACATTTGCGAGACGAAAACACAACGCCTACTCTAATATAGTGTCAAAGACATTTGACTATCGATTAGTCCGATGTTCAATTTTCTTTAGGTATCTGAAAAACTAGAAACTTACAATATTTACGATGTACACAAATATGTTTTATCCACCGCCACATATCAAATCTATGTTTTCTTAGGTAACGGCTAAAATCACGTGTGGAACTAGTGAGGTTTGATGTTTATCATGTTCCACTCACTAATAAACATTAACTTACCTCGCAAGTTCCATAAATAACTATTAAACCAACCATATAGATATCAACATATACTAAGGAAATAAATATAATTTACATTTTGGTAAAGCAAGCGTTTAAAAACCTCACAGCAATTTTCAATAAAAAAGGGAATTCTTTAAATCTCTATACATCTGATTGTATTAAACAAATTGCAGCGTGAACTTTGTTATTTGATTTCTTGTCACCAATAAAAGAACTTCCGGTACAAAGAGGATATTGTGGGTTTTCGATATCAAGTATAAAGTTAAGAATATTCCGAAGGTCGGGTTGTGTTCCCAGACAACAAGGTATCTGGAACTTTGCTTTCGAGAGAACAGAACCAAATTGAATTTTATTTTATTTTAGAGTCCTGGAATAAGTAAACCTCTTAAAATATTACTGCTGTAGGAAAACTGTATTACAGTAACAAAAGAATGCATATCTTGATGTTTCATTAATATATTAATAATAGTAATAGTGATGATTAATAATAATAATAATAATAATAATAATAATAATAATAATAATAATAATAATAATAATAATAATAATAATAATAATAATAATAATAATAATAATAATAATAATAATAATAAATAATAATAATAATAATAATAATAATAATAATAATAATAATAATAATAATAATAATAATAATAATAATAATAATAATAATAATAATAATAATAATAATAATAATAATAATAATAATAATAATACCATCAAACAACATTTGATTTTGAAATACCTACCATCTTGTTTTGGATGATCGCCCACCTGTAACTTGCGTATGTGGGCGTGAGGTCAGCGGTCGGGTTGGTAGGTCCTGGCCCTACATGGGCTGTAGCACCCTAAGTTATGGTTACGTTATCTTCTTGTTATCAACAAGGTTACGGGTTCAAATCCCCCATGTTAAGTGATTGTTATTAATATTTCTTAGTTGTTTCAAACATTTGTAACAAAAGACTATAATACATGGACGTGTTTTGTTTTCATTTGCTTGGTTATCTCCAAAGTTGAATGTTGTCTTAATATGATTTACACTACAGAAGTGGTACAGGAGAATACTATCACGATCAAAATAACTATGGAAACAAATTGTGGAAACGATAACAAATTAGTAACATTTCAACCATTTGTGATTATAGTCTCTAATGATGCTATATTTGTATACTGTCTGTAATGGACTTTAAACCAATTTTTGTTTCATTAAAATGCTTAATAAATATGGAAGATATGAATGTGTATTTATGAAGCATTTTACACCATGAATCTCCTGTACTAATGTTATGCATTGTTCGCAAAAATTTTAGTCTTGCAGCAACAATATCACCTCTTTGAAGCAGGAATTTGTGACCATCATAGATTTTCCTATATTTGAAGCCAAGAGCTTCCAGAATATTATGCATAGAAGATACAGAATCCGTATATTCTATTTTCTCCCTCATTAAATTGGTCAGCCTTTTGGCAGTTGGGTGTTCACCCTTGTCATATAAATCATAAATTGTTCTACGTAAACCACACTTTTGAAATTGTCTAAGTTGGTAGCACGTTTGTTTAGCTGCTCGATGTTTCCCTAGAGATCTAAATGTGGAAACTTCTCCTAATTTGGTAAACTGCCTTCTTTAACAATGTCCGTCACAGAAGGAACAGTCACGTGACAAACTTGTAACATTAATTCTCGACTCTGAGCGAAATTTGTACTTTAGAAAATGTCTTTAATTGACTTCTGATTGAAAAAGGAATACACATTAACAAGAATATTTCCAGTTGTTTCGCAGTTACTACCAGACGCACCAGTACTAGACTTGCTAAGTGATATATTTACTAATTTTGTAAAGCTTGTGTGCGCTGTTTATGGATCACCACTTTCCTGAATGTAAGGTACAAAAGGCAACTGCAGCGTAGCACGTGTGTGCATTTCTTCACTGACAGATAATGATTCTTTTAAGTCAGGTGTCTTATCTTTCCATATCTCCGAAACCAGATGTGCTACAAGCATGGGGTTTGAACAGATGTCCTCAGAAAAACTAGTTCTGTAACATGGAAGAAACAAAATAATTCTGTAATTGGTATCTTTAGAGCGCGCAAAGAAATTAGCTGCATGCTTCAGCAAAGCGAGCCAGTATGCGTGCTTAACTGTACAACGTTGCACGCACCGCATTGGCTAGTAGCGACAGAACAGCCACGCCTAGTCCCGGCTTATGTTCACTCCTATTTTGTAGCTACCTTAGCATAAAATATGTGTTAAACAAATAAATACTTTTATAATAATGTACTGAGTTTCTTTTTTGTCAAATAATGCAATAGCAGTAACCTAAGGAATCAAAGCAAAGTTTGAATTTTTGAGTCTACCTCAATGTGTTTAAAAGATGCATTACTTTCTTTCTTAAGTGAATGTATTACATAATGTATGTTACTGATATTATTTACGTATATGAGATGCGATTTCACTAGTCTTTCCACTTAAGATCGCTGCTTGCTTACCTTTGGTTTCCTCTTCTTAATCTTGTTCTATATCTGCCAGAAGTGCAAAAGGAGAAAGGGTTAAATATTATGATGCATGCGATGTTCGTTTTGATGTATTGGTGCTATCTTCATCTGTTTCCATACTGAATTCGGACAATGACAGTATCGAGGTTATAAATTAACACAAATAAAGCAAACTTATGAGTTATGACCTTGCTAACACTTTCACCTAACAGAAAGAATCAACTTAAAATGACGCAATGTATAGCTGAATTATATCATTATCTGTTTGAAAACAGTCAAGCGCAGTTTTAGAGCAGCAATGCTATCATTGTTATGCAAGAATTACCTTCTCTAGCATTATTAATAGTTCCTATACGCCATCTTGTCACAAAACCACCGTTCCCATTATTCTACAATGTAACTACACTGTTGTCAAAGTTAAACTTATAGTTCGGACACAACAAATATAACGAAGTCTATGTGTAAAGTGAGATGCATGTACCAACCATCAACCATTTGTGTGAAGTGTAAAGGGCACTACACTGCAAATTACAGAGGCTGACTGTACATTTGAAACTGTAAACACATATCAGCTGAATAAAATAGTTTCTATACTGAAAACCTGCCTCCTTCTCCTGCCATTAGCAGTGATGTAAATGACGTCACTTACACAAGAAAAACTACATTTAAAGCATGCAGTAATGTTCCAACATAATCATTTACTGAAGTAACACAGAAACATGTGTGTGACAATAATAGAAATGCATAAGCAAAATAGATGAGTTATCACATTAGCCCAAACACTATTCCAGATAATTCCTCTGTTGTTAAACTGTTAATGTGTTTTAATGGCAGAGACATTTGCGTATGCATATGGAATTGTAAAGGAATTAAGAATAAATATCATGACTTGTTTAACTATCTTAATATTTATGAAATAGACATATAGTTAGTTAGTTACTAACACTCCCCACATGGCAACCTTGGCCTTCGGGGTAATCTCACCCCACCAAGTAATGACTGGACCCATTTCTCAGGTGGAGGCACCCAGAGGGCGGTGTCCATTACCTCCAATGATAGGGTGATAGTGAAGATGGCGGTGAGGTGAGAGGACCTACAGTTTTTACCGTGGACTCCGAACCACGTTAGGCATAGGGGATACTTCACGTGTGCTAGACAGAGGTGAAGGCGTGGATAGGGCCGACTTAAAATCGCCAACCCCAGAGCCGGGAATCGAACTCGGGACCCTTAGAACGGGAGCCGCGAACGAAACCACCGCGCTACCCCGGCGCCCTGAAATAGACATATTAGCCAAGAAAAAAATTAGCACCTGAAAGTGCATGTTAAAAAATATCACCGACATCATAACAGGAAAGGTGTTTATTTAAGCCTGCTTCTTACACAATACATTGCCACATATCAATGAATTTTAATATTAAATCACGTGAATTAACCAACTTTAACAGTAAATATCTTAGACGAACAGTAATTGATATACGAACTTAGTGTGTAAGCTATATTTTCCATTGAAACCACTTCCTACTCATTAAACTTTTGGGATTGTCGTCGGCTAACTACCCATATACATGTTTCAGGTTATTTAATATGCTACAGATAGTTTTGGAAACGTTCTGGGCAGGCACGTATTTAGAAGTCAATTTCCGGGGGGGGGGGGGGGGTCCAAAAAATCTACGTTGAATTATTTGCTTTTAATAAATTAATCAGGGATTTGTTTTTATCACGTTAATAAAAATAAAAACACATGTAATATATTCACATGACTTTCTCCACCCAAGCTTCTACAAATTGTTCTTAGAAAGGTTTGTTTCTGTCTTGTTTCTTTGGATAAAGTCTGTAGAAAGGCCTTGCACATTTTTGTTCCTATACCTGGGATAGAGTGATATAAGCAGTAGTCAGATATTTAAAAAGCGAACCACTGATTGATGCATTTGAAGTATTAGTTCTCCTTGAATGAAAAAGGCAATAGGAACTTAAAAGTTAAAAATTACATACCTTTAAGTAAGTATATGAGAATTCTAATCAACAGTATTTGTGTATTTTAACGAGTTCTACAGCTGTTGTGCAGTAACTTTTCGTTTATCTCTTAAATAACTTCATGTTTGTCTGACAATGAATACAGACGTTAAGATGAGAAGCTTGAATACATTTTTTCCATTTATTTTAAACTAAGTTTTATTTCAAATATGTATTAAAAGTTTGAAATGATAATTCATTTGAGGGAGGTCCGGACCCCCTGGACCCCTCCCCCCTTAAATACATCGCTGGCTCTGCTCTCGTATGCTGTCAGAGTAATATGACATTTGAGTAACTATCGATTGGCAAAAGATGGCTTCTCTAAAAGGTCAAGTAGTCGAGTTACCCAGAGATCACCCCTGCTAAGCTAAAAGGGTAACCTCTGTATAGGGGAGGTCCCCTAGTGATTATTTCATATGACGTCCTTTTAAACAAATTGCTGCAAACCTTGTTATTTGATTTCTTGACACATAATATTACTTCCGTCTCAGAGAGGATATTGTGGGTTTTCGATATTCATAAAAGATAAGAAATCCCGAGGGTTGGGTTATGTTTAAGAAAGGCAAGTCATTCTGGCAATTTCCTCTCAACAGAACATTGGTACTTAGAATTTTACTGGAGACTTTCAGTTGAGCTGAGTATTATGTTCCCTAAGGTAAATAAGATCACTTAAAATATTTCAATTCTAAGAACAGCATGTTACAGCAACAAAAGAACACAGACTTGCGTGTTTCTGTAGTACAGTGGTCAAGTTTCTGCTTCTCAAACCAGAGTTTACGTGTCTATCCGCCAACTGAATTCGGGACGTTTAATTAACATTATTTACTTCAATATGATCATCATTAGAAAATGTTTGGAAAGAAATAATGTCTAAAATCTATTTATATAACACAATACTCAAACCAAATCTAAGGCAAACATATCAATTGCCAACAATTTAAGCAAGGAAATGCATTCAGTTAAACCGACATTTCTTTTTAATAGGAAATTAGACAAGAAATCTTCCTTCTTAAGAAGAATAAGAAATACGCCTTAACTTGCAAATCACCAGACTCCCCTTGTTTTGTAAACTGTCATGCTTCAGCCCAAATCTTCTCGCTGCTACAGGACAAATGTTAAAGTGGTAGCAATACACTTTACACCTCACTATGTCCAGTCTACTTTATCTTGCACTTCTGTAACGTTAAGATATTTATACGTCAACATAATATTCACTTATAATGTTTAAAAAAAAGCCAGCAGTAACATAAACTTTATAAAACGCAACAGTCCATCATAGAGTGAGTGAGTAAACAAAGTATAGGAAACAAATTTTATTATATACAGATGAAAGCCACACTCAAATACTACTTTTCGACATAGTCACCATTCAAATTAAGGCATTTATCGTAGCGATGTACGAGCTTGGAAATTCCTTCGTCGAAAAATTCGGCCGCCTGCGCCTTCAACCACTTCGTTACCTCTTCTTGCAGCTGTGCGTCGTCATCAAAACGCTGCATAGCCAGCCACTTCTTCATTGCTGGGAATAGGTGGAAGTCGCTCGGTGCCAGGTCGGGACTGTACGGCGGATGAGGAAACAACTCCCACTTAAAAGATTCAAGAACTTCACGAGTGACATTTGCCGTGTGGGGCCGGGCGTTGTCGTGATTCAACAAGATCTTAGAGCTCAACATTCCTCTGCGCTTGTTTTGAATGGCTCTTCTGAGTTTTTGGAGAGTTTGGCAATACCTTTGAGAGTTTATTGTAGTGCCTCTTTCCAGGAAGTCCACAAAAATCACACCTTTTCTGTCCCAAAAAACAGTCGCCATCATCTTCCTTGCCGACATTGTTTGCATGCATTTCTTGGGTTTTTGGGGAGAACTTGTGTGCCCCCACTGCATTGATTGCAATTTCGTTTCACAGTTCACGTGTTTCACCCATGTTTCGTCACCAGTAACGATGCGATCGAGTAAAGAGTCACCATCCTTATGGTAAACGTCCAAAAAGTTCAACGCTGCAGCCATTCGCTGATTTTTGTGGTCCTCTGTCAAGATTTTTGGAATCCATCTTGCACAAAACTTGTGGTAACCAAGCTTTTCGCTGATGATTTCGTGCAACAAACTTTGCGAAATTTGTGGAAAACTCAAAGAAAGTTCCGTTATTGTGAACCTTCGATTTTCACGGACTTTAGCATCGACTTTTTCGACAAGTTCGGCAGTCACTATGCTGGGTCTCCCACTTCGATCTTCGTCGTGAACATTGGTTCGGCCATTTTTAAATCTGATGACCCACTGACGCACTCCACCTTCAGTGATAATGTTGTCCCCATACACTTCACAAAGCTGCCGATAGATTTCTATCGGTTTACAGTTTTTTGCAGTCAGAAACCTTATTACTGCACGCACCTCGCAGCTAGCGGGATTTTCAATTAACGCAGACATTTCAAACCGTCACAGTATCTGAACGGAGCACAGCACGAACCTCTCACTAGCACGGCTAGATGCCGACTGAGCTGCGCAACGCTCTGACCTCAAGATGGCCGCGCTAGCCCCGCCCCTAGCGGAAACAGACGAAAACGTAATCTACTTTCTGGATAGCCCTCGTATATTGATTTCAGCTTATTTCCTTCATGGCTTTTATTGCCGTAATTATGTTAAAGTATTTTAAATGTTTAATGTTTAGTGCTAATTAGTGTATTATACCTATGTATTTATCACAGCTGTGTAATGAAACATTGTCATGTATACGTTAGCATTGATCCTGCCACTGTATGGGAGTTTATCACCGTTATATGCTATTACATTTACTTTACCATATAATCCTGCTCCTTCTACCCAATAATGAAGAACTATTTATTCTTTAAAAAGAGTCTAGAAATATATTGACTCTCCTTTCATTAATAGTGTTTGCAGCTTGCATAGCAACGTCTAATTACACAACAGTGAGGTTAGAGCTCTCAATCAGAAGTATTATGTCTAATTGTTGTTTTGTAATTTCTCATAGTTATTTGTATTTCGTGCAATATATGACATGAAATGTTTGGCTGAAATACAAAGTTTACTCTACTTATCAATGGTACACAGTCGAGGATATATTATAAATATGTAATTCCTCCCCTGGTAATGAAACGTGAGACTGATGAGAGGCGGCATTGAAAGTATAAGGCTGTTTTATATTATTGTTGTGATCACAGTTAAAATGTTTATGCCAAGCCAACTTTGATTACACAAGGCAATTACAAATGTCCTTTAGTGATCTATACGTGTACCTTCCGTTTAATAAAACTTAGAAACAGGAAACTAGTACCAACGTAAACAGAAACAACAAAAGGTTACTTACAGATGTTAGATAACACGACACATCAAGTCTGTAGTCTAGGTTTGTTCCATGTAATGTGATGTACACTATTGGATGAAGGACGATCTGAGAAGTGGTCCATATTTAATATAACGCTATACAAACAAGCTCTACATCGTTATTACCGAGACCAATGTATCTGTCTGTTAACCAGGAGTTGAGATGTTCTGTTACGTATATGATACATCTTGTTATCCTAAAATCAGAGTTCCACAAACAAACCAATGGACAACTGGGTTCATCCAAGTCTTGGTCCAAAATGTCGCTGATTAACATGATAATAGAGAACGAAAGACGCCCCCCAAATCCTCTATAACAGCGGACATTTTCTGTCAACTGTGCGCCATTTTATATTGAACTGTGTGACACTGTTACTAGCTTTGATACTATTACTAAAATTGTGTTTGTCTTTACATAGTTACTAGATTCATCTTCTTAAGTTTTGTTAACAATAAGTTGCACGTATTCAAATCCAAAAGCTGTTCAAAATACTTTAACGGTATAGACTTTAAGTCCTTATTTCAAAGTTTAGTCATTCAGATGTTCATGACTATTTTAATGTGCAAGAACCACACTTACAAGTGACAAAAACTGCGTTTGTTACAGATGTACACATCTGTTGCGTGGAATCTGGCGGTTTGTCTTGTACAAGTGTCCTGTTCATACATTACTAGATCCTGCGACATGTTCAACGTGATAGGAAGCTGTGAGACTGTACCTGGACCAGCAATCATCTGCTCTCAACAACTATACGGTCATGTATTGCCCATAGAGCGCATTTTGGTCACGCTACATCTTAATGTTTCGTCGTACAGTGAAAGAAGGCTCCTACACTTGCAAAGATATAACCTTAAAGTAGCAGTCGATGATCTGATTCGTTTTGTGAAAGAAACAATATCTGAGCAGCAAGATATTCCCCGTGAGACCTGCGTCAACATTGTTACGCTTGAAAAGGTAACAAAGGAGCTTGACATACCGCTCAGTATTTACACGTTCAGTATTTATGTACTCTGGAAGGATTATTTGTTTCCAATATTTGGGACAGTTATCTTTGTTTTCGGATTCATTGGGAATTTAATTGTTGTGTTGATGTACTCCAGACACAAAGATATACAAACAGGGTCAAACTTGGTCGTTCTCAATCTTGCTGTAGCAGACCTTTTTCTGCTGATAGACAATATTCCGCGAGATCACATCTCTCATACTTGGATCACTGACGAAACAAGGACAAACTCGCGGTGGGCGACTTATTTCCTGGATATTGTATCCCACATCGTGAGTGTGTACTTCCTGGTGCTGCTCAGTTTGATGAAGTATCTGGCAGCATCCGCCAAACCTGGAAGTAAGACACAAAAGTTCATCCAGGACCGTAATGCCATTCGTGTACTAGTAGTGTCTGTTTGGGCTTGTGCATTAGTCATTGGAGTACTTCATTCAGTAAATGCGATCTACAACGAGGACATTAAGTTCCTATCTTCTCTGCTTTACTTGGCATTTGTTGTTCTATGCCCGCTTCCTGTGATTATGGTTACTGTGTTTTCTGTTTCTACCGCCAGAGTACTAAGAAAATCTCTTCCTGGGGAGCAGACCGCAGCTATGTTAAAGGAAGCAGGTGCACGAAAGAGAGGATCAAGTGTACTTCTGTCTTTTCTAATCATATATTACGTAACACACCTTCCAAATGATATGATGACGTTGCTACGATATCAAGACTCGGCATATTACAACTTTACATTGTTGTTTGTGACCCTAAACTCTGCTCTAAACCCAGTTGCATTATTCATGAGCAGCAGACTGTTCCGAAATCATTTAACAACTGATTGGGCCGAAATAAAGCGTAAATTTTCAGAAAGTGGACGGTAAAGGTGCCAACACTCAGATACAGAAGGTTTTAAATTGCAATATATTTAAGAAGATATGCAAAAATAATAAGTGGTGCTCGTTTAAGGAATGGAACAGGAAATGTTTTCAAACCAAGTAATTTATATTACAACATAGGGATATACATTTATGCATAAGTTTCCGGTATTACACAAATATAACTATTTGCAAAGAAAAAAAACTTATCTTAAAAATGATGTAAATTTTCTTTATTAATTGATTAGCTCGATTTCGTGAACCTTTGTTTGCATCCTTAGTCATCAAATAACTTCGCCGTCAACGATACTATCAGAGGTTACTATGTTTTTGCCAAAATCTGAAAATGAAATAAACTTAACACAGAATCGACTGCTGGTATTTCAAAATTCATTGCGCGATGTTTATTTTTTAAAATACACATTTTTTTTACCAAACCATTTAATTGTTTTAATAATTTAACTTCAGGATTTATTTCATTATTAAATGACCAAAAAATGATCTGCTATGGCCGATTTATCAGTTTGTTTATACTTAATGTTACGAAAATGTTCTTTTGTTCTGGTTTCCAAATTACGTTTCGTCTTTCCAATATCAACTTGATCACAAGTAAGTTGATAAATGCCAGATTTTTTGTTATTTGGAATTTAATCTTTTTTAGAGAAACGTAGTAACATTTAAATACTATATTTATTTTGAGGAACTTAAGTTATACCAAACTCTTTAATTTTTTTTTTGAAAATGTTCATTAACCCAAGGATGGTGAGTACATTTTTTGAAATTATAGTGCTCTTTTATTTTTTAAGGGCAGAAGTATCGTTAACAGAATTTTTATCTTTAAATTTTTCAATCTCTTAAGTCTTTATTAAAAATTAATTAAAGCAGTATTAATAATGTTTATATTCTATATTAAATTCTTCTTTATTCAGGGGTATATTTATTATTTGATAAATCAAATTATTGAAAACAGTAAATTTATGTAAAAAAGGGTTAAAATATACACATTTATAAATATATTATAAATATAATTTATGGATATAATATATGTTTCCTGATTGGTGTCTAATGTCACGCAGTTGGCAATGAAGCCATTTTTTCTCTTGTACTGCAGTATTTTAATGTTATGTTGTACAGCTCCATCCATATCTTCTTTAAGTATACAGAAAGGAGCCGCTTCCCCCTTTGCACTCCACTGTTTGGGCTGTATTTTTTGTTTCGGGCGTACAATGGTGTTTCCAAGTATTATCTACAGTAATTAATCGGCGCCAAAACTCGTACTTATTGCGCCTAAATTGCGCAAACACAGCGTTGGAAATGTTCATTCGAACACGTTTTTGGTCTAACATGAGCAAACGCGGCAATCAACGCGCGGATAGCTTTCTGATGTCAAAATGTTGATTTAATATGTGACAAACACGTTCTTTAGACATGTTCATAGCCTCTGCTATCTCTCTCACTTTAATTCGGTGGTCGTCTGCACCATTTGGTGAACTTTGGAGATGTTTTCATCGGTAGTTGCAGTTTTTGGACGTCCCGAACGTTCGTCTCTCAAGCTCTTACGTGAAAGCTGCCCAAAATTTCACTGTGGTAAATGATGGTGCAGAGTCGCCATACACAGAAGCCAACTCATATTTGATTCGTGTAGGCGTGTTGCCTTTCAAAAACAAATATTTAATGACACCTCGATACTCGATTTTGTCCATTTTCATAAAAACACTCACATCAACTCATTCAAACGACTGTTACATAACAACTGAGCGACCAAAATGGCTGATATTTGGTGTGCAACTGTCAAGAGATGAACAACGAAACTATTTTTTATTTAAGAGTGCTGCCAACTTCATGTTGAGGTCGGAAACGCGTTAGACCTCCCCCGTACATAGAGTACACCAAATGACACACATAAGAGACCGCCGTCATTATTTGACAGAAGCCTCGACCTGGGGAAAACCAGAGTTCGGTTTACAGTAAATACTAAACTCACTGGTAGAACCTTAACCGCGAAACAGCCATCGCTCAGCAGGTACGCATACTGATGAGACAGTGGTCCTTGAAGCCCTTCTGCTTAATAGGGCGGTTCCGGGGTTAAAGCAACACCTCAATAACTTACCGTCTCACCAGACCCGAAACGGTATTGAGGAAACTCAAGAGATAGGCGGACCGAGTCGGACAGGCAATACACATAGACAAAGAACACTACCTAAAACTGTACATATATAAATAGGCTGAGATGGGCAGCGCATGTCCAAAGACTGGATGGAGAAAACATAATTCAGAGAGTACTGAATTTTAAAGTGTATGGTGTAAGGAGAGTAGAGAGACAAAATCTGAGATGGATTTTAAAAGATTGGGAATACAAAACTGGAGGATGGTAGCCAGAAGAAGGGATGTCCAGAGGAGGATTCTGAGGAAAGCCGAGGCCCATCCTGGGCTGCAGCGCTAGAGTTTTGGTGTTGCAAATTACGTGCACCAACGTTGTCATATTGGACGACGAATGAAATTGGTGAAATGATGCTCAAATGAGTCCGGGGTTCATGGAGCTTAGAGCTACCCGACATTTGTCTTCCAGGTTAAGGGAAAACACCGAAAACACATTATCTAGGTAAGTCACCCTGACCGAGATTCGAACTCGGGACCTCTTGAGCGTGAGGGAGACAAGTTACATCTACGCTACCGAAGCGGGAAGGGCTAGAGTGATGATGACATAGATGACAACCCAATAATTTATTTAGATAAGCATACTGACGAGGCAATATCTGCCAGAACACACAGTTATACATGTTGAACCTTCTGACATGAAATGCCACCCATACTAACAAATAACCATTGAGTAATACAGCTTTCCTACAAGCCATACGTTGAATACACATTAACTGCTTTTCAAACAAATTGACGCCAGACTCAGTGCGGTACCAACCTGAGGACATCGTACTTTTGTTTTAGGACCACACGTCGCCCATTCGGCTTAGAATACTGTGACTTTGTGGGTTGGTAGAATTAAAAGTCCGAGTTGCAGAAATTTAAAACGTTCTTTATTTGAGTAGAAATACACTCACAGCAGCAAGTTACAGTAGAATTACGTCACATCACATTCACAATCTACCAAGGTCGATGAGCACAACAACAGCGTTCTGATTACACCTGTTTACAACTTCAACTCTCGTTACAACACTTTACAACTGTTTACTACTCCACTCTGACTGTGTTTACTACTGTTCACGACTGCCCTTGGCGAGTCGTCGCTTCTTTAAATATCTCCGCTGATAATTCCAGACTGTTTCAGAACAATCAAGAAAGCGAACGCTCGCCATCAATCAAGATGTTACCAGAATGTTCTAACTTTATCTGTTCTGGCATGTCTTTTATCTAAGCGATACACTATTCGTCTGTTATATTTATCTGCAGGCTCTTTGTGTACACAAGTCACGCTTATCTCTCTGCACCAAACTTGTGCGCTTCGCTGCGACAATATATATCAGTTCTGATATATCATGACATATTTCTGGAATATTCTATAACAAACAAGAAATCGACTGTTCTCTGTCAATCAAGATATCACTAGAATTTTCCATTTACCTCACTTTATCCGTATTGGGATGTATTTTATCTCCGTGCTATGTTTATCTGCTTAGGCAGGCAGTTTATCTCCGTGGTGCACTATCCGTCCGTTATCTATCTGCACCGTGCCTTTTGTGAGCGTCGCCGCGACAGTACCTTACCGATTCTCACACCTGAATATTCAAGGTCACCAGGAGTGACCCAGGCTCTTTTCTGGACACCATATCCTTGTCTCTAATCCTCAGATACAATAGAGGTACTGCTGACTTTTACATCCAAATTCTCAGTGGTGGAGCTTTTTAGTGGGTGAGGATGCGGTTCATTTCGTTGTTAGTTCCAGGGTTAGTACACAAATGCATTTTTCTCCACTTGAGAAAGAAGTAATTCCATTAGTATAATGAAGAAGGCCATGGAGTATAGAATGCCTGAAAGTTCGACACGGCTGATCGTTCCAGAAGCCTTGATTTAAGCCAGAGAGAATTAACCTAACACTTGACAGCCACGTCACTCAGGCAAGGGGCAAGTAAGAAGGCTCGCCTTATCGCATTCAAATGTTACAGATACATCACGTTGGCAGAGGTGTGTGTCGTCACCCAAATTTCCATATATGCGTGCATTCCTCACTTTTTCTCGGCCTCTGCCTTCCGCGTGCTTTGCCGCTCACAACAGCATGTTGTTACAGGTACAGAGTAAACGATTGTGGTTTTGTGAACGACTGAGAACAGTGAATCTAGAGCGATTCTAAAGTGAAGATAGCTCAGGAGTGGAACCATCGAGAGAAAAAGGCGGCAATGACGCGAATACAGAGGGGTCGGCAGGTGCCAGGTTAGTTATAACAGAGTTTCATACAAAATCCAATAGAATGTTGTTTCCGGGGTTGAAGGCCGTGGTAAATGTGTAGTGTTTAACGCCCGCTTTTACTACATACGGCACCACAGGCGATGACACTGATGATACATGAGATGAAGATGGAGCACCGATGGAATGAGATGGCGGGGGAAACCGGAGATCCCGGAGAAAACCCGCCCCAGTGCCATGTTGTCTACCACAAATCTCACTTTGCGGTCGTCTGGGATCGAACCCGGGCCGCCGCGGTGAGACACAAGCGGTCTAACCACTGAGCCATGGCGCGGTCTAGACGATGAAAACATATCCGATGTTTCGCTCGTAACTCCGTCGGGCATCTTCAGAGATTCTAGGTCTTGTCTGTTCAAAACTAGACTGGCGTTTAGTTTATTTAATTGATAGAAATGCTGTCTGGTGCCGGTAATTTACGTCCTCCAACGCTATGTCATATCGGACGATGAATGGAAAGAGTGACATGTTGTTCAACTGAGCTCGGGATCCATGGAGCTTAGAGTTATCCAACATTCGTCTTTAAGGATAAGGGAAAACCCCGGAAAAACCTTATCCAAGTAACCCACCCTGACCGAGATTCGAACTCGGGACCTCTTGAACGTGAGGCAGACATGCTACCACCACGCTACCGAGGTGGGCACCCCCCTCGGTAGCGTGGGGGTAGGTTTTCTGCCTCGCTAAATATTTACATTAAATTTAAAATGTTATGGGTTTTGATTGTCTTTCTGGTTTGAGCGAAACCCATTCGGCAGCCGAGAACAGCTTGGCTTAGTCTTTTTAATGTTTGCTTCCATAGGTTTTGTTTTTGAACTTTTTTTATATATACATATTTACACGGGCGTTTATTTCACGCCCGTACATTCACACACACACACACGCGCGCGCGGGGCATCACTATATACACTATTCACAGTTTTGCCTTACTGTTGCGGCAGCTGCAGTGGTGACCATCTCCCCTGCCGTGAGCGGGGGCCTCTGTCGTAGATTTGTGCGGCCAGGGGCCGGGGATGCTGGGCGCGCAGATTGGGCGAGCCGTCGTCGTTTACATTTTTATTTGAGCGTGTTTACGATGCTGCGGCTCGCTCCTGCCAATATTGTGTATTGTTGGATTCTTGTGATGTCTTATGCGTGCCCATGTGGAGGAGGCCTGCTTCAGGATGACCTCCGGTATGGCGGTTTGTGGTGCGGAAAGGAACGGATAGGATCTTTCTTAGTGAGAGGTTTTGGATGGTTTGGAGGTACTGCAGAGTGGATTTGGAGGCATTGGCCCAGGCCACACACGCGTACAGAACAAGGTTCGCCTTTAGTTTTATTTGTTTGCTCCTGAAGATGGGGGCGCATAACTTTAATCTCTGCCGCCCTTTGTTGCCGGTATCTGTGATATGGGTTGACCGTTCATGGTGCATGACAACGTCACGCCTAAGTACTTGACTTGATGACGGCAGTGCAATAGTTGACCACCGACCGTTAGGTCCATAGCCAAAGGGCGCCGCTTTGTGAAGTGTATCAGCTGGCATTTGTTTGGATTAATTTTAACTTTCCAATCATGGAGCCATGAAGAAGCGCTCAATATATCGCTGCATTTCCAAAAGGCCGAGACGATAATTTTTGGGGTGGTTGTAGATGGCAGTGTCGTTTTATAATTGTCGGTGTGGTTTTTTTATTATCTTTGGGGTTCTTCTAAAACCCATACGGCGACCTGTTTTAGGCCGCCGAGAACCAGTTTTATATCGTTATTTGTCCCTGTCTTTCGTTTTCTTGTTTTTATATTTACATTTTTACACTACGCTTATCTAGGGCACGCGCGCGCACACTCACTCACCCACACACCTAGGCATACCACGTACGTTCCAATATCACACGCACTACACTGTACAGTCTTGGCTATGTACAATATTTACAATGTTCGCAGCGGGTAGCTGACTCCTGGGCTGCCGATGATAGTGGCCTCTGCCGGGGAGCGTGGCCTGCGCCAGGAAGGGTTGGGCACGCATAATTTTGCAGACCTGTTTTGTTTTTTTCTCTTCAATACGATTTGATTCTGGCGTGCTTTCTGTGCTTGGATTCGCCTTTCCCAATATTGTATATGGTGGGGTTTTGATGGTGTCGGATGCGCGCCCAGATGGAAGAGGCACGTTTGTTGATGGCCTCGTTGATATAAGGGACGTGGGTTTCTTGGTGAATGGTGGCAGCTGTTGTTCGGATAGGAGCAGACAGGATTTTGCGTAGGGATAGGTTTTGTAGGGTTTGGAGATACTTTAGGGTGGTGTTGGAGGTGTTGGCCCAGACCACGGTTAAAATGAAGGATCTATAGAGGATGATCTTCGAGCGCAGCTTTAGCTGTTTGTTCCTAAATATGGGGGCGTACATCTTTAATCGCTGCCGCCCTTTGTTGGCGCTATCTCTTAGGTGGGTGGTCCAATGCATCGTGCTTGTCAACGTTAGGCCGAAGTACTTGACCTGCTGACGACAGTGCAATATTTGACCATCGACCGTTAGGTCCATTGCCAAAGGGCGCCGTTTTGTAAAATGTATAAGCTGGCATTTGTTCGCATTAATTTTGATTTTCCAGTCATGAAGCCATGAAAGGAAGCGGTCAATGTACCACTGCATCTCTAAAAAGCCAAAACGTAGATTTTTATGATTGTATATTGCAGTGTCGTCAGCATACATTGCAACTTTGCATCTGGCGTCCACGGGGAAGTCGTTGGTGAAGAGTATATACAGGAAAGGGGGCATGATAGCCCCTTGTGGTACGCCAGCCTGCATCACTCTCTCCTTTGAGGAGCAGCGACCCACTTGGACGTAGAAGCGCCTGTTGTTTAAAACGTTATGCAGCAGTGGCAGTGAATTTTGGAGGCCGGGAAACTCTCGGTGCAGTTTGTAAATCAGGCCGTTGTGCCAGCACCGATCAAATGCGGCTCCTACGTCCAAAAATAGCGCCAACGTTGAAGCCCCATTGTTAAATTGCTCGGTGACGTCATCTACTAGTCTTAAAAGTTGACGGTCTGTTGAGCGCCCTTTTCTAAAGCCAAATTGTGAATTTGAAATGTCAGGCGACGCAATTTGTTTTTGGAGTCGAAATAGAATTATTTTCTCGAGCAATTTACCAATAGTGGACAGGAGACTAATTGGGCGGTCATTTTGAGGTTGCCTGGTGCTTTTCCCATGCTTAGGGAGCATTATTACCTTGGCTCGTTTCCAAGTGTCAGTGAAATAATTTTGCTGCAAACAAGCGTTGAAAATTTTTGTATCACCAGGGCTTTTCTCTGGAGATGTTTGAGTTCCCCATTAGTCACCCTGTCCAGGCCGGCGGCTTTCTCATTAGGTAGCTTCCTAATGAGCTTGTACACTTCCTGCGGCGTTGTGAGGGGCATGCGCTTTGGTTGTCCTCAGTATGCCTATGACTTTTTATCCATTCTTTTATGTAATCCTCTGAGTTCCACATATGTACTGGGGGTCCGTTAATAGTCATAAACATTATTTTAATGTATTTTGTATTATTTTGTATTTTTGAAGTACTTTGAATGTTAAATTAAGAAAGGTAATGAATTAAAAAAAGTATAAATGATATTATTAGTAAGGGGATTGTATCCCCCTCCGATGCCTCACGTTCAAGAGGTCCCGAGTTCGAATCTCGGTCAGGGTGAGTTACCTGGATAAGGTTTTTCCGGGGTTTTCCCTTATCATGAAAGACGAATGTCTGGTAACTCTAAGCTCCATGGACCCCGGACGCATTGAGCATCATTTCACCCATTTCATTCATCGTCCGATATGACTAAATGTTGGAGGACGTAAATTAGAAACAAAAATCCCCCTCCGAAAAGCAGTGGGGGACGGCGTATATCCGCGTTCCCCCTTCACTATAGCCCTGGATACACCCCTCCATAAGATATACATTGTTATTGCCGGTTGCTCCTGTGCATGCACCTATTGCAGTGTATCTTGAAATCGCTGAAGGTGAATCTTCCACGCTTTGCAGTAATACATTCTTTATATCATGAAAAAACTGTTCATCACTAGACATGATAGGTGTAAAGTGATAATATTTCACTTCACTTCCACCATTGAACAAAGCTGTTGACATGGCTCTGGGGGAATTTCTCCGAGATCTCCAGTTTCCACCGCAATCATTCCATCAGTTGCTCCATGATTACCTTTCTTATCATTCATCTCAACCTCATACCAGGCATCGTTCTCCATGAGATCCAAAGCTTAGATTCCTCAGACTAGACCTTAAGGAACAGAGGAACAAGAATCCACTAACACTATGGTAAGTGGTATACTAGGGATAAAGTAACGAAGAAGACAGCATCACAAGTTGCAATGTATATGCAGACAGACTGTACAGGGAGAGTGGGGACAGGGCTGGACCATCTGATGGCACTACCTATAGTCCAGTTGCAGCGCTCTCTACTTTTCATTCATTCTTGTGTTAGAAATTATGAAATTCTCAGCTTATATATGACTATGTATCCATACTTAATTTAAGAGAACTTTCATCAACAGCTGTATACTTACCCTAGGGATTTTACTGCAGGGAAATTTTCATCCTGTAACAGAATAATTCAAACGTTGATCTATATAGCGTTAATCAAATGTCTTACACTACCTTTTATCATTTTTAAGAATCCGTTTTGATTTACTTCAAAACTGGTTGTTTTCAGTAATAGATAAGTAAAATTACAGACCTGTCTAAACTTATCAAATATCATACTCCTAATACTATAAAGAGAAAGAATATTGTGTGTGTGTGTGTGTGTGTGTGTGTGTGTGTGTGTGTGTGTGTGTGTGTGTGTGTGTGTGTATTCAGTAATTCTCAAAAAATATTCAAATCATTTCTTTCTTGAAGACCACTCACGTTCCGTATACAAGAGTAGTTCTATTAGCTTCTTCATGACACAGAGAGGATACTGGCAGTATCAAATAGCAAACATAATTGCAGAGTGCTATCATTTACGTAATACAATATGCAGTATACGAGGGGGGCCCCACAAGAAACCAAACTCCGAGGGCGCTGCCACTCGTAGACGTAGTGCAGGGTTCTCACGGTAGATGGTGTTAGTAGAGACCTTCCTGAAACAGCTGTGCAGACGGCGTCAGTGTAGAGCTAAACGTGCAAGTGTGGTATTGTGTTTCTCTGACTTTTGGCGGGTTACCTCTGCGAAGTCGTTATGGCAACTTTAAAAGAACAAAGAATGTGTGTGAAATTTTGTTTCCTGCTTAAAAAAAACTGCAACGGAGACACACCAAATGCTTCAGGAAGCTTTCCAGGAGGACGCTATGAGTCGCACACAGGTTTTCGAGTGGTTTGGCCGCTTTAAACGAGGTGAGATGTGTGCTGAAGACCAAGCTCATTCTGGACGGCCTTCAGCATCGTGAAATGAGAACAATGAAAAGGTCCGCCAAAAGATCAACGAGGATCGTCGCCAAACAATCGACAAAATTTCAGCAGCGACAGGAATCAGTTGGAGCTCGTGCCAGCGGATGTTGAGGGAGGATTTGCACATGAGACGAGTTGCTGCTGCATTTGTTCAGCACCTTCTCACACAGGACAAAACGATCCGCATGAATGTGTGTCAGGACTTGAAAACAGAGATTGCACGTGATCCAAACTTTTTGAACAAAGTCATTACAGGGGATGAGAGTTGGTGTTACGGGTAGCAAGAGTGAAACAAGCGTCAAGCCAGTGGAGGACTCCCAACTCACCTAGACCAAAAAGCAAGGCAAGTGAGGTCAAATGTGAAGACGATGATCATTTTCTTTTTGATGTTTGTGGAATTGTTCATCAGGAATTCGTACCCCCTGGCCAGACTGTTAACCAGCACTTTTACTTGGATGGTTTAAGACGTCTGCGAGAGGATGTGAGGAGGAACCGCACGGAGCTTTGGCTGGTTTCTGCATAACGACAATGCTCCAGCATACACGGCCTTACGAGTGACCCACTATTTGGCACCTCAGAGGTCCCACGCTCCGTATTCACCGGACCTAGCCCCGTGCGACTTTTTCCTATTTCCACGAATGAAAAAACGCTAAAAGGGGAGCGTTATGACGATGTGAAGGCGGTAAAAACAGCTTCGCAAAGGGCGCTGGACGATATCAAACTTGAAGAGTTCCAAACATACTTCCAACAGTGGGAAAAGAGACTTGACAAGTGCATCGCATGTAATAGAGAGCATTTTGAAGGTGACTGAAGTAAGTTTGTAAAAAGGTTCATCAATAAAGATTTTATGACAACAATCCGGTTTCTTTTGGGCCCCCCCTCGTATATTGTCACCAAGGGCATTGTTGTGCAGCTGAGCGCATGGGCAAGAGAGCTGGATGCTTCACAAGAGAAAAAGACAGAGTGAGGCTCTGGGATTTTCCTTCTTTTTCGTGCCACTGCAATTGTTCTCAGAAGGTCTATGACATTCTAGAAACAATGACTGGGGTATAAAAACCACGTAAGTGTTAGAGCGGTAGTTGTGTGATTATTGGAACTGTGTTGTGCAGAGAAGCAGTTGCTACTTGTGTGATGGTTCTTGTGACAATGGATGTTTGTACTGTACCGCAGTGGTTTCTTTCATTTGTTTATGTGCAGTGGAGCACTGAGTTGACCTTGCAGACAGCTGATTGTCAATTTCAAGTCTTTTTGCTGTAATAAGGATTGTTCTAAATTTCTGCAACCAGACTTTTTATTCTACTTAACCCACGTAGTCAGAATATATTCTTTATTACTTTATGTTCTTTAAAATACACAAATGACAAAATACATTAAATGGATAACAATATATATCTTTTACTTCTGAGGGATTAAAACCAATTAAATTTCTCCAGTAAGATTTTTAACAATGAAGAAATAGGCCGCTCGAATCAGCTGTTCTTATATTTCTGATAAACAATGTCCAAGGCATTCATTTCCTTACATAAAATATCTTATTACAATCAACAATGCTGTGTCACATGAGGTACAAATTCAGAAATGTCCATACATACGATTCGCTCCCTTGTACTGTAGTATTTACAGGTTATGTTGGTAGAGTAGGTGATTTCCATCCATACCTTCTTTAAGTGTACAGAAAGGACACTCACTATACCAATTCTGAATAAATGTTGTTTATTGAGACAGTCATGGCCTGTTACAAGGCTAAAAGTGGCTACAGAGGATTTTCTTGGTAGTGTATTGTTTCTAGTTGTGCTGTTACATAGATTTTCCCAAAGCCTTTCTTTTGTTTGTAATTGTTCTTTTGACACATCTCTGCTTAGGGTGATGCAACTGCCAATTTATGGTGCCCAATTCTAAATGGTTACAAAAAAGTTCAATAAAAACACTCCAGATAATATGATTTGCACACCTTTTGCTCCTTTTTAATATTAATTTTGCTTTTCTGCTCTAGGATGCTCCAGTCGTATCATTGCTATTTTCGCAATTTGTTGCCCTGACCATTTTATTTCCTGCCAAAATTATAATTCCTTTCCCTCACTTCATGCTGTTTTGTCTTAGAATGCCTTACATCACCTTTTTCCACTTCCACTCTAACAGTTTAGAGCATCTAATTAATGCTTTGTATCCTTGGTTTTTCATCTTACTGCTTTGTAGAAGATGTCTTTTATGTTCTCGTTGATCACACGATAGGTCCTTATTAATATAAACAGACGTTACTCTTAAAGTTTTTGCTAATATTAGTATATCTCCTCCACTACTTTAGTTTTTGTGTAGCAACATATTATCTCACTTTCTTCATTCTTGCTCAAGCATCACTGCCAAAGCAATGTTTTGCTAAAGTTCCTCTCTGGTCTATTCTCTGGCTGCCATGTCACTTCCTGTTTTCTTCAGTTTGGTTGAAACAACTCTGCAATATGATGAAGATCTTCTTAGAAACAAGTCAGGTGAAAAGACGAACAAAAATTGACATTTCAAGAGTGTACATCTCTCCCATCATAAGGATATTTTTAAGAAATGTTATAACCACAAATGTATAACTGGATATAACACAAATATAAACAAAGACAAAACACTGTCAATACTTGCATCACTCAACAAAAGACTGCTTACAGTAAATTAAATGCCAGGTCAGGAGATGGTGTGAGTATAGAAAATTAATTAGGTCAAAGAAACGTAACTACTTAATTTGATGATCAAGCTGTATAGCTCTGTGCTTCTTAAGTTGATGGATTTCCATTTTAAGGCCGGTTTCTGAGAAGAGCACGCTTAATTGTGATGCTGTATCTCTTAGCTCCTCTTAGAAACCGGCCTTAAAATGGAAATCCGTCGACTTAAGAAGCACAGATCTATATAGCTTGATCAAGTTAAGCCCTTATGTTTCTTGGACCTAATTAATTTTATATACTCACGCCATCTCCTCACCTGGCATTTAATTTACTGAAAGCAGTCTTGTTGAGTGATACAAGTATTGTTAGTGTTTTTTCTTGTTTGATATTTGTGTTATATCCAGTGATACATTTGTGGTTATAACATTTCTTTAAATATCTTGATGATGGGAACAATGTATGCTCCTAAAATGTAAATTTTTAATTGTCTTTTCCCCTGACTTGTTTTCCGAGAAGATCTTGAACATATTCGTCGCCAGGAAAGCTTCGGGTCTTATTTAACTGTGCAATATGTCTGTTCTACATTGCCAGATTAGTACTCCATGGAGTGTGTGACAATAGAACTGTTCCAAATCAATTTAAACAAAATGTGCATTCATCAAACATGCCTGACACAAAGCAGCAGTCCAAATATTGGATATTTTAAGAGTAAAACTGCCGCAACACAAGCACATTGTACAAGCAGGCTGCTGAAAACCATCAGTAGACAGTTGAACAAATAATTTTATATACTGTTAAATAGTGGCTGCTGAAAAATTAAAACCAGATACAATCACATCCACAAATGATATGTAATATGTTCTTGTGCGGGGAATTGTAACATTAGTATAAACAAACTGATAAATCAGCCGTAGCAGATCATTTTTGGTCATTTCACCATGAAATAAATCCTGACGTTAAATTATTAAAATAATTAAATGGTCCGATAGATTTAATGGTTTGGGAAAAGACAAACATCGCGTAATGAATTTTGAAATACTGGCAGTCAATTATGTTTTTAAATTTGTTTCATTTTCAGATTTTGGTAGTACTAACAAGAATATATCAACATCTAATGTTTAGTAACAATGGCGATAGCTTTGTTTTTCCAGCTGAAGATGTGTATAGGTTTACATGAAATCACGATCCAGGAGAATTTATAAAAATTATCATTTCTTATAAGTGAAGTTTTAAGTTACAAATTGTTATATTTGTTTGATTCACTGTTAATAGCTTCATATTTTACGTGTTTATTGTCAAATTATGTTTTCAATTTACATATATTTGTTTTGTTGAACATTAGATTAGGGAAAATTGTCTTTTCCTTCACTGCAAACACAGTAGACTTTTAATGAATTTGAACCTGGGGCATCTGTATTCAATATTCATTTTAACAATTTCCATATAATTTCACAGAAGCTGCTCTCCAACAATATAAAATAAAATAAAATCTGCATATCTAATAGATTGGTTTGTGGAATCTATACTAGGCCTTATTATGCAAACTTCATTTTTAATTTGATTCGTTTTTAAATTAAATTGCACAAAACAATTTACAAATTTTGCAGATATAAACTATTTGCTACCTTAACTAACTAAACCTACAGATTAATGGATTCCAGTAACCTTACAAATCTACTCATCTATCTAAAACAGTCTTTTTTCTACTTTACTTCTACACCAACAACATAAATCAAATCTACATTTCTACTACCGCTTTAATTGCTATAACACACTACAAAAGACTTTCCTACAATTTTAAAATTTCCTCTTCTGCAACTGGTATCCAAAGCTTCCTTCTACTGGTATCCATCTCCTAGATGGAGCTGGTTCGTCAGTTCCAGATATCTGGGTTGTCATCTTTCCTCTTCTACATAATCAGTTGTGTCTGTCCACTCTGATACTCTCCATATATCTCCTCTAGCTCTCCTGGGATTCTCCTTCTTTCTATGGTTTCTGCTCTTCTTTCTGATATCCATAACTGGCATCTTCTACTTATCAGTTGTGCGTCTTAAATGAAATCTTCAAATCTGGTAATCTGTATCTTAAGTTTCTCTTGGTCTTATTTCCCTCTGACGATCTCTTAAGTAATATTCTTTTGTCGTAGACTGAAATGTTCCTACATTTCTTTCTTGAAGTATTTTGTTTCGGGTCATATATTCCTCTAATGCCTCAGTGGAGAGGGAGGGCTGTTTAATAAAGGGCTGTTCAATAAAGATGATCATAATTTGTTTACGTTCATAATTTTTCGCACTAAAATTCAAACTTATTATATTCTGTTAGCTTAATGTGAAACAAACACGCTGTAGTAGTTTCATTGTTGGTACTCCTGGTTCCCACCTGTGAGAACCAGTCAGGTTCAGACATGTTCAGTATCGCCTACCACTGCAATAGAGGTAACATGCAGTTAAAGTTGATGTTAGAGGAAGCTCCGGAGTTTCTTTCAAACGTAATCACTGCTGATGAAACTTGGCTACATCACTTTGATCCTGAGAGCAAACAGCAAAGCTCAGTGTGGAAATCTCCTCCATCACCAACCCCCAAAAAAAGCAAAAGTGGTTGCTTCTGCTGGGAAAGTTATGGTCCTCTCATTGTTTGATACTCATGGAATGGTTTATCAGCATATTGTATCTGTACACACATCAGTAACTGGACAATACTACTGAGATATCCTGAAAACATTGCAAGTCCATATCAGGCGCAAAAGACCACATTTCCGTGAAGCAGGCTGGATGCTGCACATCGATAATGCGCGGCCGCATATTGCCAATGTTGTTTCTGAATATCTTGCAGAAAACAATGTGAAGTGCAAACCTCACTCTCCCTATAGTCCGGATTTAGCCCCATGTGACATTTTTATATTCCCTAACTTGAAGAAACACCTTCATGGGAGACATTATCCATCATCAGAAGCAGTGGTGAAGGCTGCAGAGGCGATTTTGAAGGATCTCTCAAAAAATGGCTTCCAGCATGTCTTTGAAGACTGACAGAAACGCTAGGACAAGTGCATTGCATTCGGGGAGACTATTTTGAGAAGAACCATCAAAATTATGAGGATGAGTAAAGGTACGTTGTCAATAAAAATTGTGATCATTCTTTATTGAACAGCCCTCCTATTTTCTATATATGCATAATCTTCTGCTTCTCTTAAGATGTTCCATAAACATTTTCCTTAAAGTTTCTATTGAAAGTCTTCTAATAGTTCACTATATTTATTGCACTCAAAAATAACATGTTCAGGCAAATCTAAACAGTTACATTGCTTACATAAATCTAAGTTCTTCTTCCCTATTCTTTTTAAATATACATTATATGGGCCATGTCCTGTAAGAAAATGAAAAAAAAAAAAAAAAAAAAAAAAAAAAATTCTTAGTTTTATATGTTCCAATTTCAGCATCTTTTTATGTACAGAAATAAATCATATACTCTTCATCCTACGTTGAATAACTCCACTCTTCTTGCCATTCCTGTAATATATACTTTTTCACTTCTTTCTTAATACTGCAACTTTTTCCCATAATTTTAAAAACATTCCCATGTTCTTCCTTCTTTAGCCAGTAAGTTGCCCCCCTTTAATCTAATGATATAGTCAATTGGCCAAAAATCCTGCTACTATTACTAGGGCTAAAGTAGATGTTTCTGTAGCTGGGCTGCTGCAAACTAGTAGTTGTCTCTGAGTTTTTCGGATTAAACTTGCACAGAATTTGATCCTTAACCTATGTGCTTATGTATATACTTATGCCATATCCTATTATACCTATTGCAAAACTCATATGATATATCATTGCTGCTATCAAAGGAATTCTATAACTCTTTTGTACAACTGACGCTAATTTCATAATGGCATTTACTGCCTTTTCTCTTACGTACTTCATATGGCTGTTTAGAAGTAATTTTCCATCTAATTCTATGCCTACATACTTAAATGTTGTGTGTCTTTTTATATTTACATTATAGATTTTAATGGTAGGGTCTCTTTTGACTTCTCCCTTAAACATTATATATGCTATTACACGAATAAAAATATTTGTTAATGAATCTCCACTTTTCTTAAGAAGTTGATGTTAATACTTCTTTCTTCTTTTTAAAGTCGATTTCGAAGGCAAATTGCATTCATCCTCAGTTTTATTCCAAACAAACTCCGTTGTTAAGGAAATCTCAGTTACCATGCTTTTTCTTTTGTTATGATATATTTTGAGCATTACCAACATCGGAAGACGAAACAAACCTAAATACAGAATCAATTGCTGGTATGTCAAGATTCATTATGCAATGTATTTTTTAAAATAAATATTTTTTCCCCACACTATTAAATCTATGGGAACATTTAACTGTTTTAATAATTTAACTTCAGGATTTATTTCATGGTTAAATGACCAAAAATGATCTGCTACGAAAAAAACATGGTAACCGAGATTTCCTTAACAACGGAGTTTGTTTGGAATAAAACTGAGGATGAATGCAATTTGCCTTCGAAATTGATTTTAAAAAGAAGAATGAAGTATTAACATCAACTTCCTAAGATAAGTGGAGATTCATTAACAAATATTTTCATTTGTGTAATATTTATTACTCCACTGTAACCAGCTTCATTTTCTATGTAATCACACATGCTGATTATTGTGGGGCTAATTTTAATTTGGTTCTTACACACCACTGTTCAAGAGCATCAGTCATCCGCTTTGATTTCTGTTCTAATTCTAATCTGTTCTTTGCTTCTACCATAACCAATGTAAGCAATGATATATACCTCTTGCATGTTCCAAATTTCCTCTAACATAGGTTCAGTTATTATATTTCAAAATAAGGGCCCTAAATTGGAACCCTGTGGGCAACCTTTATTAATTTCTCTATTTTCCCTGAAGTGGTTTGGAGATAAACTCTTCTATCTGTACAGTAGTTTTCTTTGCTGTTATATATACATCTTGGGTAATCTTTATCTCCCATAATATTAAAAAATTCTGGCCACCATAAATTAGCGAAAGCTCCCTGAATATCAAAGAAAACTCCTATCAAATATTTCTTCTCAAACAGTATTATTGATATACCTTAAGTGTAACTTTCTTAAACATTTGTTTTACATTCTAGCAAAAGCAACTTATACCATAATTTCAAAAACTATGCTACACTATGTTAACTGTCAGTTACCTTACAACTTTAAGGACTCATCCTACTTTTAATATTACAAAACTACAAAGCACTGTATGTCAGTGAGATTATAAGAAAGAATACAATTGCTGTCTTCCCTTTCTGAAGCTGTTTGCAAACTAAATTTAATTAAAATATTTGGTCTCCCCTCTTTCCCTAAGAAAACCAAGTGAAATTTTTGCAAATCTTACCTTAATATTATCACTAACAGATGAAGTTTCTGTATCCAGCCAGAAAGGTTCTTCTTTGATTTCTATTTTAGTATACACGTCTTGATCAGTGTTGAATTTCACCTGTCACTGGATCCTCTTTGAGAAATTTACTCTCGCTTTGTGAAATAACTGCTGGAACCAAAATCTCTTTCTTAATTTGTGCTTTGTTATTCTTCACGCAGTTGCTGAGGCATGTAACAGTTTCAGACATAATGTGTTTTAGGAGAGGTTTTGTCTATTTCTGTAAACCCAATTCTGGAAGAGCAGACTCTGGTTTATTTTCCAGTTTTATTGCCCAATCACATTTGTCTTCCCGAAACAGAAATTTACTGCTTGTTTTCATTGCAACATTCTTGATAAGGAACTCTTTGTCATTTTGTGAGGATACTTCAGCAGAGAGAAGATTCTCCTCTTTTATTTATATTTTGGTATCCATCTCATAACTGTTCTGGTGTGAGTTCTTTATCATTTCGGTAACAAATCTGTGAAAAAAAAAGAAAACATTATATCAAATTTGGAAAAAGTGCAAAGTGAATACAAAATGATTGTAAGATACACACTTTTTTAACCCTCTGTTAGTTGCATGGGGTCTGGGAGGAACCTAGCTTTATTTAAATGTTGTATTTTACGAATGAATGCACCTCCTACATAATTGTCTGTCTAGGACATCTAACATTACAAGTTACACGAATGTTTGCTGCGGCAACAACTTTTTCTGTTTATTATTGTAGCTGCAAGAATGACTAACCAGTAGTTAGGTGTCGTACGGGTATAGCGGGCCCTTTGCACCTATTCCCATTACACGTTGATGACATGTTTTTCTTTGATAGCAAGTAGTGGAACATTGCTTTGCCAGTCTATTTTTTATTGTTGTTGTTGTGATTTACATCCTCCAACGTTAAGTCATATCGGATGATGAATGAAATGGGTGAAATGATGCTCAAATGAGTCCAAGGTCCATGGAGCTTAGAGTTACCCGACATTGGTCTTTCAGGATAAGGGAAAACCCCGGCTACACATGCTACCAAAAAGTCAAACTACCAACAGGACAAGAAACAATTGCCATTAACAACTATAATTTGTAGCTTATGGTCGTAGCATGTGAAAACAAGTAGAGGTCCCATCAACGAATGTGCGTGCGTACATGTGTGTGTGTGTCTAATGATCAGGAATTGACAATGAAGTCATTCTCCTTCTAGTCTCCCAGTATTTGGTGTTAATGTCAGCACGTCTTCAAAGCTTTGCATGATTCTAGATGTTCCATATTCATAATTTCTTCTCTGGTACACAGTAAGCAGTATTGTGAGCTTCAAAGTCCAGTCCTATAAAGATGGTTATTCAGACAATCATGTGCAGTTATGAGTCAAAAATGGCAACAGCTGATTTTCTTGGTAGTTTTGGAATTATTATAGGCTTTTGTACAATTTGTAGCCACTTTGAGTGTTAACTTCCTTGTGTTATTTTATTTGTATAGTTTGTATGGTTTTTAATCATGTGTTTGATTGATTCATAACGAAAATTTATAATAGTTTTTGTTTAATTTTGGTTCCTTTCTTATCCAAAAGGTCTGCTTTTTCATTTCCATCTACTCCACAATGAGATGGAATCCACTGTAATAAGTTTTTTTCCCAGTTTATCAATTTTTTTAATCATCTTTTGGATTTCTTTAAGTTCTTTCTATTTTAGGGAGTGTTACTATTGCTTGTATAGCAGCCTTCGAGTCTGAAAGAATAACTATATTTTTGCATTTATGTAGCTAAGGAAATATTGATTGATATTTGATATTTCATGTTTATTTGTAAAGTTTCCATTACTTTTTCACTACAATGACTTTGATATCTAACAATCACTATTATACCTCCTGTACAAAGACATGAAATGGCTGACCTAAGATTTACTCACTGATTCAGGTCCTCTGGCTATAAGCCTTTGGTTTTCCTGAACAGCTTGGTGTCATTTCTTCCTGATCCTCACTTCTTTTGTCCTAATCCACTTTTCTCTTAACCTATTTAAGAATTGTCCTATACATCTAGTTTTCGTTTCACCCATCCCTGTTCCCGCCTCGGTAATGTAGATGGTAGCGTGTCTGCCTCACGTTCAAGATGTCCTGAGTTCGAATCTCGGTCAGGGTGAGTTACCTGGATAAGGTTTTTTCCAGGGTTTTCTCTTATCCTGAAAAACAAATGGCAGCTAACTCTAAGCTCCATGGAATCCAGATGCATTGATCATCATTTCACCCATTTCATTCATCGTCCGATATAACTAAATGTTGGAGGAGTAAATTACACACACACACAAAAAAAAAAAAAAAAAAAACACCTCATCCCCGTTAACATGCATAATGCCATTACCTCTTTGCTCACGCTGTCCCATTTCTTATCCAATATTTTTCTCCTGCAATTTTTTAACTCCTTACATTCTATCATTCTATCAGGTAACGAACAGTGCTCTCTTCATCTCCACAAAATTCACATATCCCTACCTCATTACTTCTCAACCCTTTTAGATATATTATTCCTACTCTCATCCTTGCTATGCCTTCTCTTGCAGTGTTGTCACATTAATCTATATATTTTTCCCTACCCCATTTTGTCTTTAATAAAATTATAAAATGTCAAAGATTTCTTTTCTTCTATACTGCCCCAAATCTCCTGCCTACCTATGTGTTGTACTCTGGTTCTTACTTCCTTCCAAAACTGCTATGATTTGACTCCTCTGCTCTCCAAAAATCTCCCGTGGCTATCTTTGATACCATTCATTCCAATTCCGACCAACAACTGTTTGTGTTCTTGATACTTTTGTTGCTTCATGCAGATTCAATAATTCCCCTTTCTTTCCTATAATACACTTACACCAGAATTTCAGTATTCTTTCTATTATTATTCCCCTCCTTTTTGTATTACCCAACTCTGGTAACCAAGGAAATATGTTTCGCAGTGATAAATAAGCATCTTCTAAATCCTTTCATGGAGGTGTTGAAAACAGTGTTGTTGTATAAATTAAATTTATTGGGAGTCGATTAATGTCATTAATCGACTCCCAATAAATTTAATAAGCAGCTTCTAATTCTCCATCACAATTTGTGGTATTTGTTCCTTCATTTCTATAAAAGGAAAACAACTGGTATATACCATCTGCTCCTGCTCCACATTGATATCAGAGTGGGAACCATTTGGTATAAGAGTTTTAGCTGACAGGATTAATATTTTTGTTTGTTAAGTTCATGTATTAGATTTAACTGATGTTCAATTGTAAGAATCTCAGTAGGGTTGATGCAATCAATAACATTATCTCTTTATTTTGGTATTTCTAATCTTTTTTCAAATTTACTGACTTCTTGTATGAATCCAGATTGTGTTTTTAATTTATTTACATCTCAATTATTGTACCATTTATTGATTTTTGGAGATCTAATCATTTTTTCATATGATAAAATAGCTTAGTTTCCAGTCCTAACAAAGAATATGTTCCTATTGCTACACATGCTACCAAAAAGTCAAACTACCAATGGGACGAGAAAGAACAAATTTTATTTGTAAACGACACCGTAAATTGCCAGAGCCACGGTGTGCTGGAATTACATCTCACAGTTCACTTACATGTCAGTAAATCTACAGACATGAAGTTGTTGCTCTCAAGCACAATCAAAAACCATTAATTGGGGTCGGGCTGGAAACCCCAACCTTAGGATCAACAGATCAAGTGTCTAGCCAAATGAACCACTTAGACCAACAACAGAACGAGACTGTCCTTGTACTATAAGAGATTAAAGACAGATTGAGGAAAGGTGAGCGATGTTAATGTGAAGAATCTCAATGATTTATAAATAAGTGTAGGCATTTCACAGCTGGAGTTGATAATTCTAGAAAAATTGTCTGGGTTGATTTGATGTCATCTGCTGGTGCAGACGTTTCGTCCACAACTACGGTGGACATCATCAGAGGCGTGGTCGAAGTCTTCTTGGTGAAACAATGCGAACCAGTCAGATGTTAACATCAACCAGCAATCAAATTGGGTCGCCCAGGTTACCTGGTCAAGGTGGTTTCTGGCACAGCACACAGCAGCTTAGTGCGGCTTTACTGGACAGTAAAGAAGAATGTCGTGTCTCAGGAAATTGTCTTGGGCAGTGTCATATCTAGCCCTTTGCAGGCACAACTGCCCACGAGGGGTGTCCATGCCCAATGCTGGCTATGCCCTTTTGCCTGCCTATGAGGCATCTTGGCACAGTCCGCTTAACTTCCTAGAGGGATAGGAAACAATGTATAGGTATAGGTTTTACCAGGCCCATTTCTGGGTTTGGGGGTTACCTGTGTTCAGGTCGTTGCGGCCAAGGGTGTTCACCAGTTGGTTAGGATGGCTTGGAGCTGGCGCTACAGCGGTGGGAAGCAATAACGGAGATTCTTGTTATGTGCCATTATGAGGACGTCATCGGCATACTTGAACGTAATGATCTGGGGTTCCATAGGGAAGTCAGACGTAGGCCGCAAAGAGTAGCGGTGACAGGACACTGCCTTCTGGAACTCCTGTATGACTGATGACAGCCATCCTTCCACTATCACCCTTAAAGTGCAGTCTCGAAGGAAACTGCTGATGAGGACGAGATAGGGAGGAGGGATACCAACAGCAACCGAGAAAAAGTTAGGCCGTTGTCGCCAGCTATGCTGGTGTCCACCCCGAGCCAATCTCTCATGTATCTCACTCAACGTTTACATACAGTGCAGTACATTGGGGAGTCAAGCGGCACCTACCTCTTCGCCATATTGCCACCGGAGCACAGCGATGAAGACCACTCGAATCGTCAACGCACATGGTCCTACGACACTAATATGGCTGGAATTGGCTGAACTGGCCCAGCATAAGGCTGGGTATTACGAAAAGAACGCCAGCCATGCCACCGATGTTGCACCACTGGGCACGACTTTACTCTTTACACTCCACTGCCTAGGTGTCGGCTCATCAAATTTCCCACAGAATGTGCAGTTCTCGATCTCCGCCGATACTGTGCCGCATGCTACGGCAATGACAATTACAGGGAACAGGCGCAGTGCTCAATGAATCCCCGAAGAATTCAGCTACAATCATCGCCAAGCCACGACGGGAGTCTATTGCACCTCGACCCAACCGAACTCCGCCAGCTACCACGGCCGACAACCTCGTCATCAAAAAAATGTTGTCTGGGACCTCCACGCGGAGGCGCTTAACTATCACACATGTATTACAAACATACAGGACAGTATCACCACCATCTCCGAAGGAAGGTTGGAGATTCAGAACTAGCGCCCTTCATCAGGGTCAAATGCGAAAACCCCACGCCAACGTCGCCTCCCAGCAGACGAATACGAGGTGCGTTCAAATTATAAAACCTCCATTTTTCAGGACTGGGACCAGATAGGAACTTCTGGTATTTTTTAAAATACACGTGGACTCTTTGTGAATGCATGAGAGATGGCAGCACTGTACAGAGCATAGAACTCTTGGGCAGCGATGAGAGCTAGGACTGTTTTTGATACTTAAAATGGCGACATTTTCATTGCAACATCGTGTAATCATTCGTTTTCTCCATTTTCGTGGTGTGACACCTATTGAAATTCATTGCCAGTTGAATGAGGCATGTGGTGATGGTACCATGGATGTGTCTAAGGTGTTTCTGGGTGCAACAGTTCAATGAAGGCAGAACACTGTGTAACAACAAACCAAGACAGCCACGGCCTCATCTGACGAAATGATCCAGGGAGTGGAGAACCATGTTTTGGAGGATCGCAGATTGAGCGTTGCAGACATCGCCTCCAAAATAAGCATTTCTGTGGAATCTGTGCACACAATTCTGCATAAGGATCTGAAAATGCGAAGTGGTCTGCCTTCATTGAAGTGTCGCACCCAGATAGATAACATAAATATGTTTTGTTTTATGTACGGTCTATATAGGATGTTCGACAGTGTTGCTTTTATCTCTGTTACTTCTCTGTCATAATGGTTTAAAATTTCACCTAGTGTTAGATACTGTGCAAAATGTTTGTCATATACTCCTGCACCAATGTCTTCTTTGTTAATAAATGATCATCTGTACATATTCGGAGCCATCCTTTTTCTGG